>JBBWSJ010000094.1:0-178370 GCA_038088505.1 Diaporthe velutina | reverse complement strand
CTAACCCTAACCCTAACCCTAACCCTAACCCTAACCCTAACCCTAACCCTGACCCTAACCCTAAGTAACCCGTTGGCCATTGGAGTCGCAGACCTGATGTTGGGGGTCTTGAGATAGGAGATACACGGCGATGATGGCACCGCGGTGCAGCCAATATTTGTGGCTTTGAGGCATATAATCCTTGATATTGAGTTGTATTATTATGCATGTGCTGTCTTCTTCAGCCCCGAGTATGCATGGCGTGGAACCGTGCATCTGCATCTACCCCACCCCCATATCCGTGACACGCCCCCTCACACCTTTTCGACTGAGACACTGGGAAAATGGGGGCTCGCATTGGGGACGAAAAGCAGGCTGAGACGCAGCCCGTCACCACTTATGGCGCCACGCGCGGGTGGTTGGGCGGCTTGATGCAGATAAGAATGGAGGAACAGTCCCTCCCCCACACGAAGAGCATGCGCGGATGCGGTTTGCCAATAGCCGTAGTGTGGATACGAGACGTTACCCTAGACGCCCGAGTCCCTATCGCGCGATGCATCCACGGGGGGAGGCAGATGGGGCGGACCAACGCATGCGCGGTGCTGCCCTGCGCAAGCCCACCTGGCCGAAGCCGAGCAGACTGGAGCCGACCCGGAAGCGCGGTGCCGAGGTCGAGGTGGCGGGCTACGTGAGGCTACCCTGCAGACGAGCGTCTCTGAACGGGAGGAGAGCTGACTTTCAGTACTCAGCAACAGGCCACTGAAAGGGTTGAAGTCAAACAAGTGGTTCTGACTCGAAACGACGGTCAGGAGTCCGAAGAGGTCCTTCCTGCTGCGGTCGTCACTCGCGCTAGCCCGCTGGCGACGTTGAGCGAAGTCGATCCTGGCCAGGTACAGAGCGGCGACAATACGGAGGACGGCAGCGACACCGGAATCCTCTATGCCTCTGCTAATGAGACCTCTGAGGCGATCCGGTTCAAGCGGACCCCCTCACAGCCCATCAGCTATAGAGGGCCGGACTCGACCTTGCAAGATGAGCTCAGCGAAGCCATCGCCGAGACTTGCAAGAGCAAGAAGTTGGCGCGACCCGTCGGATTCGTACCGCGGCGTCAGCTCCGTCGAATCATGGCCGAAGAGGCCGTGGCAGAGGAGCTGGAAACGATTGAAAACTCCTTCGGGAAGCAAACAAAAAGAATTCTCCAGTGTCGCAAGCCGTCCATTGGCCCCGAGAAGCTCAAGCGCAAGGCTCGAAGAATCCTCGGCGGAGGCACCCAGCCAAAGGAACCCGGCGGCCCGAAGACCAACAGCGGTCGGCAGAGAGAGTACTCGGGAGAAATGTGTTTTCGAAAAATCTTTGCCATTCTCATCCTGATTGAACGCGCAGCTGTGATTGGGAATTTCGTGAAGGACGGCATGTGCGACGACTACCTCCCCGTTCGGTTCACTGGGACCTGGCCGTACAGGGTATACTGCAGCGGCGACGGAGAGCACCGTCCCAAATGCTTCCGGGGATGGCGCAAAAGCACGTTGCAGCGGTTTGAGAGGGAGCAGTGGAAGGTGTTGGCCCCAGTCCTTACGACGAGCGCGAAGCTGGACGATCCCCCTTACTTTGGGCACGGAACCGTTCTCCCTTTTACCGAGAAAGAGAACAAGAATACGGGAACGTATGGGAGAGTCTACAGGGTGAAAATCCACCCGGAGCACTGCAACTTCAAGGGCGACGTGAGGCCCCCCCCCCTTCCCGGACAGGTGATGAGTTCAATCAGGGTGCTGACTCTTGCCACAGTACTTTGCCGTAAAGGAGCTCAGCTGCACCAAGGACGTCTTCAAACAAGAAGTACGGGTACTCAAACGGCTGCCTCGCGCCCACGACCATCTCATCTCCTTGCAAGCAACCTACCACTTCGAGGAGCACTACAATCTCGTGTTCCCTTGGGGCGACTGCGACCTGCGTGAGTACTGGATGAAAAAGAACCCCGATCCATCGCATGACGACGCAACAGTCTCGTGGCTAGTCCGCCAATGCGAGGGCATCGCCGAGGCGCTCAGCCAATTGCATCACCACTGGACCGACTCGAGGAGTTCCATCCTCGGCACGCCCGACGCTCCCACCCGACCAAGACGGCCCACACTGGGACGGCCGCCTCCGGCGCTGAAGCGCTCGTCTCTGTCTTGGGTCCCGACTGTTCGACGCAGCGCCGAGTCTGGGCCGAAGATTGGCCATACACGGCCGGCGTCGCTCGGCCAGGTCCCGAAGGTGAAACAGGAGGTCGTATCGGGCGCACACATGGACATCAAGCCTGAGAATCTGCTTTGGTTCCCCAACGACAAGGACCTGGGCACCATCAAGATCTCGGACTTTGGGAGCAGCCAGTTCAAACCGGTGTCGCAGGCTTCGACATCTCGGACAAGCCACTCGCTGCCTTACTCTCCGCCGGAAAGCGCTCTCCCCTTTTATGACACCACGAGTCCGTCCTCAGGTGACATCTGGTCACTGGGGTGCGTGTTTCTCGAGTTTGCCACGTGGTATATCGGCGGTAGCAGACTACTCAAGACTCTAGACGACCTCAAGGCCAAGACCAGCCAGAAGCACAAAGATGCATCTCATGCCTTCTTTGAGATGGTAGATCCAGCTGATGAAGCCCTGGAGGAAATCACCGACATCATTGCTGCCACCTGTGGCTCAAGTCCCGTTGTGAAGCCAGATATCAAAAAAGTTTGTCTCACCCTCTCCCCAAACCAGCCAGATGGCAATCCCTCGTCTGTCCAGCTCTGACACCATTACCTGAAAAGTTCATGGTTTATTTGCACCGCAGGCAGGAGTGCTGCTCCATGCTCGGCAAATTCCTGGACAAAATCGAGGACCACATGCTGATCGTGGAACCCGAGCCCGGGACAGGGCAGATGCGGCGCATCAGCAGCGGGAATCTGTTTCGGGATCTGGGCGAGATGATAGAGGCGCAGAAGTTCGAGAAGACATCGCGTTCTCTCTTTAAAATCTTGGGCCGCCTTAGGGCAAGCGACCGATGACAAAGGGCGCAACCTGGGGCTGGGAATTCCCAGGGCTGGTACCTAGATATGGCTTGAAGAATTCAAGCTCTTAGTACCCGATAGAATCCAGAGGGGTCTTAAGATTTCCCAATTAGGAAAAATTTCTTATTGCTCTTATCAGGCCGCCCCCCCCCCCAGCAAATCCTAGGGTTTAACCCGCCTCCCAACTCTTACAAGCTAAGCGGAGGTAGCTCGCGGGAGTGAGCGAGTAAAGTGAGCGAACGAGCGCAAGATACCTTCGCCCGTTGGTCCTAGCTCCAGCTTCTAGCTCCTAGACCCTTTTCGCCACGCCTGCTTCGCTTCACCTACGCCCACAACCACGCCCACTATAGCCCCTCTCAGCTACCTCAGCTTACTATTCAGCGAATTCTTTAAGCCAATTTGTAAGCCGCTTTAATAGTGCTCGGAAATTCCTATAATATTATTATAAATATATATAACCCTCCTAGGTATAAGGGTAAAAAACCTATTATTATTTTATTAAACTATTTTTTTTAAACTATAACTATTTTACGGATTAATTATATAAAGCCTAATATTTTACTAATTAATTATCTCTATCTTCTTAAATTCCTTTTTAAAAACATTAATCTCTATTAATAAGCTTTTCCTATTTATAATTCTTACTTTAGCGCTTATTAAGTATATAATATATTCAGGGTAGATTTTATAGCTTCTAAATATAATTATAAGTGCGTTAATCTAATTATATAGTGATAAATTTAAGTATATATATCTTTTTAAAATTACTCCTACTTTAAGTTAGATTTACTTATTAAAGTTAAGCTTTATTTTTTATAATTATATTAGCTTAGCTTATTTATATAAAGTATAATTATTTTATTAGTTTATTTTAATTTAGTTATAAATATAATTAATAGGTTTAGGGCAATAATAGTATATGCTATATTAAATTATTTTTTAGTTTTTCTTATAGCTAAATAATTATTCTTAAATAGTTTTAAAGTAAGGTTATAATTATTGTGCAATTAAAGCAGACAAATCCTTAGTTTAGGAATTACAGCTTTATATTATCTATTTTAAGCAATTTATATTTACATATAAAAGCTTAAATTATATAGCAAAAGGTTTAATATAATGTTTAACGGTATTAAACTAGTTAGAGATAGCTTTAATTTTAATAGCTTAAGAGCACTAGCGCGAATATATACCGCTAGATATTAAGATGTTTAATGTAAAATAGCGGCGAATAGTATATATTAGTTTATAAAAGATTAAATAATTATTATTTAAAGCCTTATATAGTAAAAACTATATTATTTTTACCTATATTATCTTTTATTTTACGGGCTATTATTATTATTTTAACTTAGTAGAGGAACTTAAAGAATATAAATAGTTTATAAATATGTATAAGTTAAGGCTGGGGGTGTGGGGTCCCTGTGGGTAGCTCGTACGGGCCCCTTATTGATAAGCCCCGCATGCCCTACACCTGCAGCCTTCTGCGCGCTCTAGACCTCTCTCTCTTTCTTTCTTCTTTAGGCATAGCTACTCTTAAAATCCACATATTTTGGTGCACATTTCGAGCCCTCGTGCCGTAAAGCCCAAGTGACGTCTCAGCTCACCTACAAGCGGTTCCGGGAGTGCAGCTCCCACCTGCTGGTCCCGTGTCTCAACGTCTCTTTAAACATATCGTCCCTCGAGCGTCTAGAGGGAGTGTTAAACAATGGGGAAATATCTTGGGGTGTGCAGCGTTTAAAAATAGATTTAAGCTATTACAGCGCTGTGATAGCCCAAAGCCTTATGGCCTTCTCAAGAATGTGCTGTCAACGGCTGCGACAAAGGGTTCCGGACCTTGAAATGGCCGTTTTGGAAGGGGAAAAGGGGTTGGCAAGGGAAAACAGATATAGGAGAATGGAAAAAGTATGGAGACAAATGAGGCAGGAAACCGAAGAATTCTTCGAACAGCAAAACAGACAACGTCAGGAACATGGAGAGGAAAACGCAGAGGGAAATGATATCGAAAGCAAAGAGTCCGAGTGGATAATTGAAGTTGGGTTCAACGCAATCTCCCTAGACCGAGCAAGAGACGGCGCCATAAACGTTCTGTGCATCAGGCAATCTTGGGGGGAATTTAAATGCGGGGCCACTATGGAAGAATCGGCCTCCCTCGACAAGGCCGCGGTCGCGCTTCGGAGCGGTTATAAACGATATCAAGACCTATTTCAGCAGCAACAAGAAATCCTGCAGGACGGCCGTTTCTCGCAAGCCGTTGCTGCAGTTGTGGCAGCAATAACCCTAATTCCAACTCAGCGTCTATATGTCCGACACTCGTCAACATTCCTGGGGTTATCACTGGAATCCCTACGAAGACGAGTACTACACCACTAGCGCTGGCGATTTTGAGGAACCGGACTTGAAACTGCTTGCTGACCCACATCAACTTGTCCACTCTGTCATGGTCCGGCCCCAGCAGTGGTGGTGCGCAATGTGGGCCGATACAGCACCACAGTCACTGCTCTACGAAATACCTTTAGCGATATATTCAGCAAAGGCCGGATCATATGGACTTGAGGTAGACATAACCTGTCCTCACAGGCTATACCTCAATATGTCAACTCAGCAAGGTTCAAGCTTTACGGAAGCCGCAAAACACCTGGACTATTTCACATTTCTCATAGAACAATACTATGAGCATCCCGGTAGTATGGCACGTCCGCCTAAGGGCGAGGATTTAGAGCGCTTGTACACTTACATCCGTGCAGCGACGGGATTGCAGCAAGTTCCAGCATTATTCGCTGACGATGGTCGGGTCTTGTTCGAAGCTTACGCCTGTCCTAAGGATGATGCTCGAGCAATCGAGGCCAGCACGGAGCCGTAGCTTTCGAAATGGGTTCAAATGTGTGTGGTACACGCTCATTCTTGCCAACCCCAGGCTCGCTGTGAGTATGTGTGTGGGTGATTGCACCAGTGACTGCTAGCATTTACTGAGGCTCTAGCCCCACACCCCTTAGGCTTAAAACCCCTCCACGACAATCCGACTAGACCTTCCCCTTAGATAGAAGGTAGCGCCGTCTTATTTTAAATGGCGTGTTGAGGACAGCTGCCTTGTCTCCATTTCCCTCTCGTGACACTCGCCAAATTCAGCCCTGTATTTAACAAAGGCAGATAATGTTACTTTACTAAATACAAAGATGTTAATTTTTCCTACTACCCCTATAATTATAAGTATTTAGATAAATAGTAATTTTAAATTTACAAACTTCATAGTTAACTAAAAATAAAAGTTACAGCAAAAACAGGGAAGCATATTCTAGAATATGTATCAGTTAAATTTGATGTACTCTATGGCAATAGAGTGCTCATAGTGCTTTGGAATGTGGTCTGAATATGACCTCTTCTGCCGCTGCCGGGAGCGTAATCGCTGCCGCCGCGGCTTCTGTGTCAAGCACCCTCCCAACGGCCGCTGCTGCCGCTGCTTTCACTCCCATTGCTCAGGCCGTGTCTGATGAATACAGCGAGAAGCGTGGCCTATACCGGAAGTCTCGCACGAGGAGGAACGCCTAAATGTTAGTACAGGTTGCCACTCCGATCTCTTAGGGGAAGTCTTTATAAACTCTGCTGCTCGGTCTCTGCATGTTTTTTGGTCGAATCCGATATAGCCTTGGCTGATTCGATTCAAACCTCTTCCATCTAATTCCACTCATGAGTTCCGCCGCACTAGAGCACACATAGAGATATATGACTGATGCAAGATGTTTCAAAGGGATTCAATGTTGTTATCATGTTGGCATCGTATTGGCATCTATTCGTGCGTGTCAATGTACAGGAACGAAGGTTCGGAGATGCTGAGAGAATTCGTTCTCTTAGCGTGCCTCCAAAAAGAAAAGGCACTGCCCCAGTATCTGCATTTCATATCCCAACTGTCCAACGGAGTTCCATGATGAACTCCCTTCTGCTGGACTTGCTCTTTGCCAAGGAACGTTTCATTCCCCAGAAGGGAAACAACGTCAGACTCCATCAAGATTTCCGAAGCTGAGATCAAAGTCGCCATCTCTATATCACGCTACGGATTCGACTCTGTGACCCCGTTGAACACTTGGCCCATGGCCTTCGTCATCAGCATTGTGCCCCTTAACCTTGAAGGTGGTGCCGGCTGAGAGGTTCCAGAATCGAGTCTGGAAGTATGAGGAATGTTAGCTAAAGGCTTTTTACAGTCTGCGGTCATAACCTTTGTAACTTGACTTACTGCGCTGTCGAGGCCCGTGCTCGGCATCTGCGGACCGCCTTTTGCACTGGTAGGAAGCTTGACCAAGGTCACACTCAGGAAGACAACCTGGGACGTAGTGTCAATACCATAGCGCTCTGATAGATACTCCTTCGGCTCTTGTCCCGAGTTCGTAGTGAATTGTGTCGAAACGTTGATTCCTGCATCTCTGATGAGATTGGCGTCCTGAACTATAAACGGGTGACGTGCAAGTGTGGGCGAAATGTCGCAGGTAGCAAGGTTCTTGAAGTTGCTGAGCAGTGCCGTGGCCGTGCAAGAAGGACTGTTCTTGACGAACTCGCCGTTGAGCTCAGGGAGTACCATGCCTCTGACGTGCCTGATGTTCACCTTCAACGCTTCGGGCAGCATGTTGCACATAAACGTCGAGTAAACGTCGGGCCAGACCTCAGCTCGCGGCACCAGGTTTCCCAGAAGTTTGCTTCTCTCGAGTGTTTGTCCAAATATCAGTACTGTAGCTGACCAGAATGTGGAGACAGCTTCGTCGTAGATCTTGCGGCAGCTCAGAAGAAGATTGAAATGAGAGGAGTGGCGCAGGATGAGGGCGGGTGCTTGGGGGCGAGCCAACTTGGACTTGAAGAGGGTGGCATGGATTCGAGAGCCGTGAAAAACCGTCTCGTAAATGAGAAGACGAATTTCGGTAGGCAGCACGTCGAGAAAGAGACACACGGGGGCGGGGGCAGGCTCGCGTGCTTCTGTTGTGCTCATGTTGGGAACGTTCGCCATTTTGCGCCGTTTCACGATCCTCAAAAGAGACTGATTGCCAGTGACTGCGACCCAGAATGTTTAGCGGATTTGCGGACAATTGCGACCAAGAAAACTTGGCGACTTATGATGAATTGGGTCTGAGACTTCTGGTGGTGAAAGTGACACGGTGCTGCGAAAGAGGGAAAAGGGTTGACGAAGAAGTGTTAGGGCAACTTGGGGAAAGACAGAGTTTACCTCGATACTTTGCAGTTGATTGACTGGCAGGAGTCCTTTCCAACTGAAGTAGTGTCTTCAAAGGGCGATGGGAAGACGTTTCAATCCCAATCCAGGACAGGTACGCAGAAGATCGAAGTGATCGGTTTTGAAAGGACCAAACAAACGTCGGGCATAAACATCACCTTCAGGGTTGTAACCACAAACTCGACAGCTCCGTTTGGTTCCTGACCGTTTTTCAGGCAGACGCCCTGGCGAGCTTCCTTTGCACCTGGCAGCCGCCCCCAAGCCAGCTGCTATTTTCAGTCGCCTTTTGCGCCCCGGCATTGAATTGCCCATGAGCACAATTAATCTCGACGTGCGTAAAGTTATAAAACAGTGTTTAAGCACTGAGACGGAAAGTTCTTCGTCCTTATGGCAAGCTTTGGTCTTTCGGGAACCACGTCAACGTTCGCAAGAGATGCAACCAGTACCTACACCTAAATACTATGAACTCAAGGCAGTTCAGCCTCAATGACACTTTCAATTGCCATCGGATGCCTCGAGATACCCGTGATTTTCATCCCACATCCCTCCAGCAGCCTCGACTAGTGTTCCTCAGTCCTTTCCAGGCCAGAAACAAGATTCATCAGCTGCAAGTCCAGGGTAGTCATGAGGCTCGTGGCGCCTCTGGCCGGCAGGACGATCTCGTAGATGAGCAACTTCGAGTAACCTCTCTTCATAGCCCCTTTGACATTCTCAAATACTCGGGCACACTCCTCGTCCGGCCAGTCGTGGGGCACCGCGTGAAAGAAGTACGCCCGGGCGCCCTTCAGGGGCTGAGGGGTGAAGAAGTCGTGTGACATCCTGGTGATGCGAAGATCGAGGTGCTCCTTTGCCCCGTGCGTAGTGGTGACCTCGGGCAGGTCCTGCACGACAAGCCCGGCGCCCCGGGGCAGATCTGGGTGTTTGGAGAGAAGGCGAGCTGTGTCCAGGCCATGTGCGCCCCCAATGTCGACGAATAGAGGGGCGTCCCCGGCGGGATCAGCGCCTACGACGAGGCCCGTTGTGTTGTACACGTCCGTCCAGTCCATCTTGTGGTTTCTCAGTGCGGCCATCAAGCCGATGAAGTTTGAACCCGCCTCGTGATTCTTCTGGCAGTATTCGAAGAAGACAGAGCCGAGTGCATCAGCGTGGTTGTCGAACTTCTTGGTGTCGAGTGGCTCGCTGTATTGGGTTTTCGCCAGGAACGGGGCGAGATTCAGGCCGCAGCGCCCAAAGTGTTCGAAGCCGCACCGCACCATTTCGTCAGTGTACGTCGACTCGTCACCCATGGCGAGACTGAACGGCGTTGGTCTTCACTCATCCGCAGCCGTCTCCGCAAGCACATGAAGCGCGGCGAAGTGTCTGAGGAAATGTCCTGGAGCGAGGCTTGAGCTCATACTCATTTACCAGGGTGGGGATCAAAGAAATCCTGAGCCGAACTCACGCAGGAGATTAGGCTCGGCCGGAGCGTTGCACATCTCGACAATTTGCTCGAGAGACTGCGAAATCGGGCCATGACTCTTGTTGAGCTCAGCCCACTTGGACCAGACAGCGAGGTCGTGGAAGACCATTAGGCCAGGTACAAGCACCGAGACCTCCGAGGTGAGTGCCCACCCGCGCTCAAATGGCGTCTCTAGGCGGGCGAGAAGCCTCCGGGCAGCCTCTTTGGCCTCATACCGGTCTGCGTCTGAGTGGAAAGACTCTGGGCGGATCGAGTCCAGTGTTTTGATCGTGTCTGAGACGTTGGTAGTCATTGTATCTTGTATTGCTAGATGGGCCGGATCTTGCGACGAGGATGGGGTCAGCTGTTAGGTAATTGTGACAAACCCCGGTTGCGAAGCGAGGTAGGACGGCTGGTCACCTTTTTGGCAGAATGATCCGAGGCAGGCCTGGTAAGGTGGTGTCTGGACCAGGTTTGCGCCGCGAATACGTAGCCGGGGACTTGTGCATGCACCTACGTAAGTAGTCTCGCCTTGATCTTGCTGCATACAGTAGTAGTGGTGGCTTGCACAGCAAATCGTGCAGCAGGTGATTCCGCCATTTCAATGGACCCTGGATGGTTGCAGCGCTTATGAATATAATTTGTAAAAGGTGTAAGCCAGATAACAGAAGTCGTGTCTTTCCTTGTGTGACAGTTGAGCATGTTTGAGTACAAGTCAACCCCTAAACTCGTACGTGTACGCATGAACAATTCGGCACATACCTGCACTTTTCGTATTAATGATCAAGGTGTCATTGATATCCATCCCCATAGACACATGGTTGCTCTGTGCTCGCTATCGTGTTACTGCTGTTGGTGTGAGGTTTCAGTTGGTCTGTGTGGTTTCAGTGGGGTGAACATCTCCATTCATCTGATAGCTGGAACCTTTTTCGGGACAAGCCTGTTGCCGTAGACGGCTAGGCACGACGGGTTATGGGGCGCGGAGGGGCTTCCGCGGGTATCCTTGCTCCTGGTAACCCACAGAGCAGGAGAAGCACGAGCTGAGGAGGAGGAAAGCGACAGCCCACGGGCCCAGATGCCCGGCTTCCCCTCACGAACTGGTGCGTGGTGCTCGAGTCATTTTCCTATTCCCGACCGTTCCCCCCTTTAATCCCGCCCCTCCTCCCTAGGGCCACTCGCGTGCGGCCAGTCGGACTCCCTCGTCAGCCAGACAAGACGTTCTCTCCCACCCGTGCCCGGATTTTCCAGCTCATTGCCTATCGACCTGCCTGCTCTGCCTCGTCCCGTCCCATCTCTCGTGTCGTCCAAACTCGAATGGTCTGGTTGTGTCTGTCCTAACCGACGACAGACGACCTTATTCCCAGCCAAGGCCGGTCTTGTCCGGTCATATGCATTGATTGAAAAGTAGCTGCCCGGCCACAAAGTGGGAATAAGCTCACGGCGACCCGACTGCCCGAGCAGCAGCCACCGACCCAAAGCAATCGTCGTCCACCGGCTCCCTTGGTCTTATTCCCGGCCTGCCACCGCCAAAAAAGAAACCTCCGTCTAACAAACCCACGCGAGGATCCGGGACCACGGACTCGGAACGGCCCTCTCCTTGGCTCTGGGAGGGCTCGTGCTACCCAAAGCGAGACTGATTCATGATCGACAGAATTGAGTTTGCACGAGTGGATAGGCAAGCCGTCCAGCCGGCAAGCCTCCGTGACAGCGACAGGCCAGTGCCAGCGCCGGCGTCACTGTCAGCGTCAGTATCGCACCACGCGCAGCAATAGCACCAGGCGGTGTCACTGTTGCTGTCACCGTCACTATCACCTCCGGTGTCACCGTCCCATCGGGAATCTCCCGGCCATAAGGAACGATGGACCGACCACACGCTCAACCTCATCCTCCTCACTCACATCGCTACCCCTCCCACTCCAAACCCATACACTACAACAGAGTGCCCATTGGTGGCCCAGACCGTCCTCCTGTGACCCAGTCCCCCAGCCCAGGTACCATCTACGCATCTCCTACGGGCGGCAGGGAAACATCCTCCTCCTACCCTATCCCGAGTAATGGCTCCCCCAAGCAAGAGCTCAGCAGCCCCGAGATCAAGAGGGAGTCCGGGGCCCGGGATGACTCGGAGCAGACCGCCGACCGCTCGAGCATCGCCACGCGCCGGAGCTCCACTGCCTATCCCGACGTCAGCAACGAGGAGTCAAAGCCCGACGATGCCATTGATGAGCCCCAGAGGAAGAAACAGAAACGGAATAAGCCGACCTTGTCGTGTTTTGAGTGTGTTGAGAGGAAGACAAAGGTAGGCCTGTTCTCCCCCGCTCACAATTCCACCACCCGCGATGGGTGCCCTGCGGCAAGGTCTCTTGTCACCTGTTTGGGTCCGATCAGAAATGCCATACCGAGCCGCTCTGCGTTCTCTATGTGACCTTACACCTTTCAGCGTTTCTCAATTTCGTCGAACGAACCTCCATTAGCTGGTGCGAGGACAGAGAGGGCATCTTGTGACAGATACTCTCCAGTCCAACTTGAGAGACTTGGCAGATGAGATCTTCACAACCGTGCCCGCGGCAATACTGCCAGTCTTTTTCATCAACGAGCACACCATGTCGGCAAAAGCCATATAACTGATCATCTCTCTCAGTGTGATCGAGGCAGGCCTCACTGTTTGGCCTGCATTAAACGTCAGACCGAGTGCAAATATGCCCACGTCGCCAACCTCCTCGAGGAGACCTCACGCTCACTTTCCAGCGGCCGACGCATGACCAAGCCACCAAAGAAGAAGTCAGGCCCGCCAGGAGACCCCAGGTCGCCCATACCAAACATCGCCGACCGTGGCGTGCTGGCCACCACCAACCACCTCTCAAAAGCTGCCGTCGCCCTGTCTACGGGCTTGCTATCCACCGTGCCCTACTCCCTCGGCACCGGGTCAAATGTCTTCGGCGTGGGCTCGGCGCACCCCTTCGTCAACGTCTGGAGCTGCGAGGGCCAGCTCAACGAGGTGGTCGCCATGATGCCCAGCAAGCTGCAGTGCGACATGCTCATCAGCCGGTACTTTGAGTGCGTCGACCCCGTGTACCCCATGCTCGACCAGCGAGCGTTCCTGGAGGACTACGAACACTTCTGGTCCCTGCCGGACGACAAGAAGTACCAGTCCGACGCGGCCTTCGTCGCGCTGATCATGGTCATGCTGGCGCTGGGCACGCAGTTCCTCCAGAGCGGCCTGACCACCACGGCCGACAGGGCCGACGCCGCCGAGATGCACGCCTCGGCGAGCAACCAGGCCCTGCGCATGAGCTCCTACCTAAGCACCGCCTCCATCAGGTCCATACAGACCATGGTGCTGCTGGTCTACTTCCTCATCAACGACAACCACGCCTCGGACGGCTGGGCCTTCGCCGGCATCCTGATGAGGCAGGCGTACGCCATGGGCCTCCACCGCGACCCCAACATTGTCACACCGGACGCGACCCCGGCCCAGAAGCAGGAGCGGCGCAAGGTGTGGCAGGCGGTACTCCTGCAGGACACCTTCCTCACCGTGCTCCTCTCGCTGCCGCCCAACGCCACGCACACGGACGTCCACGTCGACGACATGGCAGACGAGGCCCCGGGTTACACAGCAGTCAACGCGTCCATCTCGACGGACCTGGCGTACATCCGCGGGTCGTGGACGCTGGCCAACCTGGTGCAGGAGAGCATCTGCTCGCCGCGGTGCCTGGACATGCCCATCTGCGCGACCCCCCGCCACAAGACGAAGCTGGTGGCCGACTTCCGCGCCGTGTACCGGTCGTTCCCGGACACGTTCCGGTCGTGGGACGCCGAGAGCCTGTCTGCGCTGGCGCGGACCAATGGGCGCGCGGCGCGGCAGACGCTGTGGCTGACGAGCAACTACTTCCACAACGCCATGCTCGTGCACGCGTCCGAGTCGCCCGACGTCCCCGTCAACGTGCGCGCCACCCTCGAGGCAGCCCACGACGCCATCAACGCCTTCTTCATGCTGCACGCCCTGTTCGAGGCCGAGGCCCGCACCTGGTGGGTGTTTAACCACCGCGCCTTCCTCGAGGCCCTCTGCATCGGGAGCGTCCTCCGCGAGACGGCCGGCGAGCCCGGCGGCGACGAGGTTGTCAGCAAGGACCAGCTTTTTATCCGGGGCCGCGGGGATATCTGTACGTATCGCCAGCTGCGGAACTGTTCCTTGTTATCTTCTCTTCCCCCTTTATCTATGAATGTGTCATCTCATTCCAACAGAGCCAGACTAACACACCATCTTACCGCAGCCCGTTTAGTGCACATAATGACACGCATGGGAGAGGGAGAAGACGGGTCCGAGGTCGCTCGGACTAGGGCACAGGTATTGAGCGAGTTCCTTTGACGTGGACAAGGAACCAGGATCTTAGCCGTGCTACGGCATATTTAATTCACATACCTACTGTATACCCCTTTCTTCTCATTGGGCCAATATCCAAGAGGCTGTCAGCCACATTGATGGTAAGGTTGGCATAGGGAACAGAAGCTCCTACATGGTATCAAAGCAGCCAGGGCTCGAGGAGGGTGCTTCCGAGTGATGGACGGTGCACATGTGGACTGTGGCAGGTTCGCAGTTCTTCTCTGTCCGCATCAACAGCCTGTATACAATCTTAATGGCTTTCAAAAAAGACAAGCATTACTGCCAATTCAAGACGCGTCTCAGATGAAGTTACCGCGGCTGGCAATGATGCAAGCTTCCACTGCCGACATCTACAGAGCACGGCAAAAGTTCAGCAACGTCATGAGAGTACAAATATTACAAGAACATACACAAGCTGTTTCGTAATCATTATGGGTAATTCAGGTCCATAGGTATCTATTATGATCCCGACGAAGAGACGCCACATGCGTCTGGCCTGGTCAGGTCAATGTGTTTTTTAGGCTCCTCTCCCTTCTGTGTGCATATGGGCCTCTAATTCTACATTCATATCACAACCCTGGTAGAGTGGTATCCTGTTCTCTAAGAAAAGAGCAGAGGCCGGGATCCTCCATTTCAACCCTGATAGAAGTTTGGGCGAGACTTATGCCAAATGCGGTTCCCCCCTCATGGTATTTGCCTGTCCATCCATCCTCTGATTCCTCACCATTCCAACTGTTTGACCGTGTATCCGGCCGTGTTTGGCTTGGATCTCCGAGAGAAAGAAAGAACAGCGCAAATGCTGATTGTGCAGCCGCAGCAGCCTCAAGAATTCCATGTGCATCCCAATGCACATACCACACCAGCTGCCAGTAAGGTTTTCTATTAGGATTCTTTCCAGGTATTGAAGCCGAGGTCTGAACGCTGTGGACCTCACAGACCGCCACCCACTCAGCCCCCTCCCTTCCAAGAGGGCCAACACTAACAACAGTCTAGCCTGCCCTTCTCGATAATGAAAATAATACAGTGCGCGCTTCGCTTGCGGAAATTGAACCTCTCAAGACCATGTGTGTGCCTGCCTGTGTGGGAATGGGTCCGGTGGAAAGTAATGTCAAGATTTTCTTTTGCTTCCGGGCGCTGTCCTTTGAGGATGGTGTGCTGGTGATGTCAATTAGGCTCAGATCGTCTGTGCCTGAAAACCACGTCTGGTTGAGACCGTACCCCAGCCCCTGTCACAAATTCACCAAGGCCGACATAGCTAGAAACCGGCCCATGGCATTGGATATTGGGGCGGAGGGCGCGGGTTGCCGTCATCGGGTGCAGGCTGGCTGGCACCTCTAGAGGATGGCTGGTTCGTCGGGGCTGTGGGTGATCTGATGACGAGTCTGCCTTCGGGTGTACGAGTAATACCAGCAGATACAACTGGAAACATATTGTGCCCTTGAGATCCACCGGGTCTCGCGCTTGGGGGGCTCGCAGCTGAAGCAGAGGTGGGACTTGCAGCCCGAGGTAAGCCAAGACGGGGCACAACAAAATATGATCCAGCCTGGTAATTGCGCTGCGGTGGTGTGGGCGACTGCATGGAGCCTGAACGTGCCTGCTAGGAACGACGTCGTCCACTGTTGTTTCCACTGGCACTACCGCCGTTGCCAGAGATGCGATCCCTGATCCAACTAAGAGGATTGGACGAGCCTCCTGCGTTTCCGCTGGAGTTGTTACTGCCACGGCCGGAGGGCTGTGAGTCACCATCTGCACCAAGACCCGATGAATTGGCTCTGCCGAATCGTGCACGGGGCCCTGAAGGCGACCGGTTTCTAGCTGAGGACACACTGGTGGGACCCGGGCTAGTGGGCGACCAGGAATCTCTTCGCTGGCCATGTCGAGATGAATCAGGTGCGGGCCTTCCATAGCTTGATGGCGCCGCCAGATTTCTGATTGAGTTCAGGCGCCTCTCCCTGTCCTCGGGAGTTCGGGCACCCCGCGTATTGTGCTGCGAACCAGGAGGCGCAGAAGAGCCTGATCCGCCCTGAGGTGACCAAGAATCGCCACCAAATAGGGCGCCAAAGGAGCCAAGGCGTGCTGAAGAGGCTCGACGCTGCTGCTGGTTGCCGGAGTCGTCCCCGGCGCCGCTGCCTCCGCTCCCATTGTTACCTCCAGCGCTGTTCTCGCCTCGCTTTTCGATGGGCGCCCGACAGATGGGGCACGTGTTGTGTTCCTTGAGCCACAGGACCACGCATTCACCGTGAAACCAGTGCTTGCAAGGCAGAACTGTCACCTCGTCTCCCAGGTGCATCTCGTCTATGCAGATAGTGCACTCCACCTTTGCGCCATCGCCCATCATCTGCCTGTCCAACTTCTTCTTTTCCAACTTCTCGATGGCCTTCTCGGATGCGGGCGGCGCGGCATTTGACTGGGGGTTGGCTTCCATAAGCTGCGTAATAATCCGGTCAAGACCCTCCTGGGTGTACACGGCATCGCCGTGGGCGGCATTTGGGCCTCCTGGCCCGAGAAGGAGAGAGAAAATGTCACCAAGACCACCGGCAAGGCCGGGGTTCTGTGTCCTCGGAGGGTGCATTCCTCCACCACCCATGAAGTTGCTGAATGTTCTGGAAGGATGATTAGCATTGGAGCGCAAGGTGACGAGCGTAACGTCCGGGGGCCCGGGAAAATGGTCATCAGGGGGTGGGGCGTACATATCAAAGCCATCATCATGGTTGACACCTCGGAGCGGCACAGCTCCAGTGGTTATGGTAAAACTGGTATGTCCCGATGGGCTGCGGTACGTTGTGGTGCGCATGCCAGGCCCAGCTCCGTCCGGAGGAGCATTCGGAGGAGGAGCAGCGCGTCTGGCAGGTGGGCCGAAGGGGATGCCAGTAAGCATGTCGATAGTCTCTTGAAAGCGCTGGAAAATCTCTTGCTCGGGATTGTGGTCTCCTGGGCGAGGGCGGCCGGGGTTGCCGCCAGGGGTATCTTGCTGTCCGTCAGGACTGCGATATGTCCTCTGCGACCACATGAAGCCACCAGGTCCGCTGTGAACGTGGCCACCACGGGGTCCCATGTAATCCTCTATATCGTCTTCGCCTGGGTCAGAGAAGTGATCATGATCGTGGTCGTGGGTGTGTCCGTGGCCATGACCAAAGTCGTGAGGACCAAAGTGGCCACCGCGGAGGATGTCGCTGTCGGGAGACTCGGGCGTGATGTCGCGAGGATCGTTGTCTGCAGATATCTGGGGCAATAGTTAGCATGAGGTGTGCTCAAGACAAGGGCAGGGCTGAGGAAGGCGATAGCAAAACAAATGGGGACTCTTACTATCTCGCAGACCTCGCTATGGCAGCGAGGACACTGTAGGCCGTGCTCGTCGTTGTACCACTCGTTGTCGCAGTTGTGGCAAAAGACAACCTCGCGACCGTCGGCGAGGTCAAGATGGCGACGGCGAGGACCGCCGGGGCCGGGAAGATCCATTGCGGGTCTTGTGCCCTGCAGCTGTCGCTGGCGGCGCTGCGATTGTTGCTGGGCAGCCAAGGCGGTCAGTCCAAGGCCCACAAGGAGGAAGCCAGCTCTGAGCCCGTTGGATGCCACCTTGATGGATGTGACGGGGTCTGTGATACAGGAAAAATGTTGTCGTCGTGGGGAAGGAAGTGGTGAGGGCGGCGACTGGTGCGCCCGAGAGGGGCGACAAGCTGTGTCACCTCGTGGCGCTGACGTTGGGTCGGCTGAGGTGGAGAGGGGCAGTGCTCGCAGTTGGTGCAGATGCAAATGGGGAACGGGGGCCTGCAAAAAGCCCAGTGAGGATTATAAGCTGTGTGGTCGAGATGAGGAGTGACAGGTGGCGTAAGGAAAAGGTAGGAAAGGTTGGATGAGGTGCTGTTTGGTTGATGGAGGTTTTGGTGATCAGCTGCATAGGAGGGGAGGTCACGGAGTGGTTTAGATGCCGACGCTGCCAGCTTGGAACTTCAACGGCCGATCGGATTCCAGAAGGAAGCTCAAGATACCTGAGAGGAGGGCGCCCGAGCCTTAACGTGCCGACAGGGATGGTGGTAGGCAGGGACAGGGTCCGGCAGCACTGGTGGGGCTTTTCTTTGCCTGCGTCAGTAAGTACTTTAGTGCCTCAGTGGGTAGTGCCGAGATTATGACGTTATACTTCAGGCTTGTAACTCAACCCAAGTGAGTGGTAAAGAGTGAGTGGACAGATGGATAGATGGATGACTGGCTGGCAAATTGAGTGACTGCGACGACTTGGATGCACATCAGCTACACCAAGGGAAAAGGACCACGTTTTGGATGGTCCTCTGTCTTCGCGGATGTGTGTTGTATGAGTCCAGCCTGCCATGTTGTACCGGTACTGCACCTTGTCTGTGCCAGCTGACTGTGTAGATTGTATATGGCCAGCCTGCCTAGAATCTTCTCGAACCAGCCAGAATCTTTGATTTGAGCAAACTGGCCTTTTGTACTGCGAGTGATTCATGGTGAATTTTGATTGCCATTAAAGATGAAGTAGAAGTGGAGGGTTGGTTGAATTAGAAGAGATGTAGAGTGACAGTCCTTCATTTACATTTTGGTGTTCATCACGGTGACCTCGGATTGATCGACTGGCCTGAACCCAATGAATCACATGCAGATAACAACAGCCCAGCTCTTGGCTGCAAGAAGCACATTTGCCGGCTTGTGAGAGTGGCAAAAGGTCAAAACAGACCAGCATTTATGACCTGGAAATCACCAACTTGCAGTGAATTGCTTCTTTCTCCCAAGCCGCATGTCACCTTATCGGAAGCTACAGTTTCACCCGGGTGGTCTCAATGCTAGTTACCCTAAGGCTCTGACAGCGAAATCCGGGACGACTTCCGGCCTGCACACTTCCGGTCCCCACTTTCCCGGCCCCGGCCACCAAGAGGCAGAGACACAGATAGTCACTTGGACATTCAGATGGAAGCCCAGTTTCACCACGTGCCATGCATGCTTCTACAAATACCAACATATTCCCTCACAGTTCAGCACAACTCTGTTACTTACCTGGGTGCCTGCATCTCCAATGAAACCATGGGGTCTGTTGTCTAGACAGTTTGCCAGATACCTGCATATTGGTGCACCAGTATTTTAACCTGCACTGAAGGATAGGTAAGAGGCAACGCTGAACACACAAAGTGCAGGCTGTGCAGCACATATTCATCTATACAACCACGGCCATGGCACTGAGATGGTCCAGTTTCTGCACAGACTCACTCATACTGTATGTGCATGTATGTGCATGCATTTTAAAGCATAGATGCATGCACTGCCTCCATGTTCTGGCCTTTACTCTGAGGGAGCTCTATGATCGGGTGGGGGGGGGGGGGTTATAATATCTTTACAAATGTGGAGTAAAGGATCTATTTCCTTCCAATGACTGGAGGCACAGGCTGTGGTAGAACTGCTGACTTTTACCTACTCCACAAATGCCAACTTATATGATAACGACTCATCTAGGTGATATATGACCTCCTGCCCAGGTGCCTTCCAGTTCAACCACGAGTATCGTGTTCCACACACTGAAGCTGTGATTCTACAGCTTGACAGGATATTTCTTTTGAAGCTTCTCACCTCTGTAATACAAATAAACCCAGGGCGGAGTGAGCATCAAAGCCCCTAAGGCCAACACCGAACTCCCCCAACCCCATCCCAACACGCCAAACAGTCCGCGCCCAGCAAGTGGAAGGAGGGCTCCGCCAACACTGCGTAGCACCGTGTTCGCAGCGATGGCACTGGTAGCGTAGGTGGTGAAGCAGTCCATCAAGTACCCGATGGCAGCCGAGAAGAACAGTACGGTCGAAGCCCCAATCACGCCCGACCCCACAACGGAGACGATCCAGTGTGCGTGCAGCTGGGCGCCCCACCCGAGAATGAGGAAGCCGTACGCCAGCAGCGGGCCCGTCACCAGGACGGCGGCGAGCGGGTCCTCGGGCTGGGACAGGCCCAGGGCGGACCGGCGGCGGATGAGGCGGTCCGAGGTGACGGTGAAGATGAGGAGGCCGGTCATGGTGCCAATCCCGTACCCGGTGAAGGCCAGTCCGGCTTGTTGTGTTGAGAAGCCACATTGGGCGCGGAACAGCATGGGCGCCGATGTGAGGAGCAGGAAGCCCAACCCGTTGAAGTATGCTGAGACAAGGGAGATGAGCGCGTTTGCGGGCGACAGGATCGTCATCTTGGTTGGGCGGATTATAGACCGTACCAGGACCTGTCGGCTGGATTGTCCATCGTCTAGCTGGGAGCGTAGATTAGAGTTGCCCGTCTTGATCTTCATTTCCCTGGTGCGGCGCGACAGGATACTGGCGGGATAGTTCTCCTTCATGAACAAGATCTGCACCACAGTCACTGCACCATTCTGCATTGTTGTCAGTCATGGCATCAAGTGATGGAGGACTTCCGGTAAACGAACAGCGACCGCGATCACCCAGCACACCCATCTCAATCCCATCTTATCCGCACCTGATCCGCCGATTATCTGGCCCAGAGTCGGCCCCAGGATGGACCCAAACATGTACAGCGACAGGGCCAGGCCCCTCTGCTGCACCGGCGTCAGGTCTGCGATGGTGCCGCCTCCAATGGCCATCGTTGTCGACCCAAAAGCCCCGGCCAAGAACCGGAAAACAACCAAGGACGCGATGCCCGGGGAAAGAGCGCAGCCCACCGTACTGGCAACGGAGAAGATACCGCTCCCCGTGTAGACAACCAGCCTACCGTACACCTCGGACAAGGGCCCAAAACCCAGCGGCCCCAGAGCGAAGCCAAGCACGTAGATCGAGACGATCAGGGACGGAATCACCTTCTTTGACGACCCGAACTCGGCCATGATCTCATGGACCGCAGGCGCGAATACGGTGGCTCCTAGAGGCCTGCAGCAACGACGCTTGTCAACAGCGTCATTTACACCCAGTGTGCACTTTGCGCGTAAGGGTAGACACTCACACCAGAAACGAGAGCACCGACACGAGCGCAACGTGTGCCCAGGCTACAGGCCGGGGCCAGTTGTGCGGGTTTTCTGGATCGTCAGGTCCATCCCAGGAGACGACATTGTCTACGCCGTCTTCCACGCCGCTTTGCAATAGACGACTCCTCTTGCTAGCAGCCATATCGGTACCACAGACAAGTTTGGCCGCCACAGTTCAGGAAACTCCAAGTGGAAAGATCTTGGAGGTACGAACAGAGGAATTTTAAAGTGTTCCTCAAACCAGATTAGAAAAGAGAAGAGACGCGGGACAATATGTAAGGTTTCTGGGTAGCTTTCTCTAACAGGTCTTCTATCACGGAGCATTTACTCCTTTATTAGTTTCATTGTACTCTACAAACCAATGCAGTGATATCCCTTAGAGTACTAAATTGTATCAGGATCACTGGAGATTTTGTCCACTGAAGTCTTTTGTGACACGGAGTTTCTAACTCGGAGTTTGACCGTGGACGGACTGTACCAATAGCTTACAAAGCCATGCCTTTCCGACTTCCCACACTGAGTGTCACTCTCATTTTCTCTGGTATGAGCTTTTGGCGGATGCCACCCAAAGAGGTAGCCACTTATTTCAAAGACCAATGCCCGGAAAGTAATTGCGCGGACGTTTGTGTCCAGACTATTACGGTGGGAGTGTACATGAAATGTAATGACTGCTTCTGTGATGTGCCAATTGAACTGAAAGTATAAAGGATGAGGATGGGAGCAGTTTTAAATGATTCTATGATGAGTTCCTGTGAAGTCTGTGATATGCATTTCTTTTGGCCACCTGCTGTATGGTATGAGTTTAAGCGCATTGTCACACAACTCCGAGTCCTCCTACATTCCAAGTCCCATAACCCTCACCAGATGCGGCTACGAGTGGCCGGACACGCTCGTCTCTTCGTACTGGCTTCTCAATCTGGCCACTATCTCAATTCGGTCATGACAGCTGGAGGCCCGCCATGGTGGCCCTGCTCCAACGGGATCGGATTTCCCCTTCCAAACTTGTTCCTGGGATCCCATTGGGTCTTGAGTTTTGACAGCTTGTCCAAGTTCCACTCTCCGCAAATCTGAGACCATGGCTCGTCATCGTAATCGTGGTTTAGATAGACTTGAGCGGTCTCGAATCCACTGACCGGCTGGATCTTGTTGCGGATCTTATTTCACATCTTCTCGATCACATCTTCTGACACAGTTTCGTCGAATTTGTTGAGCATAAGCCTATTTTCAATTTAGTGACCGGTTCTTGATAACTAACAGTGAACCCTTTTTCTTCGAGACGTCAAACACTTACACAAAAGTCCCAATTCCTCTCCACGGGTATGCTGTTTCGGACGACGGAATGCTCTCTGCAAAGCCGGAGCTCAGCCTCTGGAATATGAGGACGCCCGCATAGCCCGGATTCGCCTCGTAGAATTCAACCATGTCACCAAACACCTCCTCGTACACCACGGGGTCGGTCCGTCTCGTCCCGAGGTGAAAGTGGTTGCGCCCGGCCATGTCGCATAGGCCGACGGAAAGAATGTCGAACATGCCCGGCTGCGGGTTACCAGCCGCCGATGTGGGCAGCTCGTCGTGGCGGAGCTATGGTAGCGGTGTCGATGGATAGGGGGCGTTCCCAGACTTTGGGCCACTGCTGGGAAGGCCCGAATTCCTGCGGCGTCCGCCGACGCTGCCATTCCCAGGAACGGTGATATTGTTCCCCAGCGCGGACGGCGGGTGCGATGCCAACGCGTGCTTGACCGAGGAGGAGTTTGCGGCTCTCAGTGCTGATCCTGAGTGGAACGAATTAGCGGAATATGTCGGGTAATTGCGCACGAGGCTGGATTGAATCATCTCGTATTTTACATTGGAAAGAGAGCCTGGCTACAACAAATATCTCTATGAAAGAGGCCTATTGATAGTTCATTCTAAAACTATAGCAAAGTAGGAGTTGTCCAGGTAATCCAATCACTGGCTACATATGTGAATATGCCGTCGGTGCCATTAGTCACAGAGTCAAAAACACTTGTTGAAACAGCCGTGTTGTTAAGTAGGTATCTCTGAAGGAAAGATCCAAGCTTAGCCCCTTGCTGATCAGCAGGAAACTGGCAGTGAGGACGGCTAGCGGCGAGAGAGAAGCCAAAAGCCGACGTAGTGCCAAGTGCGTCGTATACGGTCTTTGCGGCGGACATGCCCCCGTAGCTGGAGAGAGGTCCAAGCCATTCGTAACCGTTGTTGTCGAGGACGAGAATCGGACGAGGAGCAACGAGAGCAGCAAGAAGATGGTGATCGAACGGCAACAAGGCAGTGTCATTGACAAATGGGTCGAAGGACTCGCCGAACCAGACATTCTCTTGAATAATCTCATGAGCAGTCTGTGTGACAACACCTGCGGCGAACATGGCATCGGAGATTCGCCATGTCGCAGATCCGCCAGATCCTGACTCTTGTGGAATTGTGAGGGCCAGCCTTGGCTCAAAGGCACCTCCCACCAAGGCTCCCTTGCCATTGCGAGAGCAGCCAGTGACACCCACTCGCTTAACATCAATGTTGCTCTCGACAATATCAATCAGCTCTAGAGCATCCATGATCCGTGACGTGGCCCAGGCCCAGGCCATTGTTGCACCTGCGGTGGCATTTCTGCCGTAAATGTCATAAAAGATCCCCACGCCACGAGAAGACAGATCGTTCTGTTGAGCGATGTTGTCGTTGGTGAGAGTAATGGTAGCAATGTTGGCATCAAGAGGGATTGACGGTCCATCATAAGCGATCATGGCAGCATATGGGCCCGGCCCAGTGCTGTTGGTCGGATAGCTAATAGAGTTGGAACGTTCCATGTGATAGCCGTCGTTTAAGTCAGCCCAGTTGTCATCGACAGCGTGGTCCCGTTCAATTGGGCATCAAAAACAGCAGGCTTGCAGGGCTTCCACCAAAGCTCATAGGTTTGGAATAACCTCTTCAGCTCGTCTGCACGTTCGAACCAGTCCGCTGCTGTGAAAACGGCAGCTCCATATTGGAAGGTAAATGGACTTGGAAGAGAGCTCACGTTCTTCAAAGAAATCCCGCTGTTCCAAGTTTGCAAAGGTCCTTTTGAAGTCCCAAGGTCACGGCCGGATGGATACAGCCGCGGTCAAAATCAAAAAAAGGCCAAGACCGTACACAGTTTGTTAATGGTAACGAGATAGTTACGAAGAAACAAAAAGAGCTGTAGAGAATCCGAAAACCACAAGGCTGATACCTACATACCTTTGTTCATCTTTGTATGAGATCGTTGAAGCTCCTGCCGAAGCAAGAACATTTTTACACGGACAGCCAATGGTCATCGATGCAAAGGAGCCGTGGCAACACCAAATGTCCGCTCTGGCTCCCTGGGGAAGAATCTGTGCTAGGACACGCAGCGGCTAAATATGTCGGAGTGCCTGGGTGACCATGTGCTCATTCCGGCTGAATGCGTTTGTGCTGCTATAGACTGAAGTGCCTCGTTAGGCTGACACTTATTCGGCATCGCGACTCCATAGCGTTAGAAGTAAATTACAGAACTACGCTAGTATGGCCGGCCCTCTGTGTTGATATTACCCGCTAATCTATTAGAGCTTGATATTCCCATTGTGCGTCGAGGATTTAATTCCATACGCCCGATCGTCTGTACGTATTACTTGCTATAACAATGCCATACCTTGTACGAGAGCAGTAATCGCTGGCATAACCAAAAGCATGGAGCCTCGTAGTTGTGTGAGCCTTGCTCAATAGTATACAGGCCTGGCGCCAAGCATCCGTAAAACCCTCTGGTGTTCAACTCATCACTCATCAGTCACTTGTCTTTTCTCTTCGCACCTTGCCCAACATGCGCTCCTTTTTGTCCCTGGCGGCTCTCGCCATTCCAGCTTTGGCTGCTCCTCTCGAGTCTTCATCCAACCCTGCCACCATCCTCACCAAGCGTGCTGAGCCTGTCAACTACAATCAGAACTACATTGCGTCAGGCGCTGGTGTCACTTATACTCCGAACCAGAGTGCAGGCTCCTTCAGCGTCAAATACAACACCAATGCTGATTTTGTCGTCGGCCTTGGATGGCAACCTGGTAATGCCGACCCTATTACTTACAGCGGTTCTTTCACCGCCAGCGGTGTTGGTATTCTCTCTGTCTATGGATGGTACACCAACCCTCTAGTCGAGTACTACATCATGGAAACTGCCATTGGCTACCAAAAGGTCGGCACTCACAAGGGCACCGTGACCAGCGACGGCGGCACCTACGATGTCTATGTCCACCAGCAGGTCAACCAGCCTTCCATCTCTGGCACCACCACCTTCAACCAGTACATTTCCATCCGTCAGACGCCTCGCACGTCGGGAACCGTCACCGTCGCCAACCACTTCAACGCTTGGAAGTCATTCGGCATGCAGCTGGGTACCTACAACTACCAAACAATCTCCGTCGAGTCCTGGACTGGCTCCGGCCAAGGTTCCATTACTCTTAGCAAGTCTCCCGGCGGTGGTTCGACCGGCTCGACCGGCACCACCACCTCGTCCAGCAGCTCAGCCACACCTCCTCCAGGCTCCGGCTCCGGCTCCGGAACCGTTGCTCGGTGGGGCCAGTGTGGTGGAACTGGCTGGTCTGGCGCGACGACCTGCGCTTCTGGCTTCACCTGCAAGGTCTTGAACTCGTACTACTCCCAGTGCCAATAGGCAAGCCGACGGCCGCAGAGTTATGTACGGAGCGATAGGAAGATCCAGAATGTACCCATATTGCCTTACGCGTCTGTAAAGCATGTTCTGTTCATGTCAATAGCTTCTTTGCAATCCAGAACAATACAAGGAGTCGGTTCCGCTTCTCCAAAGTTCTCAAGTTTATTTCTATGTGACAGTATCGCCCACTCTCAATGTTTGCATCGGCACACAACGTCTATGTTAAGCTTCTGTCCGTTGTACCTCTCGCAGGAAGCCCGTGTGCTTCCACCAATCTACGTATTTCTTGACAACCTCGGCGCTGACAGGCCCCTACCTCCTCAGCCTTGGCGAGTGCTCGCAAGTCTTCTTCATCTCCAACAGCATCCCTCCGCAGCTCATTCTGAGGAAGTTGTTTCCCGGAAGTTGATCAGTCTCGCTCCTCGGGGGCAAATCGTCCGTTGCCCGGCAGCAAACTGTGGGAACCCATTATCGCGATGGTTGAGATAAACTGGAATGTCAGCTTGAAACTCGGACATTGAGCGGCCGTCCGATACGGGGAAATGTCCCGAGAGAGGTCAATAAGCGCCCGCATGGCTTTGAATTGATCCTCGAACCCCGAGACAGGCCGCTTTTCACTCATGGTCCATGCATCATGTACGACATGGGCCACGTTCTTGACGAGCTCCCTGTACTCAGCATCCTTCAGGCCGAGCCCTGATTTCGACGCGCCACCGCTAGCACGCGGATCTTGTTGCTCGCTTCGGAAGGGATGTCAACACCGCGAGACCTGAGCCCGCCGCCTGCCTTTCTTCGGGTGTAGCGTAGCGGTTGTGCTGCGCCGGTTCAAACAGTACACTGGCTTAGACAGGTGTGCAACCAGATGGCTGCCCAGCGACCCCGTGGCTCCCGTAATTGCCACGCTGAAACCCCTATCATCATCGGCCGCTGCTGGCATGTTGTCAGCAATCCTCACCACTCCTTTTACATCAAACCACTGGGTGTATTCTCGGACGTACTCTTCGATCTGCGCCTCCTGAAAACCCAAGACGCCCCGAATGCGAGAGGGCCTCGACGTCGTTGCAGCGATGGAACGTGTGTACTCAACGACATGAGTGATAACGACCAGCGGGCTGAGGACAACATTAGGCACCCCAGCTCCCGGCGCCAACGGCAGGACGCCTTTCTCGAAGCTCTCATTGAGATGGTCAAGTGCCAGCCTTGTCGCATTGGACGGCTCATAGGACGGAATTGAGTGCGTGAACAAGGCCCAGCAGGCCCGGAGTGACTTTACGGTATCGAGGATCCATGAGTACTCGGGGTCGTACAAGATGCTGGATCGGAGGTCCTTGAACACCCCGGCGTCGAAGGAGAGGGCCTGAGACCCAAAGACAAAAAGGGCATCATCTGTATGCGAGTAGAACGTGCCCATTGTGAAAGGTCCGAAGCAGTTGATGCCTGATATGGGCCAGTGTACTTTCCGTGCTGAAGACGCACGAGGTCAATTAATTTTTCCTCAGTTCTTTATTTATAACTTGAACTCAAGACACCGGGCTTGTCTACCCCCGAAGAAGTGATTTCACAAGCTGGACGTCAGGCGCACTATTTGTCACGACGGGTTTTCGGAGGCACTCATTATCTACTCGCAAAGAAACAGACATGTAGAGCCTCCTCTCGGGGTTCACGCTGTCAGCCGCGGTTTTGTTCTACAAATCGGCGCTTACATGGATGATCTAGGTCAAAATTGCTGCAATCAAATGACATACCATTTATCGCAACCAGCGAAGGCCGTGGCTTGTCGGTCCAGTTGGCCCATCTCTAGAATGGGCTTCAGGTGGACCTGCAAAAGTTCAACAGTGTTCTTTTTGACCCGGGCACCCAGCTTCTGACTGTAGGCGGAGCAGTCAAGTTTTCACAGATTATCGAGCCTCTGTCCGCATCAGGGTACCAGTTCCGTAAGTGGGACACGCCCACCAACTCTGCGCGCGAGAGTGGGTGCAATAAATACTGATCTGGCTATTGCGGCCCTTAGCCCTCGGGACAGCGCACTGCGTTGGTCTCGTGGGCTCCACGCTCGGAGGCGGCGTCAGCGCCAACCAGGGCTACAATGGGCCTGCTCGCGGACCTCCTGGAGGAGGTGCAACTGGTCACGGCGGCGGGGGACCTCGTCACGGCGTCACGGAGGCTCAACGCGGATCTGTTCTGGGCGGTCCGGGGCGCTGGCGCAAATTTCGGCGTCGTCACGTCCGCGACATTCAGGGTGCCGCGGGCGGTAAACGGCGGGAGGATCACGCAGGCGAACTACATGTTTGCCTCGGCCGGGCAGCGAAGCGTCTGGGAGTATCTCTCGAGCGTGGATGAGGACCTGTCCGCGAAGATGGCACTGAACTTGGCTACTTTCCCAAACGGTAACGGAAAAGTGGGTGCGAAACTCCTCTTCCCCCTTCCTGCTTAACTGTTCAATATTTCGGTATCGGGCTGAGATACATACACCCTGGTAGCGAGCTCTCGTGCTCAACGTCCAGTGTGCAGGGACCTACGCAGATGCTGTCCCGCATCTCAAGGCTATACAAGCCCTCCAGCCGACCCGGACAGAGGTTCTTGAAGATGTTGCTTGGCCTGATGTCTTCAAGACATCTTACTTGTGCGTATAACCTTTATCACCAAAGCCCCCCTGATATGCTCACTTTGCAAATGCCATTTATGCGGATATTTGAAGCTTGCAGTACAATGGTTCTAATTCGATGTTCAACTTATAAACTCTGCAATCCTACACCTGTGCCCCTCGGGTGATTTCTAATACTTATCATTCTACAGTAGGATCCCCGACACAAAGGCCTGTGGCCGAAACCAGCACGTTAACATGCGCAGCGTCGGTGCGAATCGTACCGATGTGGACAGCATCCTCGAGTTCGTGGACGAGCTAGACCGCTTCTCGGAGGCTCATCCAGACTTGATAGCAGCCATTGTGGTCCACAGGTTCCCGACCCAGAAGGTGCTCGAGGTCCCGAGCGACGAGACCGCGTACCCGCACCGCCAGTTAAAGATGCACATGTAGGTTCATTTCGCAACGTCCCTACCTATCCTTTGTCTTTTCTGTCCATATACACTTGTCGTATATCTTTGAGTTCTAGGCGGGATCATCACTAAAAGCTCTGCGCTCACCCCGTTGCAGCCAGCTCGAGATTGAATCCGAGACCGCGGAGAAAGACGGAATCATGGACCAGTTCCTGGATTCGGCCCGCAGCAACTTCACGAAGTCAAGCGGGTTTGAAGCACCAGTAACCTATGTCAACTTTGCACACGGGGACGAGGGCGCGGACACTTGATATGGCAAGCACAACCTGGAGAGGCTGGTCCGGTTGAAGAAGGAGTGGGATCCTGAGGGACTCTTCAGTTTCTCAAATGTTGTGCCCATTAGCTAGAAGGCAGCGGAGGGAATGCAAGGTAGCCCAACTTTGCAGACGATTGCTGTGGTTGACCTGATCAGAAAAGCGCGAGGCTGAGCCTCTCCATTCTTGTGCTCCTGTTATACCCAAGCACCAACATACAGGCAGGCTTGCTCTTCTCGCTTTGGCTCGAGCAAATTGGGTCCTCAGTGTCAGAGCCACGCCTACATATCGAGTTTGTACGCGTCTGTCCATAGACAGAATCAGTTCCCTGATGGTCGTCTACTCCGTTGTGCTTTATTCGCTAGGCAGGAACAACATAGTCGTTTGTGCCTGTGCATAATTCCCATCTGTATGTCTTCCCAGCCCTGCACGGCACTTCAGCCTGGTTCCCAATAATACTTGCTATTTGTCCAAGAGCTGCTGAGCTAATTGAGAAGACCGGGCCTCAGACAGAAAGCTGTATAGTCCGCCTACTTGGTGCACAGTATCTGTTCTCATTCCCACTAGCAGTTTTCCGGGGCAGGAATGTATATATGTAATGCACCTTGACAGAATCAGCAAATGCATCAGTGGTGTCTTGAGATACAATGTCGCAGTGAGGGGATTCAGGCGCGGCTTGGAGGTTGGTACTCGACGGTCTGGGCAAGATCTATGCCGGCTCTCCCTTATATGCTGTGTGAGGAGGGGGCGAGGGGATCCCATCTAGTTGCGCGTACGCGATAACAAATTGAGTTGCTAGGTAGGCCGCAAGCCTTGGGTGTGGAAAGACCACCAGGAAATAGATTTATACGTATGTCTGCTTCGGGTCATAGATGTATGCACAGCCTGCATTATTCGGGGTTTACCCCGCCTCTTTCTACAGGTGAGATCGAGAGCTGACCCGATGCAGCCATCTCTGCAAGGAGAAATATAGTATTCAACTAAACAACAACGAGCATAGCTCTATCCAGACTCGCAATTATATTCTTGGAAATGCTTATGGCGCTGTGCAGCCGTTGCTGTTGGAGGCTCAGCAGCGGAGGCAGCACGTCACGAGGGCATCATACTGCACTCTATCTGGGGCTGCCAACGGTAGACAAGATACATCTGACATGACAAGGTTTGCATGGCGGACGAGGTACCGACCGTCCAAGCGTCCATGCACACTGACACACAGGCGGGCTGTGGGCAGGCTGGGTCGGCGGCAGACAAGCGCAGCGTAGTGTGGCCCCGGTGTCAAGCGAGGGGCACAGCTTGCGAACAAGAGCTCTGGCTGTCTCCCTCTCTATCTTGCATAAAGTGGTCGCATGTCATTGATTCACCGAGGGGGCCGCGTCGTCCCCAGTCTTGACCAGCCTGATTCCTGCTCCTCCGTTCTCACCCCTCCACTCCCTCATTACCTACCTTGCTTCACTGTTTCTCTCTCTCTCTCTCTCCTCTTCCTCTCGGGTCTACATCTCCTTCGCTCTTTTCTCATTTAATCTTCCGGGCGGGCAGCCAAGATCGGACAGGTCAGGAAGACCTCGGCAATTAATCAGGGATTCGATAGGAACCCACCGCCTTTGTCGCAGCCACCTCGAGGTCGAAAGGGTTGAATCAAAATGCCTGTCCCATTAGCGGCCAAAGGTACGTACGAGCTGCACCATGATTGCTTCTTTGTCCACCGTTTTTTCTGTCTGTCGTCGGGGACCATGCCAGTCCAGCCAGTCCATTCATTCATCTGCTCTGCTACTGCTGTTGTGCATCGTAATCTCGCATGCCGTCGAAGGTGCACTCGCGGGCCGGGGTTTGCACGTTCCACGGCCCCCAGTGAGTGACGGTTCGTTCAATCGCGCGGGAGGCAGTTGCAGGTGACGGATGATCCTCGTGGGGCTCGAGTGGGAGAGTGGGAGAATGTGGCGCGAGTCAAACGCCTGCCTGGCCGACAAACTGGGCCTGGAGGCCTGGGTGCCAGGAGTGCCTGGGCCGATGCTGCGTCGGCCGCCCTCCAAGGATTGGGTGGCGACTCAAACATGCCCGTGGACCACGCAAGCGATTCCCCATGTTCGCCCCTCTTCGCTCGACGCCCACTGCCCCAGACCGGCTCACCTCACCTTGAACTACCTACCAACCAACCAACCAGTCTCAACTTTGTTCACGAGTATTCCTCCTCCTCGTGACACTTCATTTTGATATCGCTGTACCATCCTGTTTAATCTCTGTTGTGTATTCATCTGCTTCTGGCCTGGCCTCTCCTATTCCCCTAAACTGCACCGACCGCCTGTGGCCCTGTACTTGGGCACACTTACACCGGACGACCCCACCTTGCCCCAGTCCACCTGCCAGACTGCCATTCTCGCCCCCCGAAGTTCTACACCGTTCTTTTCCAAACCTGCAAGCATGCCTCCCATTAACCAAGCCGCAATCTCAGCTGGCGTCATCGCCGTCAGCGTCGCCGTGGCCGCCGCCATCGCCATCTACGAGTCCCCCGAGCTCCAGCGCATGGCCACAGACCTGCGCCGCCGCATCGCTGTAGCCCTCCACTCCCTCGGCGACAACATCGGCCCTGAAGATGCCAACGGCGAGCCCTTGTTCAATAGACCCGAGGACGCCGAGGGCTTCCTCCAGTCCGGCGACGTCGATGCCGACGACGAGACCCGCAAGCGTCAGCGCGAGGAGCTGCTGTACTGGAACGCCATGAAGCTGAGCCAAGAGCTGGAGAAGCAGACCGCCGAGAATGAGAAGATCAAAGAGAGGGAGAAGCTGAGCCGGTCGGGCACGACGTTTGACGATTTCCTCCAGGAGGACCAGACCGCCAACGAGAAGGGCACCTACGTCTTCAACACCGGCGCCGACGTGCGGAACAATGACGACGGTCTCGTGCGGAGGCGAGGAGCCTCCGAGGGCGTGCGGGGACTGAACTCGTCCATCTACGCCAACCCCTTCGCCGACGAGAACGGTATCGACTACAACGAGATGGAGGACAGCGAGATCTCCCCCGAGAAGGACGAGGTCCTGTCTACCGACGACATCTACACCGCTTCTCCCAGACCCGCCGACAGCTCCTTGTCCCGAACACTTTCTCCTGCAACAGAGTCTCTCCCAGAACTTGTACCCGGGGTACGAGAACCGAGGGCCGCCTCCGCCCCAAGCGAGCCCGCCGCAGACGCCGACCTCGGCCAGGACGAGTACATGACGGCCGGCCAGGACCGGGAGATGCAGCAGGACGAGCACGACGCCTACGCCTCCATCCAGGCGTGGGCCGAGCAGCAGCAGCAGGCCCAGAGGCAGAACCAGGAGTCGAGCCGCGACTTCTACTCGCCCCTGCCAGTCACCCCCGCGGCGCCCCTCAGCGAGATGTCCGACGGCGAGCTGGTCAGCGAGGGCCAGCTGACCCCCACGGACTCGGCCTCGGTCGCCGGGTCCGGCTTCGACGTCACCAACGAGCTCGCGTCCCAGAACGGCTCCGCCTCCAAGTACTACGACGTGCTGAGCGAGGACGAGGACGGCATCCCCACCCCCGCGCACAGCTGGACCGAGGTCGGCAGCGTCGTCAGTGAGAGCGAGGACGGTGTCAGGCCTGCGATTCGCTCGTAGGATGACACGGGCGCCACTTGTGCTTGACTTGATTGGAATTAGTTGTTGTTTGGAGATCTGTCACAGGCTACGGAGTTTTATTGGTTAGTTTCATGGAGCAATAGGGAGGGAATACTGTTCGGCCCGGCGTCAAGGGGGAAAATGCACGCACGGGTTTCGGATTCAAGAGTCTCCTGTTTTCGTAGACACCACTTCTCAGGGGTACATCGAGCAATAAACACACTTCAAATTATATGTTGCCCGCAAGAGGCAGCATGCCATGAGAGGAGGCGAGAGTTCATAATAAACTATACTGTGCCTCTTACTGGGAAGTGATGTTCTCTAAGGTCCAGCTCGCTAGAGCTGACCTGATTCTACTTACCCGCCTGCGACGTTGCCACCGACCCAAGTAGCTGGGTATTCCACAACCACCGCCCTCGTATCTCTTACTATGATGTCTATGGGTACTATTGACCCTCTTTGAGTCACTCCCTCGGCGTCTACAAGCCTAGTACCACTATCATCAACCCAGGCTAATCAACTTACCCGCAGGCCTTTACTCCGGCGTCGAAGGTGCGGCGACAGCTAGCCGCGGCCGTCACTGTCCTTCTTAAGCGTCTGTAGGTACTCCTTCCACAGTACATCGACGTCGTGGCCGAACAAGCCGGTCCAGAACTCGGACTGCTTGTACTCGCGCACCTGTCCCGGTTCCCAAATGTCAGCTATTTATCCCCAAGACAAGGGGAATCCCGACACCGTGTGCAAATGGGCTACATCAAAATCGAGGCCAGCTAGCCAGTCACGCGGGCCCAACATGAAGACAAGGGGAATGCTCACCCTCAAAGCCTCGTTCATCCTCCTCACGGTCCCGCGCCCGAACTTGGTCTCAAGCCAGTCCAGAAAGTACGCAGTCCGCTCGTAGCCCTGGTCCCACCTGTCCGGGACGGCGTCCTTCCTCCAGTGCGGCGCGCCCAGCCTCGCCGCCAGCCGCACCCAGTCCGCGACGCCCTCGACCAGGCCGCCCGGGCACTCGCCGCGCCCGTTGTACTGGAAGCAGTGCACCAGCTCGTGCACCAGCACGCCCTCGATCTCGTACGCGCCCGCGACGTCGCCCCCGCCCCCGCCCCCGCCGTGTCCGCTGTGTCCACCGCCGGTGGTAACGACGCTGGTGAAGGTAGGGCTAGGACCTGCCGCTGGTGCCCTCCGTATGCCCTTGACGTACCCCATGCTCAAGTGGATCTCCTTGTGGTCGTCGTCGAGGTCCGTGCCCTTGGTGTACGCCACGCCCGGCATATCCTCGAGGATGAGCGTCACTGACCGCGTCGGTGGAGGTGTGTAGTGCGGCCTTGCCGGTCGGTGGGGGCGTGTGGTGGTGGTGGTGGTTGGGTGTTGTTGTTCTGGGGCAGCCGGGGCTGCGCCGTCTTCGTCTGCTTCGGCGTCGTTGTCGTGGGCTTTGTGGTGATGAGGCGAGACGTACAACAGCCGCAGGACGGTCTGGACGCTCCGCGAGAGGATGGCGGAGGCGTCCACGGCGGCGAGGAAGCGCGATGCGCCCGGGTGCGTCACGTCCTGGATGTGCAGGCGGAGCTTGGGGAGGGGGAAGGTGTCGTCATCGTGGTCGGCCCCGCGACTCGAGTTTTGTTCGGCGTGCTGCTGTTGTTCCCCGTCCTCTGGCGGCCGGTTAGGTAGAGGGGTGGGCTCGGCTGTTGCCGCCGTCGGCCGCCGATCTGGGCCTGCGCTCGAGGTCGAGGATGTGGGAGGCATGAAGATGGAGGATGGGCTGGGCACGGCGGAGGTCTGGGGAGGAGGGAACCTGGTCATCGCGGCTTCTGGGACTGGGCAAGGGTCGCAGATATGTGGGGATATCTATTAAATGTCTGTCTCACGGTCCAGATGCACTTCGTCGTCGTCACACGAGGGGGCGGAATAAGAGCGCGTGAAACCCGTCGATCAGCACCCGAGGTTGATGGCTAACCTGGCAATGTAGCCTATCTTATCGACCGGGCTGAGACTAGGGCGGCGACGGCTTAGACAAGGCGTTGACTGCAACCCCGCCAACCCGAAATGCCCGCTGCCAAGCCAAGGCCCCAATATGATGACTTCGCAACACACTGCACACACATATTAAATATAGCCTTACTTTACCTTGTCTTAATAATTAGGAGTGTTGGTAATGGCGTGGTGAAGAGGTAAGTATAAAATGCTGAGAATTCTATGTGTTGTAGTGGTTTTGGTGGTGTGGGAGAATGGTTTCCACCACTCTGCTTGAGACTGACAGCGACTCAGCCGGGAGCTCTGCGGCCTGAATTCCGTCGGTATTAAAACTCAAATACGGCCGGCTATGAAATACAACATTAGTCTCATCCAGAAAAAGGAGACGAAAAGGTCAATATATGTAATGGAATTTTAATGTGTATGAACTAAGGACCCAGCCCTGGGTGTCGATGCCTGGGTTGGGAACCCCTCGAGCTGCTACGGCGAAGATTGTATAGGGCCACCTGCAAGGCAGCGTGTTTCTGGAGCCTCACTTACGGCTTGGAGCGTCTGGGCCACTTAATCCTGAATCTGTGTGATATCATCGTGTTGTCGATCATCTGGCGCAGTACTGTTCCTCCAGCAACACCACCTGAACATAGGTCAACAATCATCCACGAGCATCATCTTCTGCTTCCCTCCCGCCCTTCACAGCCTCCTACCTCACCATCTCCTATTATGTCACCTCCTCTGTAATCATCATGGCAATGACGACCATTGGGGTAGATGACTACAAGTCTGGTGACCTCGAGTAAGTTTCAACCCATTACTTCCCTGAAATCTGTTTTGCAACAGATTGCAATGCTGCAAAGGCCTAACTCACTTGGTACAGACTCCTAAGTTCTGGAAACTTCTCTGATGTTGAAGTCGTCTGCGGCAATCGCTCTTGGAAATGCCATGGAGCGATTCTTGTGCCGCGCTGCCTGTGGTTCCGCAAGGCTCTCACGGGTAGTTTCAAGGTGCGTCGTTGATCAGGAACAGTGCGTGCTGACCAAAGCTGACCAGTAACTGTCACTCGTAGGAGGCAAACACCAGACAAGTCACCCTAGTGGAGGAAGACCCCATCTGTGTCGATCTGGTTCTGAAGTACATCTACGGAAGTGGTAAGTAGCGGTCATGCCCTCGCCGAGAGTGTTGGGACTAACATCAGAGTAGGGCTTGATATCATGAACAGTGTCTCTAAAGAACACTTCGTCGAGCACTGTGTCTCTCTCTGGCACACCGCAGACTTCTTGATGCTCAAAGCATTGAAAACAGCGGTGGAAGGCGTTGTTCGAGGGTACTGCGACAAGCGAATGAAAGAGCTATGTATCACTCCATTTCAACCAACTTGGCGCCACCCCCATCACGTCAACGAACTGAGCCCCTGGGCCCTTGATCTTGTCGAAGGGCTTCGACAAGCCTACAAATGGCGGATTTCGGACCTGAAGGCAGTGCTCATGGAGTTCATATGGGTAGCAAAGGACGAGACCCTAGACAGCGGCATTGCTTCGGTCTTGTTCGACCACCTCAAGGACACGTCGAGCTTTACGGACGACTTTCTGGGCAAATATGTCTCGGCGTCGTGGGTGAGTACCTCAATCTGGGTCCCACCTCGCGACAAGGTGACCTCGAATCACAGCTACAGCTACTGTCTGAGGTGCTCCAAGCCAATATCTTGGGGAGACGAGTTTTGGAAAAGCCAGGGGCAGATCATCAACACTTTCGAGCGAGACAGTGACAATGGATACAGGGGTGGCTGGTGTAGTGACTGTGGGGCAGGTGACAATATTCCATGGCGGATGGAACGTCCACCAAAGGCTCCATGATCTAGGCCAGTTTCTCGGCCGCAGACTCCAGGACAAAGACCATGAGACATTCTGGCTGGGGGATTTCTTTTCGCCTCATGCCATTTTGCGCAGGGTGGAAAGGGTGAAGGGCTTCAGTGCTGTTTGGCTTTGACACTGCCGCGAAAGCGGCATACCAACGGAGAATGATAACCGGATGTCAGGGGCAGTATAAATTGTCGCCCCAGCGAACGGCTGCTTTGACAGAAATCCACAGAATATCCTGCATCTACTTTCAAATTTCTGGGCTTACTAAAGCACAAGCTTTATCATACGACCACAGCATCTATTCGTAAACCGACCCGAGCAGTACGCATCGCCAAGTCTCCTGGTCTACTGACTTTGTCTATAACGACCTCTGTAGAACAGGTCGGCATCTGACTCCAAGTGCAACTCTTGTACAAAGCATTAGCCATACCAGAGAGAATCAATGCTGAGTTCAACGCAGATGGAACTTCATTCCAATAATAAGTGAATGATAAATAGGGACGTCCATTATTTCGACCTATCGCGCCTCTTCGCCAAGAATCTCATCATCTGCCTCTCGAATGTTCCGACCGGGTCTAACATCGGTAACATCATCATCTGACTACCTGGGGGAGCCAATCTTGTCTAGCAGAGCGACTGGGAGCCCAACGTCCGCGAGCACTCGGAAATCCTCCGCGTATTCGCTCATCGGGTGATGACACGTTTGGACATCGGGGACTTGACAGAAGCTGCGACAGTAGACTCTAAGATCATCGTCACATTCATCGACCGCCGAGGAGCCCGAAAGCTCGTCGAAATTGGGAGGCACATATTAGCCCTGGAGAGTCGGTATCCCCACGCCGAGATTCGACGGGCCGATCTCGCCGGCATGCCGTTCTCACAACAAGTACAACTGGCGAGAGAGTTAGATATCCAAGGGGGCGGGGCTTACACATGGGCTGTGGATGAAGGAGCGTTCGGCCATGGTGGAGATACTGCCCGAAGGTTTCATGCACAAGGGCTTCAGGAACCTGGCGAGTGCGCTCGGACACGAATACTTCAGTGCCCATGGGGTGCAGCCTGAACAATGCTCAGGGTCTTGGCAGGGTGACGATGTTGTTCTGGAGGACGAGAAGTTGTTCGAGCTGATGGATGCAGCGCTCAAGAGCATGTATAACGAAGGTCGATGTCACATAAAATGCTGTCTAGGTGATAAAAGTGGCGATATCAATGTATCGACAAGACAACGCTTCTAGAACAGCCATGCTGCCCTTGCTCCCCTTAATACCAAGCCTCGATCACAGCTCGGCCATGATCTCGTTCGTGTCAATGCTTGCCAGTGACGTTCACCAACCTGATTGTTACGCAACCCATCAAGGGTCATGAGATCTTCCAGGTGTTACATTCCCTCTTTTCTCAGTTTACCAGTATTTTTTTGAGCTGAATATTGAAGATTGGGGAAGCTTCAACCAACATCCACGAGGCAGTCCGCACAGTCCGAGTCAGCACTTTCTCACCAACTGAACTTCAACTGAGAACCTCCCTGGTTGGGACAGGCGCGAGCAGCCACCGGATGAAAGCAAAGACATCCAGGTCCCGTGTCTTATTTGATCCTATACAGTCCAAAATCTTTGAACCGTGCAAGCCAAATCCCCGCTCATAGCGGCTGTCCGGTATCTCAGCGTCTGCGAACAGGCAATAAGAGACTCTGTAGCGCCGCTCGCTCCCTATGTTCACTGGCAACAATGTGAATTTGCATCACCATTCTGGACCGTAGCCAAACGGCAGAAACATGAAGATGTTACCATTGTGTCTGCACCTGCCTGAGCTAGAATCAGCTGCTTCCGGATGACACAAGCTTCAGCGGTTCGACCCAGTCGCGTGAGGCACTCGTGATACCCGTGAAGAGCCCAGACATTATTCGGGTGCTGGTGAGCTGCAGACACGGTCTCGTCAAGCCCCAAATCCTGGGCGTAGATCGAAGCCGCCTCCTCAACGCGGCCTTGCTCCAGGAGAAGCGCGGCATAAGGGTGCCTAGTTGGGAGCATCCATCCCCACGGCTCTGCATATATCAACGAGTCATCCAGTCGGATAGCACCTCGCAGGTGAGCAAAGGCGATTTCAAAGTTGCCGCGTCTGTACTCAAGCTCTCCGTCCAACATAGCCGAAGCGACCTTGAGCTCGTCGACCACTTTGTTAGGGAAGTTCATCCGAGACTCGGGGATCAGCTTGACCGCAGATCGGAAAAGATCTCGCTGGCGAACCGAGTTGTCAATATCTCCAGTTGCGGCATAAGCTATGCCCTTGCCATAGTACGTTGTCGCGACCGTGGTACAATAGAGCTGCTTGTTATCGGGAACGCGTAAATCAATCAGGTCTTTCCACCTCCCAAATCGAATGAGAACATGTACACGGATCGACTTGAAGAATTCGAGCCAGTCTACCATAGGAGGGGACTTGACTAGCAACATTTCCTCGGTGATTGTTGCCTCCATTCTTGACAGTGCCTCAAAGGCAGCACCAGCTTGACCTGCCATCATAGCCGCGTAGACTAGTGAGTGATAGTTGTGCATCCTATAGAAGGAGTAAAAGTTACAACCGCCATTGAGAGCATAGTACTTGTCGTCGGCGATAGTGGCTTTCAAGTTCGTATGCAAGGCTCGTCGATAATCTCCGATGAGGACATCAATGTGGCTTGGCATGTGGCTCATATGACCAGCCTCGGGAACGAGATCTCGCAAATAGTCGGCGGCTTTGATCGCCCTCCCGGGTGTATTGGACATTTCCACAAGGTGAATATACATGTGCAGAATCCCGGGGTGACGTTTGGCATCCGAGTTGGCCAGCCCCCCCTCAAGAACCTCCGTGGCCTCCAGAACAGGGGTTGACAGATTCGGCTCGCCTGTTTTGGCGTCATAAAGACCCCAAGGAGCCGTGTTCATCAGCGAGTCTGCGAAGAGGGTGACAATGTCCAAGTCGTTCTGTCCGAACTGACGGTAGACCAGCCTCATAGCATCGGCATACGCCTTGACGGAGGGACCGAAGTCAGCGGGCACTTCGTCCCTCGCAGGGAAGCGATGCTGCAAAGCTTCGATCAATGCTTTCTCCGCTGGGGTAGCATGATTCGCAAGCTCCTTGGCCTTGCGTGAATAGTCATAGCATTTCTGGAGGGATGATTGCAAGTCATGCTGGTCGAAAGCTTGCCAGACCTTGTTGTAATTGGGGCCTGACGCGAATGCTACTCCCCAGTACGCCATTGCTAGCTGTGGGTCGTGTAGTGTTGCTTGTCTGAAGCACGCAGCTGCTTCTTTGTGGTTAAAGGAATACGCCCAGACGAGTCCTCTGTCGAACCACGCCTGCGCATCTTTGTTCTCTGTGCTGACCGCTCTCGTGGTTTTCCCAAGATCATAATATGGCTGACTGGCGCTGATTTTGCCAGTTTCTTCGGTACGCAAGGATGTCATTTTGGACAGAAGTCAGCGGAAGCTGTATGAGATTGTGAGCGTTGCAATTCAGAGTTGGTGTATCGATGACCTATTCAGGTTGAGCCAGCAGTGTCGATGATCTTATATATCTACCCACTTCTCATGTTTTTCCAAGTGAGTTACATGTGCTCTGATGAGTTGCGATGAGATAGCACTTACAAATACGTTTCACGGTCCTACATTAAACCGACTCAAGCCCACATTTATTTCGGTGACTTATGACAACACTTACCCAATGTTCGGCGACTTATGGCGACACTTACCCAAGCTTCGGCGACTCATGGGTACAATCGCTTCGGGGGCCACACTCGCCATGGGGAACAGATTCGGAATTGACAGTATACACCTCCCAAATTGAAGAATGGTACGATTTGCTTAGAAATCTCTCCGTGCAAACTGCAATCGACATTTTCAGCCGCACTTATAGCCAATAGTATGGCTTTCAAGAGACCCAGCGGCGGGAGTATAACCCAACCGCGGGGGGAAGTCAAACCGCCGCAAACTACGATGAGCGCACCGGGAACCAAGTTTGGAGTTGGACCCCACAACAGAAAAAACATTTGAAAGCAGCATTCCCGGAAAATGCCTATGCAACTGACTGATCTTCAGAAAGGCTCAAATCTTACAATATCTTTGCTCTTGGGATTTGTCAAACACGTAATCAATAATGTTCGTCGCCGAGTACAGTGCTTGATCTCGGAGGAAGAATGATTAATAGCATGCATGGCTCGTCTCCGATAATCCATTTAGTCATTTCTGCCCATATCTTTGGCACCCGGCTGATCTACACAATTTGTTCGTACAAGATCAACCCTTCCTATTCGGCTAATGTATGACAATAAGTCGGACTTTCTGACCCAGAAAACAGACCCTCTTTACCTTCACTATGTCACCAGAAAAGCCACATCGGTCTCAAATCGACGAATCCTCACACAGTTCTCCAAGCTCACTACGAAATACCGCACAGAACACGGATGAGTCCTCTCAAGTCCTTACCGAGCCTGCCCTTACTGAATCAGATGGTGGTTACGGCTGGATCGTCACGATCAGTGTCGCCCTGATCAACGGCCATTCCTGGGGTATCAGCTCTGTTTACTCGATTTTTCTGGCGCATTTCCTGGCCAACAACACTTTCCCGGGGACGACTAAGCTGCAGTACGCACTCGTGGGGTCCCTGGCTGTGGGATGCACGCTTCTCATCTCTCCCTTGATCATCATTGCGGTACGGAAAGCTGGAACTCGGCCAACCATGCTCGTTGGTGCCGTCTTGCAGTCAGTCGGCCTAATCTGCGCCAGTCTTTCGAAGCAGATATGGCAGCTTTTCCTGTCACAGGGTGTTTTGTTTGGGCTAGGTATGGGAATGCTGTTTCTCCCCTCCTACGGCGTCATATCTCAATGGTTCACCAAGCGACGCGCACTGGCAAACGGCATAGCAATCGCCGGTGCGGGTCTCGGTGGCTTCGGCTATTCCCTCGCCGCTGGTGCGATAATCAGGAATCTCGGCGTTGACTGGGCCTACCGCATATTGGCCATCGTTTCTGCGGTGGTGAACATTGCGTGTGCCCTTCTCATGAGGACACGGTATGCGGCGCGACCGCTGGCCTTTGACTGGTCTCTGCTCAAGAGAATGGAATACCTCCTCATCCTCGGTTACGGTTTTCTTATCATGTTGGGCTATTTTGTACTCATTTTCACCCTGGCCAACTACGCTAATGTCATTGGGCTCAATGCATCCCAGGCGGCTTGGATACCGGCACTTTTCATGTTGGGGCAAGCAATAGGTCGACCGATCCTCGGGTGGCTCAGCGATTTGTATGGGCATATCCAAGTTACGTCCTTTATGAGCCTGTTGTGTGGAATATTCTGTTTGGCGATCTGGCTGAATGCCAAGTCCTTTGGAAGCCTCATCGCCTTCGCGCTCGTGGTAGGATTGGTGGGAGGAGTGTTCTGGGTAACGACAGCGCCCATTATCGCTCAGGTTGTTGGCCTGGACAATTTGCCCTCCGGCTTGACCATTATGTGGGTCGCGTTGGCCCTCCCGTCTACTTTCAGCTCATCAATCGCGCTGGAGATATTTGAGGAAACGGGCAAGTACACAGGGGCCCAAATCTTCACCGGAGTGACATTTATTGCAGCTGGTTTGTGTATAGGATACCTTGGGCGGCTACGACTTGTTCATAATTAACCAATAAATATGTGCTAAGTTTGTGTGTACTTTGTTTCAAAGATGGCATAAAAAGATTCCAGTTCACGCATTGGAAGCTGCTTCAATCACTCATCATCATGATTGCTAAGCATTTCAAACAACTAAAATAGGACTCCTGACACCCTCACTCTTTGCTTTTGCCCAACAGACTACTACTGGGTTGCAAAGAAAAACTGATAATACGTCTCGGCAAGCTCACCACTCCTCAACTGTGATTCCCGGTGTCATCCGGACCAACAAAACGCCACTGGCTTTCATCCTGATCGCGGGGCCTGACTCTAACCTCAATATCTTCATCCGGGACCTGTAAAGACGCCACCATGGGCGTCTTCTTCCAAGTCGGCTCCGTCCATACACCTCCCGCCGTCGGCTCCAGATCATATCTCAGTACCATCATTGCCGTAAACGCCAAAATCTCATTTGTAGAAAAGTGCCGACCAGGACAAAGTGTGTGCCCTCCGCCAAACGCGCGGAATGCCACAGGATCGTAGTTCTTTGATTTTTGGCTCCCCGTGTCCCTTATTCTGTCTCTGCCGTCCGACATGAATCTCCGGTGATCAAATCGCTCAGCGTCCTTTCCCCAAGCCGAAGTGGAAAAGTGGTGCAACTGCTGTGGCACGATCACCAACCCGCCTTTTTTGAGGAGATGCTTTCCCTCTAGCAGATGGTCTTCGAGACAGAGGCGTACGGCTGTGGCCATGGTGCGGAAGCGTAGAACCTCTTTCAGGGTGCTGTGGAGGATGGGTGTGCGCTTGGGGAGGAGGGACAGATCTAAAGTCCTCGTCTTCTCGTCTTGGGGATCAGTATGTAAATCAACGACTAGTTTCTGCAACTCAGCCCTGATATCACCCAGTACCACCGAGTCCGAATAAACGTGCCAAAGCAGCCACCACGTGGTGGGAGCTGTGGATCCATTAATAGCGTGCGTGTGCCCGATTTCAAAACGTGCCAGGTCAGCAGTGGTGAAACCTTGTGACACGTTGTGCGCGTGCGTGGCGCGGATAAATGCAGATGCGCTCTCGGGACCGTTATTTTCAAGGTACGAAACAAAGGACGAGGCGAGGGCTTCGCGGGCTTGGAAGGCCTGGGGGGCAGTGAGGGGCTTCATGGGGGATAAGGCGAGGGAGAGGTAGGCCGGTTCGAAGAGTCTATGGAACGTAACAAAGGTAAGTATAAAGCTTATGATGAGGAGTGAGAGGATTGTGTGCTTTGAGCCTCCTCAGTTTAGCTTACCTCCATGCCTGTTCCACTGCTGGGTCCCGGTAAGGGTTTTTGGGCCCAAATACGGCCTCGGTCGTGGCCATGAGCATCTCATGGCGTGTCCACTCATAGAGTCTGATAGTCGTGAAAACCTCATTTCTTGGTGCGAGCTTGTCTACGCTGGTAGACATGACCCCGGCTGCCTTCTTGACCATGCAATTGAGCAAAGGGCCTGGAGCCATCATGCGAGACATTATCGGCATCAACGCGGCAACTGGGTTACTGTCGCTCTTGATGTCCCTGAGAAGAATATCTGTGCCTGCCTGGCTCATGCCTAGGGTTGCGTTGCCCGCCCTTGCCATGATAGGAGTGAAGCTGATAGTTCGCTGGCGTTGCAATGCCGAAATTAGATTCGTTGAATTGATAATGTATGCCCGTACTGCCGGTAGGCGCAAGGTGTAAATGGGGAGCCGATTTCCCTCATTTCTGTTTATTTCATTAGAAAATATTTCTCCAATAGACGTCATCTAAAGGAAAAATGAGAAAGAAAATCGTTACCTGAGGTGATTGTAGTAGAGCGTCTTGCGCTGTACCATCCCGATCACAGGACTAACAAAAGGTATGGCCCTCTCGACAATGAGTGGTTCTCTTGCATCCTGGGTCAAGCTCAAGACGAGCTGGAGGAGGCCGTATATCACGGTAACACCTAGACCTATCAGCATGATGATGGAAGACATGTTGCTTGGATCCCCTGCTGTGGGCTTGCGGCAGGGACGCGCTGATGACGGATATGCAGAAGAGGTACGGTTGTTCAGATCTGCTTAGGGATTTTGCAGCAAGTTGGCCAATATTGAGAGAGCAACTTTGAGAAACTGCCAACGCCTTTCCCTCCTAAATCTTGAGGGAGACCACCAGACCTTCTTCGAAATGTCATCACATTTCCAATTGTGTGTTAGTGTACTATATCGAACAACGGATGTAGCTCGAAGTACCTTCGACTTGGTCCCTGGAAATGCCATGTGGGCCCACCCAGCTGGTGCCTATTTGGCACCGCCATTGTCCAATCGGACACAATGCAGTAGTCAGCCTAAATGTACAGTTCTCCATACAATGCACCTTGACTGCCTGCAACATCAGTATCTAGGGTTGCAGTGGAAAATCACCCTAGAACTGAGACAGCATGAAAAACGTTGGCCGGATCGAACCGTGCCTCACACTTGCAGCGTCATGTGATGATGTTTGGCTTGTTGGTCCTTAGCTTTGGTGCAGATTGGAGTCTTGAATCTTGGAACTGATCCTTCCTCCGTCGCAATGCAACGAAAGCCCACTTTTGAAACTCAATTTTGCAAATAGCACTGATAAGAATAGAATCACGAGCATGTTGGCTCAATGGCGTTCGCAGCCTGCTTGCCTCTGCGACCCCACTATCACCTGATGCTACTGTACCATTCCCACGACGCCAGGTCCTGCGCCTCTTACCCATGGATAATGGAGATGTGCGAGCATTCGCGCCTCAGAGCCGCATCCAACTCGCGCTTCTAGCGCGGCAACAGCGGGTATGAGCGTGCTCGCAATGACCTCTGAGTAATTCTACAGCTGTGTAGCCTCAGCTTCCAACTTGGCGCACCGTGCTCAGCCCTGAGATACAGGCTTCAGGTCCGACCTCGCCCAAGACCATGCTGGCTCATCGCGGAGGATTGCTCACTAACTTACTTTCTCTCCCGCTCAGTACCCCTGATACACTTTCCGATATCATGACATTGACTCGCCATTTCATTCCGGTCTCATGAAGTTTCTGGACGTGCCTACTCCGAAGGTCCTTTCAACTCACAATTCATCATTCTCATTTCCAAATCTCCCTTTCCCCAGCAATACTTACAAAGTTCAACATCATGAGCACAAGCGGAGCCATGGAGCTAATGCCTCCTCCTTCAGTCTCATATACTGCCTATCTTGCCACCATATGGGCTCTTGTGGCAGTTTCCGGGATCACGCTGATCTGTCGCCTGGTGTCACGGTTTCGGGGCCCACGTCGACTCTTCTGGGACGACGGTCTTGTAATTTTTCCGTGGATCTTGAGTCTTGTCACTGCCGCAGTCTGGCAGTGGGGAGCTCAGGACATGTACTACATCATGAATGTGCAGGCCGGTAAGGCCACGCTTGATCCGAACAAATACATGACCAGCTTGAGGAATTGGCTGAACTCTTCGCTCATTGCTGAGCTATTTTTCTACACCTCGTTATTCTCCATCAAGCTCTCCTTTCTCTTTTTCTTCCGCCGCCTCGGCAACAGGATCAAGTACTTCACATACACCTGGTGGGGAGTGCTTTTCGTTACTGCCGGAAGCTATTTTGCTTCCATCGGGAACGTCGACTACAAGTGCCTTGTTGGTACTATCGAGCAAATCACAGGGGTGTGCCAGACTGAACATGAGATCGCATTCACGACGGCAACCCTCAAAGCCAACGCTGCACTTGACATTTTGACCGATTTCATGAGTTTGTGCCTCACCTCCTTTATCTATCAATGGAATCATACGAGAGATTGTACTGATCATTTCCTTGTTGGTAGTCATGCTTCTCCCAACCATCCTGGTGTGGGACACCCAAATAAGATGGTCAAAGAAATTGGCGCTCATTGGCCTCTTTTCGCTCTCAATAATAACCATAATCATTGCAACTATCAGAGCCGTGATGGTTGATTCCGAAAGGAGACCCGATGGTAACCCTGATGTGACTTGGCTTTGGTTCTGGAGTGCAGTTGAGCCGTCAGTTGGTATGTTTTTGGCATCGCATTCGTTACTCACTGTGGTTGTGCGAGTACATGCTGACAAGTAATTGAAGCCATCATGGTCTGCTGTGGATCTGCTTTCCCCCAGCTTTTCACCTCGTCGATACGCAGTCCCAAAAAGCCTCAATTCTCCCCATCTGAGACATATCTTCGCATGATGTCCCGCATCCGCTCCTCGCGGAAGCGGCAGCAAACGGAAGATGACACGACATGGCTTGACCTTACGGCCGCGTCTCAGAACAGCGCCAGCGATTATCATAGTCACTCACGCACTTTGATTGCTGACGGGGGCTACGCCCGCAGTGTTGACCCTGAGATGGGATACGCAAACATGGTCGTTCAACTCAACAATGGTAAAGAAGACCCGAGTTCGTTCCGGCCAGTCTACAGCCCAGTGCCGGCAGTGCATACATATATTGGTTCGAATCTGCACAGTAGGGATGCAGTCCCTGAGAACCAGATCACTCAGCGCTTCGAATTTGGAGTGAAATGAACGAGAGGGCAGGGATGAGATCATGGTCACTCGGTTGGATAAACCAAACGCAGGAGGAGCTAGGTGACCGGTGCGTGTACATGCCTCTGGTCTAGAGCAGTGGTCTGCAGTTGAGGTTTGTTTGAGAGGTTGTAGTTAGTGATGCAGATAGTATGCAGCTGAAGAAGTAACATGCTTTATAGACAACCCTTGTCATTGCGAACGTAGTAATACTGCGATTGGTCGTTACCAGTGGGCAAAATCCTCCATGTGATTTTATTGCTACATATGTCTCATCAAACAAAAAAATTTGGTGTGTCTATGGATATGTTGTGTTTGAAGATGAGATCGCCATCTGGCGTCTTCCGCATTCCGTATCACTAAAAAAGAAAACCGCAGGGCCCCATGCACACAGTGTTATCGCAAATCCCCATGACCATGCCTCCAATCATAATCCCATCTGTCTCAGTATGGCATGCTCCGAGTGCACATAGCATGGCTCGCATGTGACTGACAAGCATCTTGGAAAATGGCACCGTACGAGTTTGATTTCAGGCGCCGCTCAATAGTGTTCTGTCTGTTGGTTGTTAATGGAGTCCAATTTAGGCAGGCGCAGAACATGATCACAGATCCTCAGCTGCCTGTGCCACCACTGGTGCATTTTGCCACGCTTCAATCCTACTCGGGCTTGTTCCGAGAGCTAGTTCAGCCCACGGGTACTCGAGTCATGGATCTTGGCTGCCACTGGGCGGCTATTCGGACAGTAATAGTTGACCGATTGGTCGATGTGTTCGTGCCTCATTGCAAAGTTGCTGTTGGTAAAATTCTTCCTATGGTCAGGACGCTAAAGCTAGGCCGCGGGACAGTTGGGTGAGGGTCTGGGGGCGGGATTCATTCTCGTCCTTTCATGGTGGGTCCGTGGGGTTGTATCCATGAAATGGAACCTACCGAAAGCGTGCCCAGAACATAATACGCCAAGAATAGGCACTAATTCGTCTACAATAGTGGGAGCAGCGCTGCGCCGCGTCTGGCAAGTGGGCTGACTGCGTAGATCTTGTGAGGTTGCAATGCGCAACATCGAGCTAATGTGTGCCTGATAGATCGCAGTGCAACATCGAACGAGAGCGGAGACACCTAACTCTGTCAGTTGGGCCAAACTGCGCCGCAGTACTTGCAAGTCCAGAAGTATCTATGACTTGACAAGCGAGACGGGACAGACGGAGATGTCAGTGTTGGCTGCTAGGCAGTTGAGCCAGGCCCGGTTTCCTTGGCATCTGATCGAACGGTGCTATACAGCTATCTAGCCAGTTGGTGGTTTCGTCTCTGTCACCTGAACATTGAACAAACCCACCACACCTTTCAAGACGTTTTGCCTAACTTGAACGTTCTAAAAATACTCTCGTTCACAGAAATCATAGCTCCCTCGGCTAATCCAGCCAGCCATGTGCGTTGGATGTTTCTCCGCCAGTACTATTGTCACACTTGTATGATTTATATTCAGCATTGTCGGTGTTGCCTACTACAATGGCATGTTCGAGGAAGTTTTCATCTCAGACTAATCAGTCGCTCAAAGCAAAAAAGAACAGGTCCCTTATCATTGTCAAAGCAATCATGCATTTCCAATCATCTGTTCCTGCAAGCCTACGAGGCCACACCAAGCTCCACACAATGGAAAAGGAATTCACCAAGTGGGATGCCCCAACGAAGTTGAGAATTCAAACTCACCGTTGGTTAACGCTGATGAATCTCTTTTTTTGCACGTCGGCAATATTGATTCTCCACTTCGTTGGTAATTCAATCGGCTTGTCTCCGGTCTCGTTTGAAGGCAAGTGTCCTAGGCATTCTCTAAACCTTATGAGAGAAAGCCGCAAGGCTAACGAAAGCAGTAATTCCCCCCTTAGTGGTCTTCTTGTGTATTCTGGTAAGTATCAAGAAATCAGGAACAATGAGCTCTGCGTATTGTTTGCATTCCTCAACACCAGTACCGCCCCCCCCCCCCCTAATTGCCCAAATCATAGTAAGTCGTCTGTAACTCATCGTTTAATAGGCTGTGAGATCTGGAACTTCGACATATATTGTGCTACAGTAAGAAGGTGGAATAAGAACACTGTTGTGGCCGAGTAATGCCCGGGTGCGTTTGGCTCCGGGACCAAAAATCCGAGTGGCAAATGGAGTTAGCAGGGCAACACAGATCAGGTGTAACTGGCAACGACGAGAGGTCATTTTCATGGATTGGTTTGTCTGAAGGTATCGCGGGTTTGGTTCTCATTCATATCTGTACTTGCTTATTCTTATTATCAAATTTGAGACGGTATTCTCGTTAGCTCAACTGTCCTGGCTAAAATATGTGTCGAGCTAATCGGATTGTGATTAGCATCGATAATATGGAATACATGTCAGCCCAAGTGGAAACGAAATGAGTGACCAAGAAAATGATAATTTGGGACGAGATAGATCTGGAAGCTCAATATTCAACAACATTTAAAACAAGGTTGCTGTAGTCACGGCATGCAATTGATGTTATGCTACTGATGTTCGCATTCTTCAGCAAATGGTGTAAGCATTCGGGCTTGCAAATTCGGCGCTCCCTACTAGCACCGATGCAAATCCATTCACTTCAGGACGATACAGTGTCTTCCATATTTTGTAATTCGTTGTCCCTTCTGATCTACCATGTGCGCATTTCAATGTCCTGTCCCCTTGTTTTGGCTTCTAGGCGTATATACTGTAAACAGATAAACAGTACAGGTATCCAAGAGTCAGGTTGAGATATTCTCTAATCTGCAGATAGTTCTGATCGTTTGCATAAACTGATAGTACATGTAGAATGCTGAAGGAAAGTGGGAAGAAACAACAAGGAAACACATCCCTTGGGAGTCTACACAAGGCAGCGTGCGATCTCGAGCGTGACTACTCGCAAGATACCAAGGGACCGGTCAAGCAATGACCCCCGATCTCCTCCTGATCCGGAAACCGACCTCCTTGGTTGGTGGCAGAGATCCGAAAGGTGCGAACCTCATATCTGGTTCCACCTTGTCTGCAGCCGCTGATGTAGAAATGACTTCCATCTCAAATTCTGACAGTAACTGTGCAAATGTGACCAGCATCTGTTGTTTGGCGAGATGGCGTCCGGGACACATGTGGTCACCACCACCGTAGGGAACCCATAGACCAAGCAAACCATCCACAGTAAATCGACGCTCCGTATCACACTTCATTTGCGTCTTGTCTGTCACAGGGGGAAGCCCTGGCCGTGTCCAATCCGGATCGACTAAGAAGCGCTCAGCGTCGAACTCTTCTAGCGGCTTTCTGAGCGTCCTCCCTGCTCGTGTCCATGCATCGGCATCGAGAGCCATAGTCCGACTGTAGGTCATTACCAGACTATTTCGCGGGACGGTGTACTTTTCAATATTGAAGTCTTCTTCAGCGACTCGACTGATGGCCACGCCCACATACAGCCTCAGCACCTCTGCATATGTGGATTGTATCAAGGGCTTTGCAGTCAACTTCTTGGTATCAAACGTGGTGGTGCCGTCTACACTGTTGACGATTCTGCACTCCGCAATCTCTGATAGCAGCCTCTTTTGGAGGTTTTGGTCTCTGAGAGCCTCAAAGAAAAGCCAGAACAAGGTGTTTTGGACATTTGTAGTAGCTCTGAAAGAAGAGATATGTCAGCGCAAGAAGTCGCGAAGCCGAGGCCGGGAATTGATGTACTTACGCCCATATGAGGCCCACATCCTCGCAGGCACGGGCATCGGGGTTCATTGACTTGGTATCGTGTTCATATTTGTGCCTGACCCTCATGAGTTTGGATCCCCAGAACGGCTCCCAGTCTGGATCCTCATCTGACACTCCAGTAAAATCCACATGTTCTTCTGCGTAGTTATGCCAGCGTTTGACGTAATCGACCAGTCTTTTGCGTGCCTGATAGGCTTGTCGATTAAGCCAGCGTGGCCGCAGGCGAAGAAAATCAGGCACGTGTTGCGCGAAGATAAGGAGGTCATCGATGAACCCAGGATTAAGTTCGAGGAGCTTCGTTCCAAACAAAGCCTCTATTTCGGGGACAAGGATAGTTTTCTGTAGAAAGCCGAAAAGATCTGAGGATGATACCCATTCACTCTGTAGATCAAGAGCAGCGATGCGGTGGTGAAGCATCGAAGAATATCGTCCACTTGTACCGTCAAGGTACCGAGACGATAGAAATTTGTGCAGATTGTGTGATACAAGAAAGGTGATTCGACGCTCAGGAGGTGTGTTGCTGCCCTTGCGAGGCTTGAGTCCCGCTCCTGAATTGTCAGAGAGATACAAAGACACTGTTTCGGCCGGAAGGCCCACTAGGTTTCGCAAAGTGAACGCAACGGTGGTTGTGTTTGTGGTGTGCCTTGACTTGAGGAACAGAGCGTTGACATGCCGAGGGTTAGAAAGCAGGAAGAAAGAAAGCCATCCAGCTTTGACATGGAGTGGTTTCTCATATCCGAATTTCTTGCTAGGGGGACGTTAGAAGAGTCTTGGTATATTGTGGAATTGAGGCCATACCTCAGTCTGAAGGCGAAGTCCGCCGGATCCCATAGCGCAAAGGCATGAAAAATCCCAGGAACCCAATAGGGTACGACGGGCACTTCCGTGTTGTGAACGTCAGACAGGACCTTGCGAAATTTGATGGTTGACGAAATATAGGTCAATAAGAAGAGCACAAATAGCCCAAATGCAGACCGCAAAGCCCAATTCCAGAGAGATGAGCTGTGGGATGGCAATATCTTCGCCACAACGGCCACCCCATGACCATCAATAGAGCAGCTTGTATGAATGCCTGCAAAAACTGGGGTCGTCATATTGGAAGCCATGGTTGAATCTGGAAGAGGGATTCTGCGCTTGGACCAAGAGCTTAAGTGAGATGGGCTTCTGGGTTATCCGTCCCCGTCATCTCTGGGGCAGGCGCGAGGAGCCACCGGATAAAAGCGAAGCCATCCAGGTTCCGTATCTCATGTGATTCTACTCGGTCCAAAATTAGACTGACGTGTACCCATGGTCGTCACCAACACATACTGCCAAGGCATTCTGCGCCCGTAAAGTTCGATCGTGCTTGTTAGTCGAATGCATGTGGGTCGGTTGAGGCTGAGGACTTTGCCCGTGATGATACCATGTTGGCTCTAAGGTTCATTGTGGCCTAAAAAGTCGTGATGATTACTCTGTCTACTCGTCAAGCTGAGTATCCACTTAGGCTGGCGGTGTTGGCTTGCATGAACGCTCGATGTAAATGGTACATTGTACGTACGCAGCTGTTGGTGCAGGGTTACATCGAATGACACCCTTGTAAAACCTTCCCCTAGCCCACAATGGGCCTAGACTGCCAATGTATCTCCTCATGTTCTAAATACCTACTATATGTACCTCGCCTGTTGGCGCTTGCTGCAATTGTAGCATGCAACCCACAAGCTGTTCCGCCTCTCCTGCAACTTTTTCCACACGTGCCATCGTTCAATGCTTCCACCCCCTTCAGCCTTCGCTCCTGGTCGCTCTTTCTGTGTTCTGATCATCTCACTCCTTCCCTCCATGCATCGACTGTGTTTTCTCTCAAGCCTCTAGAGAATTACCGTTTTACAACACAATGTCGTGGTGGCTGGTGCTAGCAGCACTTCCTCCGCTTTTGGCGGCAGCGAGCTTCCTCAGCTGGGCTCGGTCATTACTCAAGAACTACGCCGCAGCCCGCACCATTGGCATTCCCATTCGTGTCATCCCCTTCAGCCCTTTCAATCCCTTCTGGTCCCTCGTTGACCGGAAAGTTGTAACGCTTCTCCGGCGTTTGCCCTTTGTTGGAGAGAACAACGTCACTCGCTACAATTGGCGTGGATGGGATCTAGAGGACAGATGGAAGTGCCACTACGACATGGGTGATGCATTTGTGTTGGTTACACCTCAGTACAACATGCTTCAACTCAATGACCCCGACGCTACTACTAGCGTCTTCAAGAGGGCCAACGACTTCCCGCGACCAGTTTGGGTCAACGATGTCCTAGCTGTCTTCGGGCCCAACATATCCACTGCTGAGGGGCAATCATGGAAGACGCAACGACGAGTCGCGACTCGCTGTTTCAACGAGGCAAACAATGAGATCGTCTGGTTCGAGACTCTTGGCCTGTCCCACGACATGCTCGAGTACTGGACTGGGAAGAAGTCCATTAACTCTGGCGCCGAGGACGTTCGCACACTGACCCTTAATGTCCTTGCTCGTGCCGGATTCGGAAAGTCATTCAAATTCCGGGGCCATGACGAGCAGAAACCAACCGACGAGGTCCAATCCATGAGCTACAGGGAATCTCTGGGCATCATCTTGGAGAACTGTATCGTTATTCTGGCACTTGGTCCCAAGACATTGGCATCTTTGGCCCGGTACTGGCTGCCATCCAAACTGAAGACAGTGAACCGAGCAGTCGTCTCATTCCAAACCCACATGACGACAATGTACGAGGAGCAGAAGCGTGCCTTTGCCGCTGGGGAAGAGAACTCGGACCACAACCTCATGACACTTCTGGTACGTGCATCGCAAGAAGCTGCCAGCGAGCGGTCCGAGGGCCTGACCGAGAGTGAAATCTACGGCAACATGTTCACCTTCAACTTCGCCGGCCATGATACTACAGCCCACAGCACCACATTCGCCTTGTATTTCCTGGCGGCAAACCCCAAAGTGCAAGATTGGATTTCAGAGGAGATCAGGTCTGTTCTTGGAGACCGGCAGCCGCATGAGCTGGACTACCGTGCCGATTTCCCGCGTTTCAAGCGCTGCTTGTCTGTCCTATATGAGACCTTGCGGCTCTACACCATCGTTCCCGCAATCAAATGGACTGGAGACCACCCAACGACACTGGATGTAGGCAGTAAGACCTTGAACCTGCCCCCGAAAACCATCGTACTGCCCAGCTACACCTCCATGCACACCGATCCGAGGTACTGGGGCTCCGACTCACTGGATTGGCGGCCCTCCCGCTGGATCCGGCCCAGCAAGACTTCCAGCACGCCTGGAGACGAGGAAATTGACATGAATCGGCGCGGCGTATTTCTTGGGTGGTCCGAGGGCACACGCGACTGCCCCGGCAAGAAGTTCTCTCAGGTCGAGTTCGTGGCCCTGATGGTGGGGCTGTTCCGGCAGTGGCGGGTCGACCCGGCCAAGCAGAACCCGGGCGAGAGCAACGATGCCGCGCGCAGGCGGGTGCTGGACCTCATCGGAAAGGACTCCGGCTGGGTTCTGCTGCTGCAGATGCTGCATCCAGAGAGGGCTCCTTTGGTGTGGAGAAAGGTCACTTCCGCGTGAGTGACAGTATTTAATTATCGGCAGGTGTGCCATTCATCATGAAGCTGTGGTAGACGAGAAGAATCTCGGTGTAGGAGCAAACAGGACCTAGGTCATATAATCAATAGAGATAGATCCATGACCCTATAGTAATTAACCGTCTTTAGAGACTGTCTTGCTTAAGCTGAGGTCATCCTTGCCTGAAGCCCCGTCAAGGTCTTCTCAGACTGCATCAATCATGTCCTGCCGCCGGTGCATTTGCGCAGCCTCCATCACGGTCAAGCCGGACCAGCTGGGAGACGAGACGTCAGCTTCGTGGGTGAGAAGACACCGGACAGCCTCAACGATCCCATCCTTGAGCATTTATCATTATATGGAGGGACCGCCTACGGCTTCAAAGAAGCATGTTTACTGATTAAGAACGAAACCACCACACGTAAACATAATGTGTGATCAAATTTCAAACCCTCCTACCTTCCCCTAGTAGGTGTGGAGCAGTTTGATTCAACGTTGAGGTAATTACAGCATATCACTTGGCATTTAAGAAAAGAATGTTGGGCCCATAATAATTGATTGCTTGTTTTGCGTATCAACTATGTGTAACCCAAGGTCTGAGCATGTTTGTGGATCTCTGTGGTATCCTGTGCTCTTGTGACCGTATGCCTCCACCAAATATGGATAACCCTCGAAACCATATTGCTTTGGTGGGCCACTCCTAGCAGACTACAGAGTGCCTGTCGTCCGAAATTCGGAGTTTGCGGAGGTTCTCGACGATGAGACGTGGAGACCCGGCTTGAGTTTGTTCTGTTGCGGATGAGGCTGAAGTTGACTGTTGGTCAACCAGCGATGGGCCGCCGCAGCAGGCCCTCCGCTTGTGCGCAAGTTCTCGCCGAAGATAGGCTCGATGACTTGGCTCGAGGTTTTGGACTCGGCGCAGGCCCTGAAAAGATGCCAGTGTCTTTGGTATAGACAGTGCCGGTGGTGTTATAGCAGCTTCAGCGACTCCGTACCGCTCGGCAGTTGCATGGTGCGGCAGCCATTGCAACTCAAGTTTGACACCGAGTTTGCGGCGAAGAAAGCGTGATTTCTTGACGACATCCACGAGCGCTGGTGTAGCCTGCACCTGCTGCGTGGTGGAGTCGGTGGAGTGAGATGTGCTGATGCTGCGGCGGCATTGACGCCGAGCGATGGAGCGATTGTTTCGAGCTCGATCGAGTCTGCGGAGGGCATCCTGACAGTGCGTGAGGATTGTGATCTTAGGCGCTGCTCTCTGTTTATTCGGAGTGCGGAGAAGATCTGAGGTGACCAGGCTCAGACATCTCGAGATGGCGATCAGCCCTGCCTCATCGCCTGCGGCGGATGAGTCTTTGTTTGCTTGTGTTTTGTTTGCGATGCTGGCACAGCGTGCGAAGAAGAACCGGTTCGAGGGGTCAAATACCGCCGTAGAAGCCTCGGTTGCAAGTTTTATGGCTATTTCTTCTGTGGCCGGTATATTGACTGCGAAGAGGTTAGTATTGAGGCTCCAACGAGAAATTGTGAATAGAAGAGACTTACCAACACCCTCAAACGGTAGATTCAAGACCTCGAAATCGAGCTTAAGGCTCCCAAAATGGAGATTGAGGTCTTCAACCGATGCGTCACGCACACATCGGTTGGATTTAGAAGCCTCCACAGCCGCATGGTGTTTTGTGGTTTGGTCATGTCTGTTGTTGAGAGCGGCCGTGAGGCGACACTCGTTGGTCTTCTTGTACATCATGATGATGGTTGGAGTGACACTCTGATAAGTAGTGACTCGAGACCACTTTGAATGTGGTAGTTTTCTTTTTGAAGTGGCTGCAGGCAGGCGACTCTTGTATGTAGTATTGCTCTTGAGTAGAGGTTTGTTTGAAGAAAATAGAGGTTTGTTTGAGAGTAGAGGTTTGTTTGAGAATAGAGCTTTGAGAGAAGAGATTTAAAGAGTGGTGCCTGCAGACTGACTTTGGCAGTAGTGGTTTGAAGATCAGTGGTTGGTCTTTTGCAAATCCGAGGAGTGTGGAGGAGGGAAAGATTCGAGAGAAAAGGGGGAGGGGAGGGGGGAGAGGAGCTGCCTTTATATACTCGTGAGAATCGACTAAAAGTCCTAGTGCAATGCCGTAAAGGTCGTGTGATGCCATAGAGGTGCGATGCCATAAAGGTGCGATGCCATAAGGGTACGATGCCATGTGCGAGGTGCAATGCCATACGGGGTGCGATGCCATAAGGGGGTGTTGAGTGTTTGAAGTGCTGCTTATAGACTACAACACTGCGAAGAGTAACTAGTGTCTTAGTGGCTGCAATCATTTTGACTAGTCACTCTTTATGCCTGAGCTTGCAGGTTGATCGGACCCTAGTTGTCGAAAAATAATATCGAGCAAGCTTAGGTCTTAAACTCCAATACCTTGATGGGCATGTATAGTGAAAACGATATCACCCTTGGCAGCTCTGCTTGCCTGGTCTACCTGAGGAACTCCTCCAAGTGCAAGATCCGTTGCCAAATGGCTGATACGCCTGCCTCTACACTCGTCCATCTGTCGAGCTGTCCCTGGATATGAAATAAACATGCTTGAGAGCTGGCCTGATCTAGACTGTGACGGTGCGTGAACTTGTGCAGCAGAACATGATGAGGTGGCTGCCTGCTTATGTATGTAGGTTTCAACATTTACTCACGTGAAATACGCCTCCCAGCTTCAATTTCTCCCACTAATGTGCCACGGAACTTAGAGCTTTATGTGTAAAATCAGGTCTACTATTAAAAGAGGGCGCTTGGGTCTGATACCAGGGATGGCGTAACTTGATTTCATTGACCGTGACATCCATCTCAAATATGCCTCCTCAATTGGAAGAGACCCACACGGAAGAACAAATGGGCGCATGGCCCCGGACGCTCCTCATGTCCGTAGCATGCAATCCAGGCCGTGAGCGGCAGGCAATAGATACGGCGACGCGGTAGCCCTCCGGTGCAGCGCCATATTTTACCCTTGGAGCCGATTCGAACCTGAGCAAAACTCGGAACCGGGCGTGTGTGGGCCTCAAATTGGAGGTGTCGAACGGAATACTATACCCTGACTGCCGCCGGTCTCAACTAGCCTCGTCTGTGCGGCCTCACGAGGCTGCCTATGTTTTCCCCAAGGTTCATCTATTGTTATCGGCATTGTATACCTATCTAACGCTGGTTCTTTGAACCTTTACTACTGTATGAAGGGACCGCCTACGGCTTCAAAAGAGCACGTATACGCATTCAGAACGAGACCACCTACTATACCCTGAATCGACCCATCGCACTTCACCAGGGAACAGCTCCGTAGAGTCGTGCAAGCTGCCACGGACGTCTCGCCAAAATATTAGGCATGGAGACACAAATGATCCCAAGACCCGACATCGTTTGGCTTGACATTGCCTGTATTGACCAGCGGTTTGCCAAAACGACTATGCTCGAGATCAGCAGGCAGGCAATCACATTCTCTAATGCTACCTGCGTCTATGTTTGGCTCTCGTACACGTCTCAGGTGCAGCTGCGCGAGCGTTTCAAGGCCTTCTTGAGAGTGGACGGGAATTATCCGACTTTGAGGAGCAACTGAACAGCGGCGAAGCTGCACATGTGATGGCGAGGCTGATGGCACTTTGAACAGGCACCGTGGAACTCGCGCCGACGCTAAGGGTTAGGGCTGGCTCCCTCAGGCAACCCCTGCAGCCACATACTTGAACCCACGTCAGTGAGGTTGTAGATAGCTTCCTTTCTTTCTTCCTTCTACAAAACCCTCCAAACGAATGATATATTTGATCTGAGTACCAGGCAGCTGCCATACCCTTTCCTCCTGAGAAATGGTTGGAGTCCACAGCGCACATAATCGAAGGGCTAGTACAGGGTCCATGGTTTGCCTCGCTTTGGACGCTCCAAGAGGCGTTTCTATGTAAGACAGCTTCTTTCCTATCAGAAGAAGGTCTCATGGCGACTCATAGTCAAGCCTAATAACACGTCTGAGTTCTGATCAAGTTTTAAAAGCTCTTAAAACTATGTATAAAGGATATGATTCTCTCCTTTCTATAGGCTTCAAGCTGGGGCGAGGACAGACATGCAGAGATATCGATTTAGTCGCAGTGTGGAAACTCGATTAATATGACCAGCTACGACGCCGTCGGTGCACTGGATCCCTGTCCACTTCCATATGCACTGCTTCTTTCGACGCCAGTCAGACCTCTCCTTGTCCAATGCCACCACCATTCCCTCGGACTGTTGCTGTCGCTCCCTTGGCCACGCCGAGACCGCACAATGCTATCACCCTCTGATGCATGAACAGATAGCATTCTCTGGGTCGGTCTGAAGAACAGCCTCCTCATAGTAGGCACGCAAGCAGATATTATGCCCAAGGTCAATTCCGACATTGAAAGGCACGTCAAGGGGACGTTCGACCAGCTGACATCTTCTTCATTCAGCCTGAGGTATTTGATCCTGACCACACTTAGCGCGATGGTCAGGAATCCCAAACTAAAGATTCCTAGTAGACTAGCCTTCTGCACACCGGGCAGGCTCAGCTTGCTCAGCATTGGGATGGGCAACGCAAAGACCAGGAAATCGGTCAGAATATTGCCAATGGCGCCGCCCAGCCAGGTAGACAAATCAGGAAGGCATTTGGTTCCTGGTAATGTTTTGTCCCAGAAGCCGGCAAGGGGTTGGCAAAGAAAAAAGCACTGTAGGACCATCGATATGGACCAGGCGCCGATGGCGACGACGATGGACGTGTAGACATATCGGGGCAGGAGTAGGCCAAGGATTCTGTAGTATTGGAGAAGGAATGTCATCTTGATAGTGAGAATTGCCGAAGTGTATGCAAATATCGTCAACCAGAAAAACTACTAAGCAAAGTGAGCAACGTGGCTTTTAAGAACCAGAGTGAGACTGGCAACAGATGCAAGAAGAAGTAACGGCGAACCTTGAGATATTCTACAAAGTCTAGTGGGCTGATAGTCCAGATGTGCCTTCCAAGTCCATATTTAATCACTATTTGCAAGTCAGCCTCGGTGCCTGTGTTGTGCCAAATGGTGAAAGTACGAGTGACAGACTGAGTAGATCTCCGATTCCCAATAAATACACCAACGCCTAAACAGTCTAGGAGTTAGCAGTGCGCCCGAATTCACTGCCGTGGGAAAGAAGAAGGAGAAAAGACAAGAAAAGGACTAACCAATGACGCAGCAGCAAAGTAGTCGTCTGTGCCTATTTGTTTTAAAAGCACTTTCCTTGTGTAGACACGGAGCGTGACGACTATAGTAGCTAATATCCAGCAAACCACGATAATGCCAATAATGATACCGCTCCTGCTCTCTCCGGAGGTCTCAGGTGAGTATGCCTGCCGTGTTAGACCTCCATCCATACCGAGCATTCCGCAGATATCTACTCTGCGTGCTCAATGATCCGCGGAAGGGCTGGAATGCCAAAAGCCTGCACGAGGCCGAGCTAAGGCACAAAAAGGTGCGCGGAATGGTAAAAGTGTGTCGAGCGCAAAAGAAGGCAGAGGATAAAGGAGGATTGTGTGGGGAAGGGGAACCGAATTGAGGGGTGGGGCTTGTCGCAGAACACCTAGTAGTTCAATAATCGCCAGCCCGAATGACTGCACACATCCTGCAACACTAGATTGATTGGTTTACTTATTCGCCGTCGCTATCAGCAAGCTTTTCCGAATTCTATAGCCGCAGCCCGGGTCCGGAACATTGTAAAGATTGACTTTCGGATATCTCATGCGCCCGGCAGTTATTGTTCAAGACCACCATACACATTCGCCGGTTAGGGCGTATTACAGCACATATAATGGGCGGAACAGGGATTCATGCAGAACTTGACGTCACGCAAAGTTAAATTCTATTCCTATCTCCGACTCCCCGTAAACAACGACGACGACCTTGATACTTTCTGCAAGAGTCTACCATAGAACCTCATGATATCGCATACCCCGGGATTCTACATAGCCAAATTCCCCACCAAACCCCCAACTGCTACATAGATTTATCTCCAAATCTCTCAGCAAAAAGTATCACGTCTACAATAAGTGATGTGGCTATGATCAGCGCCTTGGAACCCTCATGAGACATCTTCCAAGGACAACACAGGCGCGCGGGCGCGATACCTGAGACTCACCAGTCCCTCCGGCCTCCAGCAACAGGCCTAGATAATTGGTCCTAGATTACAACTGGTGAAGGCTTGGCGATAATCGAAGTACTCTCTGCGCTGATAAACACACTTTCATTGTTTTTTCACGCATGAAAGGCACCGTTCTTGTCTCCGAGTTCGGCAAAATTGTATACGCCCTGTGGTCGGCAATCATCTACACTTCAACCCTTAGAAGGCGCCCTGGTCTAGAGAAATTGTCAGATTATGAATAGTAAATATCATTACCTCATCAGACAATCGTGATCGTTTCAACATCACTCCACTCCGTGAAATCTTGGAGCTGCATTCGCTGCTGTTTACCGTGTCCATCCCTTGGAGGTTGCCGAGAGAAAAAAATACCCACGCGGCACCACTTTGAACCATTTATACTGTGCAAGAGAAGGCCAAATGGCCGTTCATCAAAAACAACCCCGAGCAGCACCCATTTCCACTCGTTAGCATCTGCACAGGCTTCTTCTGTTTTCAGCTCGTAGTCTACACATATATAGCAAGAAGCGCTGCTCTTGTCTTGTCGTACAAAGTCGACAGTCCAACAATTTTTGTAGAACGTGATATCGATGGGGCTCACTGTGTTGATCTTAACCATCATTGCAGTCCGAAAGCACATAGTATGACTGCGTATCTCGAGCTCAGCATCTCGAATGCTTCCAAAGGGACTCTCGCCAGTCAGGCTGATATGTGCATCTAGTTTTAGTGTCTTCTGTAAGCAGTATGCGTCTTCAAACCACCACCTGAAGTTGGTACCCGTGTCGCCTTTTCCCAACTGGCTCCAGGATGGAACAATGTAGGGGCTGGTCGAACAAATACGACTGACATGGCGAGTCTTTGGCTCTCGTGCCGACCTGAGGTTACCATACCACCACATAAGACTTCGATAAAGCTCCTTGTGCCAGTGTCCTGCGCAGTACTGGTCTTTGAGCCGACCGCCAAAGTATGTTGCTAGACCTGATAAAGATGGCAGTAGGTCTGTTGGTTGAGTGAAGGAATCCGCGGTTGTGTCCCGAAATGTACGCAACAGAATCGACCAGTAATAGTATAATTTCTTAGTCTCTGCGTTTCTGACTCTGCTCACATCGAATACTTGTCTATAGCTCCAGGCAGACGAATACGACGGGCAGAAGAAATGTGCACCGTGTCTTCCAAAGAGGATCATGCGCCTAGATAAGATGCGCTCTTGGACTGCCCAGCCCCTAGTAGCCAGCCGGCTATGAGTCATGCCATTGAAGTTTTGTGGAGTTTTATAAGACATGGTGCATCCCGAGAAGTCTACTTGTAGTAAACCACTCAAGCCTGGTCGTCGTATCGAAGTGAACGGAAGCATGGCCCGGGGCGCTTCAGGTTGCAGGAACCTCTCGCGACAAGAATTTGAGGATGCAGCGACCAGTGTGGCTTCGGCATGTCCGTAGATATTGTCCATTTGAGTGCATTGTCGCTCCCAGTCAGAGATATCGTCCTGTAAGATGCAAAGAGCATCGATCCAAAGGAACGGGATGTCGAGAATTCTGGTCACGTGTACGGCGTCTCGCAGCACGGGTGACATCTCATCGTAATGTATCCCTGCCTCTCGTTGCGGAATAGTTTGGCGCGTTGTCGTCAGTTGGTGCTTGGCTTCCTGTGATGTCCCCCAACAGTAGCTCAAAGCGGCATATCGAGGCGTGCGGTTCTGGTTCTTTGACGGAGTTCCGCAACGCTGGACGAGTTTCGGAACTCGGTCTCGAACATCTAACAGACGCTCGGGGACGTATTCAACGCTCGGTAAAGCATGGCCATGGCCTTTACACTTTGCAACAATGGACTTCATCTCCCGAATTTGTCCATCTGTAATTAATGGACCCGATGCGATAGGAATTTGCAGCCATTCCGCAATATCCTGGCATCCTGGGACGAGACTTAGTAACAGGACATAGCTCTTGAGATTACAGGAGTGGTGCCATACCTGCAGCAGCCGTCACATGTGACCAGAGAACCAAATCGCACTTGGTATGTTTGAGACTGATATTCGTGCACAGATGGCCACGAGTCTGCTCAAGGCCATTTGAGCTCCAGTCAAAGGAGATAGTTATCTGTATCTCTTGTGTATCTGGATCTGTCGCACTGACGTCGAAGTGTCTTTCAAGGAAGTCCATAGTATGCTTTGATAAAATTGTATCTCGTATGTATCGACAGAAATTGCAACCCTGGAGTGACGAGACCTCAAGTTTTGGAAGTCTGGGAAAGTCGTCGTAAAAGAAGTACCGAGTCCGAACTTTTCCACGCCACTCTGCATGTGTCTCAAGTCGAATGGGTTTGCCTTCATCGTATCGAACCTCGAACTCCGCCGAACTGTCATCCAGGACCACCTTATGACAGTTGTCGCAGAAGTTTGTGATCTGTGCAAGGCATTCCTGAGATGACATCGCCATAGCTATAGCTATAGAGGGTTCCCAGGTCTCACTGTCTGAATATAATGCTAGGACCTCAATGCTTTTTCTTTCCCCGCAGGTGAGGTAAACTAAGGCATGTGTTGTCACTGCTTAATGTGGGCCACGTCTCGTCTCCACCGCACGGAAAATTAGACAACGGACATGTCGGTTATCGTAGTAGGCTGTGGCTCCACTCTATATAGTATGGAAAGGATAGAAGGCACGTGATAGAACGGTGATCTAAATCTGAGTTGGGTGGTTTCCTTCTTAACTAATCTGTATACGTGCTCTTTTAAAGCTGTAGGTAGCAAATACTTAAAGACCTAGTGTTAAATAGGTATATTTTCCAGCCTGAGATCTCCACGCCGTGCTGAGAAACTCGATCACTGGGACTTGGTGGTCATGCAGGGTTGGGGGTTGGATGATGCGCTGCGCCATGCTGCATCGCGCGCATTGGCAACTAGCCTCATAGCCACGACCGAACCGCCTCCGGGGCGGAACGGCCCACTGGCATGTGATGTTATTTGCTGAATTCCGTTCTCCACCCTGAGAGTTGGTTCAATGTGCACAGCGGAAAATGCGTGCTGGGTGTTGGGAATCAAACCGTACCAAGATTGGGGCTGGTATCCGCTCTTACAAGCAGGGTCAGTATCCACAATACCTGCTGGCGTCATCAAGCTCCCAATATCTGCTGGCGTCAGCAGCTCGCAATACCTGCTGGCGCCATCAAGCTACGACTGTCAGGGGCCGCGGATGGTGGAACCAGGAAACCGCTCCCGATAAAATTGAAATGTCGCTACATGGCTCCTCATGACTGCTGCGGCCGCTCGTGCGCTTAACGCCGTTACGACCTCATTATATCCGGAAGATCAGAACATCCCAAGCGGGAGCCTGTGCGTAGTGGGGTAGACCCTCAACGATCCTCGGTCTTAGTAATTGAGTTACTGGTATGATAGCCGCTTGCAAGGATCGACCTATCACATCATATAGTGTCTCAAGTTTGGATATAAAACCAGGGCGACCCATGCCTTTGTTGATTTATCGACATCGACACTCTCCTCACACCCAGCACAACTGATTTTCCATCACATCCTAACAAGACCGCCACATCAAGCTACCATCGCCATGTCTTTCCTGAAACCAATCCCAGAGCCCGCAACCGAGCTCGGTCGTTACCGCATCCTGTCCAGCAATGCAGGCGTCAAGGTCTCCCCTCTTGTTCTCGGGGCCATGTCCCTCGGAAAGGCTTGGGGTGCCTTCACCGGAGCCGTAGACGAGCAGGAGTCGTTCAAGATACTGGACACATTCGTGGATGCTGGCGGGAACTTTATCGACACGGCAAACAACTACCAGGACGAGGAGTCCGAGACATACATCGGCAATTGGTTGACTGCCAGGAAGAACCGCGATGAGCTCTTCCTGGCGACCAAGTTCACCAACGCGTTCCGATCTCACGAACTCGGACCCGGCCGCTCCGTCAACTTCGGCGGTAACAACAAGAAATCCCTCTTCTTGTCCGTCGAGGCTTCCCTGCGGAAGCTGCAGACAACCTACATCGACCTGCTTTACGTCCACTGGTGGGACTGGTCGACATCAATCGAGGAGCTCATGGACTCGCTCCACATCCTGGTTGAGCAGGGCAAGGTCCTATACCTCGGCATCTCCGACACGCCGGCATGGGTCGTTGCGGCCGCCAACACGTACGCCAGAGCGCACGGCAAAACGCCGTTCTCAGTCTACCAGGGCCGCTGGAGCGTCCTGGACCGCGACTTTGAGCGCGATATCCTCCCGATGGCCCGCCACTTCGGCCTGGCGCTGTGCCCGTGGAACGTGCTGGGAGGCGGCGAGCTCAAGACCAAGAAGCAGATCGAGGCGCGCCAGTCGTCCCAGGAGGGCGGCCGCTTCAAGGAGCAGAGCGAGGCGGCCCGCAAGGTGAGCGAGGCGCTGGAGAAGGTGGCTGGCGAGCACGGTGTAGACAGCATCCAGCAGATCGCCCTGGCCTACGTCCTCAGGAAGTCCCGCAATGTCTTCCCGCTGGTTGGGTTCCGCAAGGTCGAGCACTTGCAGGATAGCATCAAGGCGCTGAGCATCCGCTTGACCGATGACCAGGTTAAGTACATTGAGAGCCAGAATCCGTTCGACATTGGATTCCCCCTGAACTTTGTTGGCGACAATCCTACGGAGACTGGAGGCTACAGTCCCCTACCGGAGATGCTTCTCGCCGCCAAGGTTTCCTTCGCGAAACCACCTAAGCCCGCTGGCTATGAGTGACTTGAGCCTTGGGTAAATGAGAATTAGAACTGAATTTGAGGTCATATTTAATTCTCAATAATCTGTCTCCACAGCGATACAATGAAGCCCGCTCGCAGTGATGATTCCTGTTCCAAATAACACTCTTCCGGCTCCTGTCCCCTGTGTCCCTGCCCATCCCTTTGGCGACCGTAAGCACGCCTCGGCGTATGTCAAGCGAGGCAGGGATTAAGACCAATTGCGTGTTATACTAGGGGGTGCCAATTGCCCAAACAGAAAAAGGCGGGAGGAACAGCCCAAGGCTTAAATTGTGGGGTGACAGAGGCAGGTTATGTCAGGGGAAAATTAACGAAATGCATTCGCGCACGCGTAAACCGGTAACGCGTGATATTGCACCAGATTCCTTCGCATTCCAGTGGCATAGTCTACTCACAACCACCTCCCCTTGACCTTTTTGCCGAGACGGGCTTCTTCCGGCAGATGAGCATAACCGTGGTCTGTGTCACGAATGCCATCCGCAGACTCGCCTATGCCGATCATGTGGTCGCCCTGGATGTGGGCGGCCGTATCGTGCACCAAGGCTCGTTAGCCCAGCTTCAGTCCGACACAGACTGACTGCATGGGCTTGGCAGTCGAGCAGAACGGCGCAAATGGCGTGTGGGACGCAGTTAAATCATCGGTGCTGCATCGCAATGAGACTGTTCCCAAGGGCCGATCCAGAAAACATGCTGAGCAGAGCAGCGACGACTCTGAGTCGCCCGGTCGAGTCCTCGGCGAGTTTGCCACATGTGTATACTAGTTTGGCTCCGTCCCGGTATGACACACCATACTGCTCGCTGCCCTGATCATTCTGTACGCTGGGGGCTATCGGATGACGGAACTCGTGCTCAGCTTCTGGACGAACACTGCGGAGGCATCCGGACAAGCCACCAACCACTACTACCTCGGGCTCTTCGGGGTGCTCACCGGTCTCGCCGTCTTGGGCATCACGGGGGTCGCCTACTTCTTCCTGGTCTTCATGGTGCCCTTGAGCTCCGAGGTCCTCTATGCTCGGCTTCTATATTCCGTTATGAATGCCCCTGTGGCCTTCTTCTCGCGCACCGACGTCGGAGTCACTACGAATCGCTTCAGTCAGGACATGTCGGTCGTCGACACCGAGCTGCCCTTCACCCTTGTGGACTTCTGCGTCAACTTCGCCCTCATCATCATGTCAGTCATCCTGATGTGCGTCTTTTCTGGGTGTTTCGCGGCCGCACTTGTGCCATTCGTCGCTTTCTGCTGGTGTCAGTTTTGACAGCCCGCCCCCAAGCTCCTTGATGGGACAGAAAAAACCATGGCACTGACCCCCAAGCCACTATGGCTATGGGCCAACAGTGCTGCAAAAACTTCTACGTGCGGAACGTCTCGGCGGATCCGCCTGTTTGACCTCGAAGCCAAATGTCCCCTCTTCACACAGTTTCTCGACTTCCTCCAGGGCCTGTCCACGGTGCGTGCTTTCGCGTGGGGGCCGCGCTTCACCGAGCGGTACCTGTACATCCTCGACGCCTCGTAGCGGCCCTTTTACTGCATCCAGCGCTGGCTGGGCCTCGTGCTCGACCTCATGACCGCCGTCCTCGTGACCGTCATGATGGTCCTGATCGTCGAGCTGCGGGCGCAGCTCTCGGCGCAGTACGTGGCCCTGGCCTTCGTGCAGGTCATGTCGTTCGGCCAGTCGCTGGCCCACGTCATCCAGGACTGAACGTGAGCCTCGACATCCCCGCCGGAGTCAAGGTCAGCATCTGTGGCCGCAGCGGGAGCAGCAAGAGCTCGCTACTTAGCTGCATCTTGCGCCTCCTCGAAGTCGATCCCGGCTCACGCATCACCGTCGACGGCGTCGATACCACGACGCTGCCACGGCAGGCTGTACGCGCCGCAGTGGCAGTTGTGCCGCAGCACCCTCTCTTCCTAAGGTATACGAGCCTCCGCGACAACCTTGTCGTACTTCACCGGCAGCAGCAGCAGGCCGATGACGACAGCATCCTCCAGGTTCTGCGCGATCTCAATATTGAAGATGTCGTGGGTCGACTGAGCGGCCTAGACAGCCCGCTGGACGCCGACCGGCTCTCGCAGGGCCAGCGTCAGCTCCTGTGCATCGCCCGGGCCATGCTGGCGGGCAAGCGGATCATCCTGATCGACGAGGCGAGCAGCAACGTCGACGGGCGGTCCGAGCAGCTCATCAGGGACGTCATGCGCGAGCGGTTCGCCAGCCGCACCGTCATCGCCGTTGCGCATCGCCTCGGTGCCGTTGTCGATTTTGATCGTGTTGCTGTCATGGGCGGTGGTCGGCTCCTGGAGTGGGACAGTCCTCGCGCTCTCCTGAAGCGAGACAGCGACTTTGAGAGGCTCTGGGACCCTGGGGCGAGTTAGAGGAGCGGTCAGATTGAGATCCCCATTACATGGGCCGCAAGTTCATAGCGAACAACAACTGTCTTCCCGCGTCCTCAACCTAGCCTTGCTCGTCATGCTGCTGCAAAATGGGATTCCGTAGTGACATGTGCAAGACATTAGCAGGTGCATGACAGCCTCCAAAATGTCTTTCCATTGCTTTCGGGGCTCTACAAAGTGACTCATTGACACTACAAGAACCCTAGTTGCCGCTACCAACCTCCAAACCTCGTAGCGAGCACGAGACCGGCACCATTCTCCCACCTAACTTCCGCCGTCTCTCGCACTTGATTATCGCGCCATTTCCCATGCCCACATTGTGCATATAAATTCTACATCCCCCAAAGCACAAGTTCAGCGACCTCTCTCTTCCCAACTTGAACTTGATCCCCATCTCTTCCTCCCCTCCACCCTCCGCACAGCCCATGGAACAACCTACCACCAACCCTTCCCCTCTTGTCGTTAGCATCACAGCAACCATGTCGCCTCGCGCGTCAATCATATGCTGGTCTGTCAGGTCAATCACTGTTCAAGGAAGCACACTTACAGTCAAATGTGCCTGTCCACGCCCAGGATGATGTTCCGTCACTGCTCGAGTTGTCGTGTGAGGGAAGATGCGTGCCAACAGCGATTTTCGTGTGCAGCAAGCATGGCGATGATTCAGAGCGGCACGACGAGCCATGACGGATAGGGAAAGCTGACACCGCCACAGAAACAACCTCGTCCGCCACGTCGGACAAGCCGGCGATGGCAGCGAAAGCTGGAAGAGAGCGACGAGGGGAAAAGAACGGAGAGGGATCCTTCTTCACCTCGCCGGCAAGCCAACGATGGTGATGAAAGAGGGGGGGCAGAAGATGGTTGAAAACGAAGAAGAAGATGACTTTGGGCGATGAGCCACCCATGCGTTGCAAGAACGAGAAGATGCCAAAGATTTTCCGAAGCTGCCCTTACCTTTCGCGTACCGCAGCAGCCCACGCCACCCCGGAGGGCTCGTGGCCCGTCAGGTCTTCTTGATCACCCGACAGGATTCGGCGGTTTTGTCCGGACCCGGAGCAGGTCGAGACGCGAGTACCTCCACGGAAGAAGAAAAGAGAGAAAAGTTTCAAAAAGCTGGGACGCGGGAGCAGAGCTTTTAAGGACACTGACTACTGACTGAACTCACGTGCAGATAACGTCAGAGGACGGCCATTTTGCTCCGTCAGGCTGGATACTTGGAGCGGGAAAGAGTGAAGGAAATGGAAGGCGCTCGTTGCTAACGCGGTGCAGCACCCGCAGTGTCCACAGGCAGGAGGAAGGAGGCAGGAGGCAGGCGTCGCGCGGCCAGCGTCATCGGCCGGCAGGCAACAGGCAGACGAGCATGCACACAAACGCAGGGCGGGCGAGCCGGCCAGGGTCTGGACTACGAGAGAAGCGTCTGGCCAGGAAGGGACAAGTGCTGGGAGCAGGAGCAGAGCGTCGCCGCATCTTGTCGGTGATTCAGGTGGCCACGGTGCCTGTCGTGGACAGGCAAGGGCTTGGACTTGGGCTCTCGCGTGTTGGAGCGCAACCGCCTCGAAGCACGAGGTGACTCAATCTTGATGTCATGTACATTTATTTCGTAACCTCAGTCGAGTGTTGCCGAGGAGGATATAGCGTGTGGGGCTCCTGGGAGGCAGCGGTATGAGAGATGCGCCTTCACTGGTTGATGCCAGCCTGTTGAAGGAGGTCCCCAAAGCGAGGAAGAGAGGGACGGGGTCATGACCTCATCTGTGCGGCCCTGTTGGCAACTGAGGAAAGAACGAGAAGCCCACGCAATTGTGTCTTTGTCTGTGGCAGGGGCTGGGTCGGGCAAACAACTCAGGTAGCCAGATGTGCAGAGATGCTCAGGAAGAAGGTGGCGGGAGGTAGTTGCACGATTTGGAAACGGCAAACTGGAGAAGGCACTCAGGATTCTGGCCAGACCTCAAGTCCTCAGATTCGGGGGAGGAATTAGGGTGAGACATCCTGATGATACTGCGCACTGCAATTGCTACACTGAATAGCCACAGCCACCAAATTGACAGAATTGTCCAGAACGGTTCTGGACAACCAGCGCAATTTATGCAGTCGTGCCATCACAGACGTGTGGTATAGGAATTTCCACGGGATGAGTGCCACTTTTGTAAGTCTTCAACTTCACAAACATGAAGACCAGGGAAAGTTCAGTTCTAAGTCTCAGAATCTACCAATTATTTAGGTACTCTATTAATCCAGCCCACTAATGTTGATTTCACATTGTATTAAGATTCTTAAAAGTTTGCTATAAGTAAAATATTGTTAACACGCTCGGCCGACAATATCCCACCGTAGTCTGCCCCGTGTTGTCTGAGACTGACTCCTAGTTTTTAAACACAAACATAGGGCCGTTTTTGGGTTGTCCCCAAGATCAGTTCGTTTCCCGTTGGGGAAAACGCAGGATATTTCTTTGCTCAAAGGGTCCGTCCCCGTGAGAGCGCGACAGGATCAATTCCAGATTCAGCTCATCTACGACAGGAGCGAGAACTCAAAGCAGGTCCAATACTGGTGCCGTGCATTAATTGGGGTGGGACTAAATATCTACTGGACGTCCCTCGCTCCACAGTTGAGTGCATATGCAAACCCAAAATCGGTCTGTCCGACCGGTGAGCGCCGGCTGGGAATCCAACTAGGCATGTGACACATGGCTGACCGCAGTTTCCAGATCACGAGTACGAAGAAAAGTAAAGCTGTGGTGGTCGGGACTACAAAGAAGATGGCATGGACTTTCATGAACCCGATGCATTCCCGGGTTTTCGCGGCACGATCTTACTCCAAGGGAACTGAACCCGAGTACCATCCACATCTGTCGCAACGGCGAGGCTCTGCATTGTCTGAAGCCGGCAAGGCACGCGTGCCCCCACTCCGAGTCCGTGAAGCCACCGCCAATCAGCAAGGTACAACACACACATGCATACTGGCGACATGATGCCAAGCAACTGCGTAACCTCAAAAACGCTGCAGAGCCTCACGGCCTTCTGCCCCTGTTCTGGTGCCGTGTTGCTGCTTCGAAAGCAGGCCATTGGCCCGCCGAGGTGAATCATACGATCTATATGAGGCGATTTGAGGTAAGCAATGAGACGCCACTGGTAATGATATGCTGCGACTTGGTAGCCCTAAGTAGAAATCACTTGACATTGCATTTAGGAATAAGACTCCCCAGAACAATCACCCGACTGGGCGGAAGCTCTTGAATGCGCGGGTTTTCTCCGGCTGCGACCACTATCTGACACATCTATCTTCCGAACTCGTTCCATCCGCTGTGGAAATTTACAAGAAATTTTATCTTGCTGCATTCTCCTTCAAATGGCCTCATGGGTTCTTGTAATAGTACTTATGGATGATGCCACAAGGGAAACTGCGACAGGAGGCGTCATATTGCGGAGACCGAGGATCGCGGCAGGATTACCTACATGGTTTCACTGTACTGTCGGCGCCACACCTGTACTCGCCGGCATCGAGGGCAATTTTGCCGCGACCCAAAGCGATCGAGAGCCAGTTTCTGCGGCCAACATGAGGAAGCAGAGGAAGAATCTCCAGGTTAGTTCCAATCCCGCATCAAATTTCGGGAAACGACAGGCGGCTTCAATATTCCGTTCAAGACACAAGGCTCTTCTCACCTACCGGGAGCACAAAATGACAAGATCTAGAAAGGCATTCTCCCGAGGAAATCGTAGCCCGAATTTTGAGAGACAGGGAAGAAGTTGAAGCACAACGATTAAGGACAGAAGCCCACGCGAGAAGGATGATGGATCAAGAGCGAATTCGTATCAATAATGCGGCTGCGCAGCTGCTGCTTGATCGACAAAATCAAGAGAATGAAAACAGACGGATCGCACAACAGGAGCAGAATAGAATTAATGAAGCGGCTGAGAGGCAGCGTCGTGCACAGGATGAGCAGGCAGCCGCAGAGAGACAGAAGGAACAAGATAAGCAAGACCAGATTAATGAAGCAGCTGAGAGGCTACGGCGTGCACAAGATGAACAAAAAGCCGCAGAGAGACGGAGGGAACAAGAAGAGGAAGACCGGTTTAATCAAGCAGTTGCAACGCGGATAAGACAAGAGGCAGACCGCCAAGAGCAGCTCCGTCGGGAGGATGAGACACGCCAGGAAGATATAAACAGACAAATACGTGAGAGTGAAAGGAGGAGACAGAAGGAAAAGGACGCAGAGGAGGATAAGTTAAAGAAGAGAATAGAACAAGCTGTGAAGGACCTCGAGAAAAAGTGCGGGGCGAGTCAAAAAGAGCGGCACTGCCAGGGGCTGGAGAAGGTGTTGGGAGATTGTCAGAAGGAGCTTCAGCGCACTTTCAAAGAAGAGATGAGCAGGATCCGGGTGATGCATGAGGAACACGGCGCAGTCAGGAGACGGGGAGAAGAAGAGGCAGCGCGCAGGCGATGTGAGCCTCCTCGCCGTCGTGAGAGGCCATGCGAATGCGGCGAATGTCCCTCGCCGGCGACACGAGGGCAGCACTGCGTTTGCGGCGAATGTCCCGTGCCGACGGTGCGAGGGCGCCATTGTTGAGCTGCCCAGCACCACGGGCAATTGGGAATACCACCTACGTATGGTGGTCATTAGTGAGATTATGGCAACGAGCCTGCGGCATCGCTTCCCAAGTTTGTGCATGTATTCACCCAGAGTCGTGTATAAAGGGACTGCCTATGACTTTTTAAAAGATTAGTTAACTTTACAAATATTATCTCTTAATCCTTCGCCATGCACGAGGGTCACTCGACGTGGCATCCGCCCTAGTCCCTACCCTCACAGCAGCCCCTTGGACCATCTATCTCATTCAGGTCCTTAAATTCTAAGCCTATACGTCCGCAGTCAACCCACAACTTCCCGACAACCGCTTTGTTTTTCTAATGGGATTGTGCTCCACCAAATAATCCTCACTGTTGTTTCTCGAGTGGGAGTTTGTCGAACAAACTCGACCATTTTCACTCTGGGGTGGGAGTTCTCTGGTGCCCAGTTCTAAGTCGAGGTACGCTCCGGTCATCCGCACGTTTTGATCCGCTGTCGGGGTTTCCACTTGCCGCCTCGTAACAGGCTTCGATTGGGTGAAGGTTTTGTGAAGTGATGACTTAGGTGAAAACGTATGGTTCATGAGGCTGCGCAGCGTCGGGATGCACCCTAGTATGATAACCATGTCGCCCTCCAGCAAGGTCAATGTCATAATCGCATCCTCGTCATAGTCTCCGGTTCTTGAACTAGCACTAGAAAATTGAACGGTCCAAACCGTCCTCAGGATGGACATAACCATGGTCAGTAGACCCAGTGCCATGATGAACACGAGGCCGACCTTTTGATGCAACGGTATCTGCCTAGAGTGCGCCGAATCAGTAGGACATTCCAACTTCGTCATTGAATAACTTGATAGCCTGTCGCACCCAGAAGCAGTAATTTTAGACTCCTGTTTGTATCAGTTGATGTGCAGTCCGTTGTGTGGCATGAAAGAAAGAGCCATCACAACTGCCATGACAACCACACTTCCCGCGGAAAGGAGGATAGAACAATCGATATCAAAAGACGTGGTCTTACAAATTCCAGATAATCATAACGGGTAGCACAACCAGTACAAAGTCCGAAAAAGTGTACAGGGCTGTGCACGTTGTTAGCAGGTGCTTCACATTGGCAGGAGCCTTTAAGAAACGTGGCGACATTTACTCACACTGTTGTACAGTGGCGTAGTAAGCCCAAACTTGAGGGGACCATCTCTCCTTGACAACTACTGAGGGGTCCCAAAGCGCCTGGACCGGTGTCACTTGAGAGAAGGTGATTGGAACGAAAGCAATGCTGACTACTGCTATAATGCAGAATAGAGAAATGACAGTCACTCTGAACCATTTGTGGATGCCAAATAAGCGAATCAACAGAATCGTGATGGACAGCCGCGCCAGTACCGACACGGCAAGGTGAGTTGGCAAGGAGATGTAGGAGTACTTCGCAGCCCCCACCGCATCCTGAGGCGTGAAGGGAACCCGGCACCAGTATATCGCGGATGTTGTCCCCAAGCCCCGGTTGGCTATTTCGAACGCCTAAGATGTAAAAGTCGGCGGAGCTCTCAGTGGTGATGGCGAACGTGGGAGGTGCTCACCGCAGCTAGGAGCATGGTCCAGTCATCCCAGCCCAACCCGGCCTTGATCCTCGTGCGAACATAGAAGCGAAGGGCGACAGCTAAGACGGCCAGGACAGTGAACGTCACTGGTATGCCTATGACCACGCTGCCCGACATTGTGAACGACGCCTGAGCGATGTGTAGATTTCTGGGTTCAGAGGAGGTGGCGTAGGTCCGGGCTACTGAAGGCGAGGCAAAAGCAGGTGATTTTTCATTTACGGCCAAGGAACTGGGCTGATGTAGCAAGAGGGAAGCTGTAGATCTCGTAAAGTCTGTAGGCAAACCTGTATGCCAAAGATATCAAGAATAGAGGATCACAACAGGCCGGAGTGGGGGAAGGGGATTAAGGGTATAGACAATTCTGATGTAATATTACTCTCGCATTCAGCTTCTCTCCTCAGGCAGCTCCTGAAGTAGATCTGGTCGATGAATACCTATTGGGGGCAGAGCTGCAGCCAAGCCCGTTAATGCTGACAGGCGAAGTCTTGTCGTAGAAGACGGTCTTGGGCTCCGCCTCGATTCTTGGCTGTGTCAATTGATCTCGTGCGCACAGTAATAATAATACGTAATTGTACAGTCAATTCTCTATACGGGTCATCCGGGCAGGGAGGCTGTACTACAATTTTGCAGATCACCGTCAGGAGTGTTTCTCGCCTGCAGGTAGCCAATTCCCCGCTCTGCCGGAAGCCTGAGTTGGGTCCAATAGCAGAGAATGAGCACCCAGCAACATAATCCCATAACTATTGTCTAAAGCTGGGTATGGCCCGGTTACAACAGCTCTCAGCGGCGCATTTCATGCATGATTCGGCTATTTCAACGTAAATGCGTCATTATAAAGTAATTGAACTGATCCTTAAGTATCAAAAGGCGATCTGATTCTCGTGATTTCCACTGATGCATTTCTGAGAGTCTCTAGCTCGTAAAGCAGAAATATCAGGTGAGAGTCTACTATCTGCGTAACCGCGCATTGGCTTTCAAGACCCCCTTCCCCTTTGTCCCAATTACAAACTGATCACTGTCGCACTCAAAATCCTCGACCTTCGCTCCGATGAATTCAAAAGTGAAACGCTGCACAAGAGCAGCAAGGGCGAGGTATAGTTCGGCCCATGCGAGGCTATGCCGTCCAAGTTAGATCAAGCCAGTGTGTGCGTCAAGAATGAGGACTTACTGCATCCCTACACACATTCTTGCCCCCTTCGAAAACGGCGCATATGCATGATCGGCATTTTTACGGATGCCGCTCCCATCCATCCATCGTTCGGGTCGAAACAGATGGGGCTTCGGATATATATTCTCATCCGTATGCATCAAGAGTGCCGTCATCCCTACAGGCGTTCCAGCTGCTATTCTCCAGCTGTTGTAGAAAAGATCTCGATCTGGAGCGATGCGTGCCATGCGAGTAGCAACACCGGGACTCAGACGCAATGCCTCCTTGATGGTTGCTGTGAAGAAAGGAAGCTGTTCCAAGGTTTTCAGCTCCATCGCACCGGAACGCGACGGACCAGCCGAATCGAGCTCTTCAAGCAGTCTTTGGAGAATCTCAGGTCTGCTAAAGACGTGGAAACAGAGCAGGCGCAGTACGCTACCCGTTGTCTCGAATCCAGCACCGCTCACAGAGGTCACGTCTTCGAAGACTCGCTGCAAAGATTTATCATGAGAGCTTAGTGGCGAACCGAGAATCTCGTGGATTATCGTCTGTTGCTCCCTTGCCTCTGGCGATGTCGATGCCGAACCAGCCATGAGACGCTCCGTATATGTCATAGTCCTCTGTGACCTCAAATATCAGTACACAATGGGGCAATGTTCGACGTTTTGTTTTCTTACTTTCAGATGTCTAAAAAAGTTCTTCATTTTGTCGTCCGATATCTTTATGGCCCAATCGAGCGGAATGGAATTCAACAACGGAAGGACAAAACGGACGTGCTTGGAGAGCCGCCATAGTGCGCCCCCTCCCTGTACAACTTGGAGAATTTCGACATCAAAATCTTGCTTTTCAAGGCTATTAGTGCTTTTCGCAAGAATGAATTCAAAGGCGATGTCTCGAGCCAGCGCCGTAACAGCAGCTCCGAGATCGACGATTTCACCGGATGCTTCACATTTGGTCAAGCGTTCACAGAGCTTGTCCACGTGCCTCTGGATCATAGACTGTCGGGAGGCTACTTTTGTTTTGGAAAAGTACGATGCGATGGGCTGGCGGCGGGCCCTGTGCCGGTCGTGGTCTACCGTGTGTATTGTTGGACCTTCCGCTCCCCAGGCATCCCACGCGAAGGCATACCTATTCCACCGTCCCTCTTGCCGATAGATAGTGCCGTAGAAGTCTGGGTCGCTCACATGGAGCTCATGAGGGCTGATTCGTATGATTGGGCCTGATTTTGACAAGTTCCATGATTAGCCAAGCATCATGTTGGAAGTTCACATCTCATCACCGAGAGGCAGAGGATCTCACCATGTTCTTGATGGAGTTTCTTGATCTTAAAAGTGTACTGGCCGTTTTGGATGACATCGTAGTAGCCTTCGTACCACCGCGTAATGGCTGCCAGCTTCGGACCAGGATATCCAGCAAGAGGGTGTAGGCATAGGCGGTAGAACACCAGACTGCCGAGCAGCACAACCACAATGGATATGAAACCCTGCCGGGACAAAGATTCCATTGAGATTATGTTGACCCGTGTTCTTGGATTCAATGGAATTGCTTCGGTGCCATCAGAGGGAGCTTCTGATGGAAAGGACTGGATGAGGTGGGGTGGGAGATCTGTTTGAGACTAAGGGTGACGGATGTGTGCGTCCAAAATGGCTGGATGACGCATGAGCTATGCGGTTAGGAGGCGTGGTAAACAGGTCCCACTCGTGTCGAGGCTCGAGGCATTAATATCAAGAAGTGCTCGGCGTGTGCTGTTGGCGCTAACCTCGCTGCACTGCAGCCAATAGTGTAAACCACACTGGCACCCTCTGCTGGCGCCAACGTCGCAGCACTGCAGCCAACAGTGAATACCACGCCCACTGCTGACAGTGATCTGTGAGCGTCCAGACGAGCTTCCTGACTGGACAACGCGCATAAATCTCGATCACACAAGCAGGGAATGCCAGTGATCATAATATCGAAACGCAGCCCTACTTCCTCCCCCGGGGAGTGGCGGTGTGCCCGCTAGCAATTCTCTCCACATCCGACTACATCTCCGCCTCTGACAGGCATCCATCCACCAAACTTATACTAAGAGCAGTGTGGGTAGAGTAAAAGAAACTCGGATACTTTACCTATCCGCACAAGTGTATTCGTCATGGCTGCATCGCGTCTGTCTGTCTTTGTATGTGGTGCCACCGGAAATCAAGGCGGGGCCGTAGCTCGGCACCTTCTCGAGATGCATTGGGGAGTCCACGCTACTGTCAGGGACGCCGGGTCACCCAAGGCACTGTCCCTGAGCGCAGCTGGTGCGAGGCTGACAGAGGGCGATTGGGACAACGAAGAGGCGCTGAGGGCAAGTATGGCCGGCTGCAGCAGGATCTTCCTCAACCTCGCGGTCACCCCTGACGACTGTGACCGTGAGCGGAGACAGGCCGCGAGTATCCTCAGAATAGCTCGTGACTCTGGGGTAAACCAGGTGGTTGTGTCCACCACTCTCGGTGTGTCGGGTAAGTCCAGCCGCATCGTTGCAAATCCCGCACAACTAGGCCTTGGACACTAATAGAACAACTCTTTTGGAGTCTATGGCACTGAGGGAGCCTTTGATGGCAGTGGCAGCCCTGGCTCAGCACACCTGGAAAAATTCGTCAAGGTCAAAAAGGATGTCGAGGAATTGGTTGGAAATGGGCAGTTCGATGCGTTCACAGTTATTCGGCCTGGATACCTCATGGCCAATTTCCTGGAACCCGCAATCAATGGCTACACCGAGATCCTGGATAGAGGCACGTGGCCAACGATCTTCAAGGCCGACACAAGCCTCGGACTGTGTGACCACGACGACGTTGCAAAGATCGCCGTCTCCGCTTTTGAGAACCCAGAAGCTTTGCATGGTCGAGAGATTGGCCTTGTAAGCGAGTTCCTGACACCGCAGGAAATAATGGACCATCTCAGCAAGGCGATGGGTAGCCCGGGATTCAGGGCAATCTACTTGACCGACGAGGACGTGGCCGCATTGCCAAGTGAATCTTTCGACATCCCCTACATAAAGGGTGATAAGACTTTTGAGACGATGCCCGATCTCGTCGACATACGGGAATTGGCCGGTCTGATCCCATTGACAAGCTTCAAGGACTGTCTCGAGAGAGAGAATGAGTCTGTGAAGAAATTGTAAATCATGAGACCACTGCGCTCGAAAAGGTCTAATCAAAGTTTCCAAGAGTTTCCTCACAAATTTCACTATCAACGAAGCAATGCCGAGTTCCTCATAAACGCTTAGTAATACATAGTCTATATCTGCAAGTGTGGTAGGTCAAAGATATGCCTTATACAGCCAGTGGTCATTACGACCATCTCACACTAAGTGCAACCACTGATGGTAAGGATTGTGCTGACTAAGCTCTTGTGTAACACGCGATTGGCCAGGCGCCTTTGAATCTTGCACTGGCTAGGGCGAACAGTTTGACTGCTTCCTTCGGGCTGTGAACAGAAAAAGAATAGGTACAAGACCTCTAGAGGTAACCGAATCGCTACTATACGCCTTGTTATTGTCATGTGTGTGCTGAGCCGCCCGCCATAAGCCCATCTCAACTTGAGAAAATCAGTGAAAAGGACTCCCTGCAAACCCTGTGCTACGTTGAGCTTTAGAATCGTCCCGCCCCGTTTCCTCCTGTGCTCCGAACACCAAAATATGAGATTAATATATCGTGCTTGCTCAATGGAACTTATAAACTCGTCTTGAGGCATAGACCTGGGTAGCGAATCACGTGGACTGCAAATGCCTAGTCACCGAACATACCCCAAACCTCTCTTGTCAAGCTTGTATTATCAGTTTACGGTACACACTAGACTGTCTTGTACATGCCTATTTATACTTGCGAAATTCTTCTACAGTCAACTTAGTTCTTGTAGTGAAAAGCCGGAAGACACTGTTTCCAGCACCACAATTCAAGTATTCGTTCACCCTTCGTCTGCTTCGGCAGCTTCTTATGCGCCACAAATACCTAGGTAGATTTCCTCTCGGTAAGTTTCACCCTCAGCGGGTCTTTAACCCAGACAACCAGGACGCGGCCATCATCCAGCCAGTCCTCTTGCCCAGGCTCGAGCTCGATGTCAAAGCGGTACAGCAAGCGCGAGATAGCGACCCTGAGCTCAGATAGAGCTAAATTCTTGCCCACGCAATCTCTAACGCCGAAGCTGAAAGGGTCTGTTTCCGGGTCGTGCGAGTCAGCAAGTGTCTAAGCGGGCAGTCTAGATGGGATTTGCCGGAGTGAGAGGCATATGGCTAGGAAGGGAGACTGCGAGCGATCGACATGATGGTGGTAGGAAATGAAAGAGAACGAAATATGTCTGCTACTTACGGAAACACTGCTTGTTGTCGTTTGCAAAGACAGGTTCATAAAGCTCATGATTTGCGGGTAGCCACCGCTCAGGCCGGAAGCTGTCTGGGTCATGGAAGTTGTCTGCATTGTGGTATGTCGCCCACTGGAAGACAGTGATAACGGTCTGCGGATGCACACAGTCCGGTCAGTCCTTGAAATTGCCTTGCCCGAGTGTGAAGAAGCACATATGGAGAGTGCAAGAGATGACAGTGTCAATTCCTGTATGGAGGACTGAATGGAAGGTTGAGGACGTGTAGCGTTGATTATTACTCACCCCCTTGGGAATGTGCTCCCCTTCGAGTTCCGCGCCAGGGCTAACCCGCGGAGGGGTCTGCGCCGCAGGCGGGTACATTCTGAGGATCTCATCAATAGTTGCCATAAGGTATGGCAGACGAGCAGTACTCTTCATATCGATTTCGGCCTCACTGGCGAATGCGCCCCGTATCTCGTTGACCAACCTGGTATAATGGTGGCGGTACTTGGCCTGTCCAAGGTGCCAGGTCAGTCCCGACAATGCGGTTGCCGTTGTCTCGCTGCCAGCTGAGATGATCAGGGGCGTATTGGCAACGAGGTCGCTGTCCTGGAAACCCGGCTCCCCGTCGCGATTCTTTCGAAGCATATACGTCATAAAATCCCTGCGGCCCCCGGGGCTTTCGCCTTGGGACTTCCTCGCCAGTGCCTTCTCGGCAGCGAATTTGCGGCCGTAGGCTTCCAGCTTGAGAGACTTGGCCGAACTCCCGAGGGACTTCATGAGCGGAAGAAGCCAGGGAAATTGCTGGCTACAACGGTAGAAGCCGCCAGCGACGACGGTCTCGAAAATGGCCGACACCCAGGGGTGATAGCCTCCTTTTTCGATGCATCCAAAGCTCTCGGCGAAAACAAGATCGCCGATGATATCGAATGTCAGGAAGTTGAACCAAGGGATCACATCGAAAACCTCGCCGGTCTTCTTGCTCAGCTGAGAGAGCCACAAATCAATATACTTTTGTACAATTGGCTCTTGTTCGTACATGCTGTCGGTGCTGAAAGCATGATTAAGCTGGCGCCGTAACCGCTTGTGGTGCTCGTGGGTCCCGCCGCTGGTACGTGTTAATCACCTGCTACGGGTCCTGAAGTGATACACCGTGGAACATTCCAAAGCACAAAGACCGGGTAACTATAGAAGAAGAGTTATACTTACATCAGGCTAGTCTCGTCGCCGGGGTGGTAGAAACCGCGTTGCTTAGGCCATTCGGTCTTGCCGGGCCGGTGTTGAAAAATTTGTGACCAGGCAATTGAGCCATCCACTGACAGATGGTCTGGCGCCACGCGTACAATCGGCCCGTATTTATCGTACAGGTGTTTGGATTCGAGCGTAAGTGTGCCACTTATGTTGGACTTCCATTGAAAAGGCAGGTTGGATGCCGCGTAGAGCTTGGGACCCGGGTATTTGGCCAAGGGATGAAAAAAGAGACGGTAAATGACCAGTCCAACGCGCCAAAGGACAAAAAGCTGAGGTGAAATTGTTTGGTGAGCCACCGCACAGATGTAACCATGTCTTGTCTGTGTTTGTTGGGGAGCTTCAGGTGACTTACTGTGCATACCGCGGCGCCCAAGGCCGGGAGCCTGCCGGTTGAGGTTATGTCATTGCCAATGCTACCGGGCAGAACGGTCTTTAGTGAAGGTGGCATGGGTGTTGAGGTGATGAGTTCGCTGCTGTAGATCGTCTCAAGTTGGTTTCTGTGAAGGGAGTGGACGATGAAAGGCGCAACTACGAGAATAACGGTGGAGGAAGCAGAAACTGCCATATACTTTATGCCCCGAAAGCAAGATCGCACTCACGTGAACAATTCATTTTCGGTCAAACGAAACACCGCGATGACAACTGTCAATGACGAACAAATTGACGTAGTTGCTCACAAATGCATATGCCTGTCACAGAGTTTAGCCGGTGTCTTGATCGGCCCCGAGCAAGGAAGCAAGCGGGTCGTTACTTGTTATCCCTCTCTGCTCTGTAAATATCAAAACCACTCATATCTACCCCACTCGTCAAACGCCCAGCATGTCACAGACTTGTGGTGGTTTTCACCGCTATCAACCAGATTGAAACCCCTCGTCACATGTAATGTAACCGCAGACCAGAGGCTAGGCCGTTTACTTCTGCGTATGCACGTCCAAGTCCAATAATGGAGCACCGACATATGTTGTGCTATACACCCACCTGTATGCTGCTACTTTAGCCGGACGTTGAAAATGTCTTCCCCTCGGTTTGCATGACGCATTGTCGTTACACCGTATCCAAACTACGACTGTAAAGAATGTAGCTCTTATCGTTAAACACGTGCTGTTCGGTCTCTTGTTAGTCTAAGTCGGCAGCCTGCCACATAGGACAACGTGAGAAGAATGAAGTCACTAGAATGGCAAAGACAATATCTCACAGATGTTTCCTCCTCCTCCAGAAAATCATCTGGCTGCGTTACGCCACGACTCTCCCAGCTGTGGCGAGTGGCGGAGGAACGAAAGCGCCCGACCACCCGAGATGCCAAATCCAAACCCTGCATTGTTGTACAGGATGAAACAAGACAATCTAGAATACAACGCAGGGGCAAAAGTCAGGCCATACGTCGCATTCTAGTGCAGTGTCTCGCGGTCGTCCAAGCAAGCGCCGCAGATCCGGTGGGACGGCCCGCACGGCACCGATTCGGGGCCGGCCTGCCTCGGTAGGGCTGGCGAATCGGCGGGCGTTCCTGAGTAATCGCCCACCACCCGCTCCACCGACACTTCTTTTCGCCTCCGTCTTCGCGTCTTGTGTGGTCTGGTGGGGCGGAGCGAATTCCATGGCATTGGAGGCTATTTGCCGCTTTACCGTGGAGACGATATGTAAGGCTGTTGTGTCGAATTTTTGCGAGGTCGCCGTGGTTCCCAGTTTTATCTGTCCTTCTCTGTCATCGCGAACTCGACGATCAGTTGTGGCAGCATGAGGCTTGTGAGGACCGGGACTATCCGCGGAACGTCGATGAGTTACGCGACGCGCTCTGTTCAAGCATTTGGCCGGCATGTCGGCTAGCATCTTCGCGCGATTCTGCCTCATCGACGACACCATGTACTACTAGTATGAGCGCGAGGAACTCGAAGACGACATGGAACGCGTGCTTGGAACTGTCTAGCAGCCATCTACTGACAACAGCACCGGACTCACGTCGCAAGTCTTCATCAGTAGCCCAGTTTCTTACAATGTCCAAGCTGAATTCTCTCGGGAAAGAGTGAAATTTGCTCCCCTTATCAACGGGGTGCCGCACGCAGGTGCAAACCTGCCTGGCTGATGTTAGGTCGTGAATCCACCCCCGCAGTGAAATTTTCAACACTAAGTGGTATAACCCTCCTTCGACGAGCATGTCGTCAACCGCACTAAACGCGCAGGTCGGCAGACCACCTGGTGCCAGCACAGGGTCTGAAGCTTCCTGGATTCCACGTATCACTTGCTACACTTTTCATGGAGAACAACATATCCCAGCATTCTAACAGCGCAGTTTGTTTCTCACAGAGACGGCACTAGTGTTATTAAGCAAGGTGGGCTACAAAGAATATTATAACCTTACCTCAATGCATAGCGAAAACTACACAGTCTTCAACTACATTGTCTCTTGTCCCACTAGGGCTATCGTTGTTGTTCCAACTTAGTAGAGGAACTCAAAGAATACAAATAGTCTATACAAATAGTCTATAACCTTACCTCAACTTATATAAATTTACGAAGTGGTTCGTCTTGTTATTCAATAAACGAGCAATTCATAAGGTGGAATCAGGCGCATAGAAGTGAGATCTGATATGAGGTCTAGGGCAATCTACGCAGACAAGCCCTCAACAAGGCCCAAGCAGGAGTAACCGCGTGGAACCAATGCTCAGGCGTGAGAGGCCGTCCTCATGGGCTTGGAGGTGACAAAAAGCGGCTGATCGGTGATCGGCCTCACGTCTGCAAGCCATGTTGCTCCTCTTGATACTTTCTATCTCTATCTGACCCGGAACATACGCGGGCTGACAACACGAGAGAGGTATTATAAATCGTCAATACCGACGCGAAGCACCAAGGGAGAGGAGCCGGTGGCTTGCTGACGAAGCGTTGCATAGAGCAAGCCTAGGAGAAGGGCTTGCCGGTATACGTCGAGTCGACTCCTGTGGGCCACAAGCTCTACCTTGGGTGGTTTCGAGACCTTGAGGAGTCTGTTGTGGATCTTAGAACTGGGATTTGGCAGAACCGCACAGAAAAGTTGGGCGATGGCGGATGAGCCAACCTTATACACCAATTCAAGTTCAGCGTCCTAGAACCAATTTCCTTTTCTTGCGAAAGCTTACAACGTCAGCCAATCGGCATTGCAAAAATCTGCTGCATTGTGTCACCTTCGTTTACCAGCTTAGACAGGACGAAGAATTATACGCAGCTTATTCCCCGTGACCGGCCCCACCTTTTTGGGCAGTCAGGCAGCTGAGACACCCCAACGTGAGGCTCATCACCAGAATAGCTGCTTCACCGGAAAGACCACACCCTCATCTGACGGCTATTTCGACTTGCTTTCCACTAGTAAAACTCCTTTCCCATCTTAAATTTCACACAAAGGATCGAAACACGCGCCTGGAAGGCAGATCAGTGAGGGGTGAAAACGATCTATGCGAACCTTGGAAAGTTTTGTTGCTCGTGTCCAATGGCATGTAGTCTGAGCTCCGACGTCCGTTTCATGGCCATATAGACTATCAATTGTATGGATACTCAGGAAAATACGAGGACAGCTTCCCTCGCGCCGTCAAGGGTCCTCTCTCTTGGTAACGCTTTCCAGTCGAATCCTATTTATCGTGCTGACACACTCCTAGATGGTGGAGGGATTCGGGGCATATCAAGTCTACTCATCCTGGAGAAAATCAAGGAGAATATCCGCAAGGCCGAGCGTCTCGAACGGGTTCCGCGACCATGTGAATACTTTGACTTGATCGGTGGCACAAGCACGGGAGGGTAAAGTGGTCTGTCGAGCGATTTCTCTTATATACTCACTGATGGCTGCGCAGAATTATCGCGATTATGCTCAGTCGGTTGAGAATGACCATTGATGAGTGCATACGAGCGTATAGACACCCTAAGTTTCCCAGCAGGCATTCACCCCGAAGCAACCTTACCTCGTTTCTCCCCAGTCCACCAACGGGCGCCTTCTCTAATACCACCCTCGAGGCCGCGATCAAACAGACGGTAAAGGAGTTCTGCGTCAACACAGAATGTGTGTCTCGACGAAGAGAAGGCCACTCAACTGTCAAGACATGCCCACACAGCGAGATGGGTTTCCGTAATGAATCATGCACGAAGACGTATGTTCCCAAACCACAGAAAGCGCAAGCATGCAAGGATGCTGATAATCTACCATAGGGTAGTTCTAGCAATTACAAAAGAGAATGTTAATGCACCACCAACTCTATTCAAAACTTATGATACGTCTACCGGCTTCGATGGCTGCACAATTTGGCAGGTCGCACGAGCAACCTCGGCTGCGACAACTTTCCTCAAATCAATCAAAGTCAGCCAAGACGAAATCAACTACATCGACGCAGGCTTTGGATATAACAACCCGTGCGAAGTACTCATCAGAGAAGCCGAGCAGCAATTCCCCGGATACAGGAATATGAAGGTCCTTAGCCTAGGCACCGACCTTGGAGACGTTGTCACTATTGAGAACATGCGATTGTCCATTATTGACGCACTAAAGAAGACGGCAGCATCCTCCAAACAGGTCGCAGCACGGATGGACAAACAATATGACGACAGCGATCAGTATTTCCGATTCAACGTCGATCAAGGCCTTCAAGATATCAGATTATCCGACTGCGAGAAGGCCAGCCGGATCTCGGCTAACACTCATAATTACCTAATGGAGAACGAGCGGATGATCAGTAAATTTGTCAACAGCTTCACCAGTATGGCCCCACTGGACAACGGACACGATAAGACACCGCAGATTGTGGACGTCGGAGGCCTGACCGCAAGATTGCCATCGCATTCAATTCGATCTGAAACGACAAGACTCATAAAGCCTGCCCTTACAAGATCAGAATCACTTAGAAGCCTCGAAGTTATGCCAGGAGACCTGGCTGCCGATGATAATGCCTCCAAAGCTCATGAGTCGAGACCAGTACTTCAAACAGTAATCGATGAGTTGAACTCCATTGTCGATGGAATCAGAGGTGAGCCCCAAGTTAATATATCCCTTCAGTCTTAAGCGAGCTATATAGAGTGGTAAACTGATATAGTAGCAGAGTCCTCCCACGCAACGACGATCTTTGAGCTATTCGAGGCTTGCGGTTGGTACAGATCCGCCCCATCACAAGGGCATGCTGACAAATACTAGAATGCTACCAAGTACCTTACGACTCACGAGGACACTCCCTAAGCAAGATATTTGTTGGTCGAGAGCGAATTATGGGACGTCTTGCAATGCTACTTCTTCCAAGCTCCACATCTCAAAGAAAGGTGTGCGCTGTGCACGGCCTTGGTGGAATTGGGAAAAGCCAGTTAGTAGCACAGTTTGCTCATAAGTTCCGAGATGAGTACAGCGCAGTTTTCTGGGTCGATGGAACCACAAAAGACAGCTACATTCGGAATCTGGCCAAGATTGCTTACCAGGTGTTTTCGGACGCGCCGCCGATCGACGAGACTGTCTCAGCTAACATCTCTAAGCTCGCGAGAGTTGTCCACTCCTGGCTCATAAAGTCTGCCAATAACAGATGGCTCATCATCGTCGACAATGTCGATCGAGATTCCGGAGGATACCAAAGCACCTCAAGTTACTATACACTCGATGAACTCCTTCCCGGAGCTTCACATGGCTCGGTCCTAATCACTACCCGTGACTCAAGTCTAGCCAAACAGTTCAACTTCTTTGAGCTTCGCGCCTTTCAGAGGTACGAAGATGCGATTACGCTGCTAGCTGCGATTTCAGGTAGGGGCGAAGAAGGTAGTACAACGATTTCCAACCATATGCCGCTTAGGAGCGAGCAAGTGAATGCTGACTGATTTGCAGTAGTTCTTGATCGAATAGCGACTCGCTTGGATGGCCTGCCCCTTGCGCTGGAACAGGCTGGCTCGTTTCTGCGCGAGACATCCTTTACCGTCAACGAATACCTCGAGGCTTGGGAAACAGAGTGGGAAAGTCTTGTAGACGAGATGGGAATCAACCACGGCTCACGAAGTATTCAGACGACATGGATTATATCTTTCGAGTACGTGAGGAAGAAAGGGGCGGTCGGAGAAAACGCGGCTAAGCTCCTTCAGCTGTCAAGTTTCTTCGACAACACGAAGATCCAGCATTCACTCTTCACAAGGCCGAACACCACGGAATGGCAGTTTTTTACAATCCAGAACTTGTCTTCCTGGTTTCAGGATATAGCAAGGAGTCCTTTGTCTCTGAACAAAGCCATAAAGATGCTCAGTAACTACTCATTGATCAAGCAAAATCAGGCTAGCAAAGGCTTCTCGGTCCACCCAGTCGTCCACAAGTGGTCATATTACTTCAGTCGAGATATCCATACAAATCTTTGTCAAACGGCTGCTCTTGTAATGGCATCTGGGACGGTTTACCATAGTGATATTTCAGTCATCAGGAGCAACTCAGAATTGCTACCACACACCAGACGGCTTGTTCAGGTTCTAGAAAACAAGTTTGGGACGGAACGCGGCTGGTCTTTGCACGACCAAGATGCGCAAGAGGTTCTAAGGTTACTGGGTGTTTTAGACAGGACACCGGTCCAAATTGGTTTTCAACAGTGGTTTAACATAATCCGGCATTTCTTAATGTTTTTCATCAGATGAGATGATCATGTTACTACCATCGCGGCGTTCAAGCAGCCCGGGTTTGATTACTGGTACACAAACGCTTTCCCATCGAGTATTTCTGGTGAAATCAGAGATTCGCACCGGCAAAAACGGAGGGTACACCGGTACATTGAAAATACAAACAAACACCCACTCCCATAACACCTCAAACTTACTTACACCTACTACCTACATCCACTACCTACCCACTACCTATACCTACTACCGACTGCCTACTGCCTACTGCCTACTGCCTACTGCCTACTGTCTACTGCCTACTGCCTACGTCTACTACGGTATAGAGTGATGTACCGGTGTACCCTCCGTTTTTGCCGGTGCGAATCTCCGATTTCTTTCTGGTCAGAACGGAAGTTGTCGCTGTTTGTTGTTCAAGAGTGTGGAACTCAACGCAACGCGAACAATAAAGAATACGAGCGCAGACAGCCAGGTCTAATGCTCTTCACCTTCAGATTATAGACAGTGGCTCTGTGTCGTACGAGCGAAGAATACGCCGCACTTGTGTATGGCTTATGGGAGTAGCTCATCTGTGGAATACCGATTATTGAATGCACCGGACGTCTGGCCTCCACTTTATATCATATGACGACATTACGAGTACGACGAAGACATGGATGACTTCATCGACGATTATCCACGTCCTTTCTCGGTACTGATATCAACGCTCTCAATCATTTTACAGCGTGTGGTCGGGCCACTTGGTGCTCAGCACCCATTGGTGCACAATTGACCTCTGGTACGATCCTCCTCTTTCGTGCTGCAGTGAAGCCACACATCTGCCCGATATGTGGCTGGCTTCAGAAGAGGCGCTCGCTTGTCTGTGACGCATACCGTGATTTGAATCACTGGCAAGGCCTGAGTTTGCCCCCCCCCCCCCCCACAAGTCGATGTTGAGTTAATTGGGCCGAAGACCGATCCAAGAACAATCAACGACGTCATTTATTCATAAAACACGCAAAGTCCGTAATCCGGCATTCCGGCTGTAAATGGAAACCATTGATTAATCAGCCTCGTGTGTCCAAGAGCAATTCTGATTCTACTGGCTTCAATCGTTGTGGAATTCGGTAGCAAACTGAGCGTGCAGTGCTCCAAGAAGTCTGGCTGGTTCTCGGCGAGGAGACTCGCCAAGAGAGCCAGATGAGCATTTCAATGGGGTCAATAAGCAATATCAATTGTATTAAAAGCAAGGACAGATATAGCCTAAGGACTGATAGGACAGGTGAGGTTTTGCGATAATCTCAGCAAGCCTTGTTGTTTAGGGCAGGTGTTCCCTCAAGGTTCGTCATAAATCCAGACCTTGCAGGTGACCAGCCAGATTCATCTGGGCAACCGTGCCTGATCGGATGATTGTTCAACGACCCGACGATGGGCGGATAAGAGATCGTACTAGACAGTTCCGAGTAGACTGGCAAATATTTGTATCTCGTCGCTGTGTGGCCGGTCTTGGGTGAAATGATATTGTCAATATTGCCACTTGCCGAGATTGTGTGATTTGGATTGTACGATTTCTCAACAACGCAGGGTGACAGGCTGGTCGTATTGATGGCGCGGCGCAATCAAGTGCCAGTGGGCCTCGTATGCGAATCTTTTCCACAACCACTGACCACTGATCTTGGGCCAGAATCTCTGGTCAGTCATGGTTATGTCTGATGGCTGTAGATGCTCAAGTGAGAGCTAATGAAAGAAGTGCCCCTGTCCACTGCATATTCTGGAATGGCAGAGACAATAGATGGATAATCTAAAGTGATGCGCATGTGGGTGGGTCCGGGTGTTTTGATAGGGAAAGCAGTCTGCAGCATCGGCGAGTGATGTTCTTCAGGGGTCGATCGAGCTGTCGGCGTCCTCCCAGTTGAATTAAGTGCCTGCAGAAATGATGTTGTAGTATCGTGTGGGTAGATGGTAGATATCTTGTGGCATATAACACAGAGGAGTGACATCGCACCGATTGAATACGGCAGCTCGGAGGGGAGGTTGCACTGGCTGTTGCCCAAGGCGTCCGTCAGGGTGGGGCCGGGCCCCGTTTGCAGACCCTTGCAGGCAATTAGACGTCGACCAGCCGTGTGCCGTCCCATCTGCCCTTGCGCTAGGAGCTAAAGAGATGCGCTAGCGCTGTGGTTCCGCTGGGGCCCGTGGCAACGGCCAAGGGCTCCCAGCTGCTGGGGGGAGCTCGTCTTTTGTTGTTTCATCCCACCTTGCGACAACCAGTTGCTTGTGACTGGTCTCCTCTCCAAAACTCCTGTGCTCCTCCCGTACCTTTACCTATCCTCCTTACCCACCCGCCGACCCAAAATATTATCCATTGCCCCGCGTCGCATTCCTCAAGCGAGGCCAACACTCGCAGCATCCCTCGCATGTCAATTGACCCCAGCGCTCAACCGGCATCAATTCGCAAAAATCGCAAATCGCAAGCCGCATCGCACTGCTGATCGCCCAGCCTAGCCCAGTCCGACTTTGGAGCCGAGCTCTGATGTCCAGCAAAAGCTTCATGTGATTGATGTGAGCCGCTTTCCCCTCCTTCCACGCCCTCTGCGTCTGAGCGCGCAGCCTCGGGCAGTATCAGAAAACATTGGCATAAACATACACGTTGCCCTTCTTGCTCGGCGCACACCATGTCCCACACCCTTCTATTGATGCGCTGACAAGTGTGTTGTACATAATAGAGTGCGCGCACAGCATCGGCCCATCCGCCTCGCCAATCGAGGCGACGACCTAAAATCTACAAAACAGCCTCGAATCCCACTGCGCGGCTCTCCTGTGCCGTTCAAGAGGCCATGGCTGAGAAGATCACAGACGAGCAGGTCGAGGCCCTGCAGAACATCTTGCGCTCCGACGCCTCCGTCGATGCGAAAGTCGCTCAAGTCACCGCCGTCAAGACCGGCATCAAACACCACAACGTCCCCGACACCTGCGTCGCACAGCTCTTCGAGGCCCTGCGCACAGCGTCCTCGAACCAGCATGGCGTCCTCGCTAATGCGGGGCTCACCTCGCTCAACCATCTCCTCACGCGCCTGTCGCGACAGGAGCCCAAGTACATCATAAGGGAAACCAAGACGACGCTGCCACTTCTTGTAGACAGAATGGGCGACCCAAAGGAAAAATTCCGAACTCTCGCGGTGCAGTCGATGGCTACCATGTATAAGGTCGTGCCAGCTGATGTCGAGCGCCACGTTCGGAATTTTGCCATGGCGGGTAAGAACTCCAGGGCAAAGGAGGCCAGCATGCAGTGGCTCCTGCAGATGAACCGGGAAGAGGGCTTGCCCTTCCGGACATACGTCCCACGCCTCATGGAGCTGCTTGAGGATGCCGACGCCAGTGTTCGCGACACGGCCAAGACCACGGTCATCGAGCTTTTCAGAGACGCCTCTGGTACTGCCAAGGCTGACCTGAAAAAGCAGTTGGAGAACTTCAGAGTCCGGCCAGCCATCAAGCAGGCCATAGTGAAGGAGCTGATCCCAAGGTCAACCACCCCGGCCCCCGACGAGAATGTACCAACAGATTTGCCACGGCCCGCCTCACGCCCGAACCTCTCAGCCAGCGTCTCCTCCGTGTCTACTTTCAGCGAACGACCGATAACGCCCATGCCTGATACCAGGACCGAGACAGTCGAGCCTTCGTACCTCAACACGACGCGCGAATTGGATGACATGTTTACTCAGATGCACGGCTATTTCGACGGAAATGAATCAGAACACAACTGGAAGCTGCGGGAGCAGAGCATAAACAAGCTCCGCAGGTTGATGGCTGGCAACGCAGTGTCGGACTTCCACGACCAGTTTCTGGCGGGCATGAGGAGCAACCTCGATGGCATCATCAAAGCTATCACCTCCCTCAGGACGAGCTTGTCAAAGGAGGGTTGTGCTCTGGTCCAGGACATCGCCATCAACTATGGATCCGGTATGGATCCCATGGTGGAGCTGCTGATGCAGGCATTCGTCAAGCTTGCTGGGGCGACGAAGAAGATCGCTTCGCAGCAAGCAAATGTCTGTATCGACACCATAATTGGCAGAGTCACCTACACGAACCGAATCATGCAGCATGTAGCGGGTGCTTGCACGGACAAGAACGTGCAGCCTAGGTTGTACGCGACTGAGTGGCTGAAGACGCTTCTCAAGAAAGAGGCGCACCACAAGAGCCATGTCGAGCATAATGGTGGATTGGATCTGATAGAAAAGTCAATAAAGAAGGGACTCGGCGATGCGAACCCTGGTGTCAGGGAAAAGATGAGGTCCACGTTCTGGACATATTATGGTATTTGGCCCACAAGGGCAGAAGCGTACGTTGCTCCTTCACACCGATCGCACAGCCATCAAAAAAAAAACTGACGTGATTTCTAGTCTTATGGGCACCTTGGAGCCTACAGCGCAGAAAGCACTAGAAAGGGACCCGAACAACCCTAATGCACCAAAGAAGGCAGAACCTGCGGCGCGGCCGGGCCTGGGCCTCTCTCGTAGTACGATGGGAGCCAAGCCGTCACTCCGGGAGACCATGATGGCCCAGAAGAAAGCCATGGCGACCAAGAACCTCCCGGTAAGACCTGGATCAGCCATGGCGCATTTCTCCCCACCTCGGACATCTCGAGCGGTCTCTGGCTCGTCGACTGCTTCAGCAAGCACCTCTGCTCCGTCCACCGCAACGCGTCAAAAACCAACCACCAGCGGCGGGCTCTCGGTAGCCCCCGTTCGACCGACAAGGAAGCGACCAGAAATGGCTCCGCGGCCAGCAACTGCGGGTCCATATTCTGTTCGTGGCGGCGGGACCGACACCGAGATGAGCCCCCCACCAGCGAGGCCGAAGGCAGTGACAACCAAGACCATGGGCACAACGCCCAAGCGGACATTGGCGAAGAGGCCGGCTCACAAACCCACTGCGAGTGAGTCGAGTATTCCCACACCGACCAGGTTGACACACGCAAAGTCTTCGCCAGCCACCAGCCCAGTAAAGAGCCCAGCTAGGCAAAGATTACAACCTGGGCCGCTTCTCGGTAGCCCCCAGCCCGAGGATAGCCTCTCACTGATAACGCCAACTACCCCAACATTCCCGCCAGCGGATCCGCCAGCCATCACATCTCCTGACCTTATCGCCCCTGAACTCTCTGCCCCGACGGATCGAGATCAAACAGCAAGCCCGGCGGGAACGCCCTCCAAGGCTCTGCGAGTATACGAAGATCCCTTGACGGCAGAGCAGTCAACGCCACGATTGACGCCGCCAGCAGTACTAGAAGAAAAGCCTGTCAATGAGGACGCCGCCAACTTGGTGACGCGACAGAATGGCGATGGACTCGATCAACCCGACATGTCGTCCGACAAGGCCAGGCAACATGCACGGCTCATCGAGAGCGCACTGGCCAAGATCAAGGCGAAGTCTCTCGATGTACACGGATTCCGCAAGCTACAAGGCATCCTCCGTGACAACAAAGCTCCTCTGTCTGACGAGAAATTCGAGGCACTACTCCTGGGCCTCTTCGACTACCTGGAGGACCCGCAGTCCAATCTCGCGCCCGAGAAGGTACAGGACGTCAAGGCCCAGAACCTGGCGACGATCAAGCTCCTGCTCAAGAAGTACCGCGACCACTTCCAGCCGCACATCTCCAAGGGCCTGGAGTCGCTGATGTCCGCGCGCGCGGTGTACGACGCCCGCACGCACATCGTCTCCGGGCTGGAGCTCCTGGCGGACGAGCTGGTGTCGCTGGGCGACGCGCAGGAGATCGCGACGGTGCTGACGCGGCGCATGGCGGACACGCCCGTTGATAGCGCGGCCGGGTGGCGGTCGCTGAGCATGGGGCTGCACGTGCTCAAGGAGATGGTGGACGCCAAGCCCGAGTACGTGCCGACGGACCAGGAGCTGGGCAGCATGGCGGCGCTGTGCACGCGGTGCCTGGAGAGCAGCGAGTCCGGGGTCCGCATGGACGCGGTGCAGCTGTGCGTGGCGCTGCAGGGGCGGGTCGGCGACGGCCGGTTCTGGGACGTCCTGAAGGACGTCAAGGACGACCCCAAGAGCCTCATCACGTACTACATCGTCAAGAGGCAGAGGGAGAAGGAGGCGGCCAGCGGCGCGGCCTAGATCGCCCGCCGGGTCCGCGTCTGGCTCTGATGAGAGGAGGTTGTGCTTGGCCCTGTATCCTATTCCCGGGGCGGAAAGGACGGGACTGAGAAAGGGGGGGGGGGGGGGACGGGAGATTTGTGGTCCGTGGCCGGCACTTGGGGGCACGGTGGTCTTAATACCTTTTTTCTCTTCACCTTTCTTGCATCAAAAAAAAATTGCGACGGGGACAGATCTGGCAGGGGCGCCAAGGCGGCTAGGGCATTGGAGTTCGGGATATGGCTTCTCCTCGTCGGGTTCAAGTGGTCATGGTAGGGGGCGAGGGGGCGCGGTGGTCGACCGGATTCCGTGATTATACCATACCATGCCATGCCTGCTCTTATTTCGTATATTCGTCCATGCCAAAGTCATATGCCACTTGGTTTTTCCTCCTTTGCTGCGAAAAACTGTGTCAATATCTACCGTGGGTTGGCTCTTCATTGCAGTTGGTTCGCAAATCGAGCGATCATGTAAAATAAACCGTGCCACGGTAACCATAGAGCCGTGGGAGAGAAAAAAGACATGTATTATCATTATTTGTGTCCTTCACAACCGTGAGCAAGCTGACGGGCATTTGGTGGCTGTTCCCCCTCCCAAGCCCCCAAAGCCCAGATAGTTTTTAATTCATGACCTCGTCTATTGATTTATTTATTTTCTTGTGGTTCCTGGAGTATAAGTATGCCGGTGAGGAGCCTCCCGCCCCGGGCCAGCCACAAACGGGCAGAGTCCGCACATGCAGCGGGCTGCTGCAGGCGAGGGGTTGTATTGTACGTACGTACTGTATGATAGGTAAATAGTCTAGAGTACTCATATATGTTCATTCTGTCTGTCTGTCTGTCTGTCTGTCCATAGATTAGATTGTGCGCAGGGGGTGGGGGGGCTGTGAACTGTTCGAAAGATCGACGACACGCCCCCCGTTGGCGGGGGCGAGCACGACGCACACGTGCCTTTTTCCCACCGACCGATCTCACGTAACGTTGCCATCGTCGCCGTTTCCATACCCCCTTCTAGAACAGTTCCAGTGAAATCGCACGTTCCGTGATCTTCCATCCTGCCACGATATTTGGGACTCGCTGGTTTTGGTGGGTGACACAGACGGATGTGACCCTTGCTTGGCTGGTGGCTGTCCCGCTGGGTATGTACAGTACATGTTTTGTTTTCTCTTATTTTTATTTTATTTTTATTTTTCTGCAGACCAGCTGGGCCTGGGCTTCTACTTGATACGCGTGTTACCTTGGGTATGAAACAGTTTCCGGCCTCTTAGTCGTTCGGTCTGTCAGTCAGTTTGTTCGGTGGTCGGTCGGTCGACTTGGCACGGCAGGAAGCAGCCCTTGTCCTGTCAGCGAGCGAAGGATCGCGAGATGCAGGCACGGCCGGCAGTGATCGACCATAGGGTAAAAAAGAAACGACAGAGGAAAAACGCCAAGCTTCAGGGTCTAGACTACGCGGTTACAGCATGTGGGTGTGTGTGATCCGAGTAGGATTTGGCAGATTGGGCTCATCTACCGGGTCTGGACTGACGGCTGTGGGTTCTCTCTTCAAACCCACCCCCCTAGCTGTCTGGTGAACTGCTGGGGCAGAAGCAGGATCGGGTGGAGAAGATGTTTTGGTCGATGGTGGTAAGTTTGCAGGCTGGTAGTCTTGCGAGCGAGGGAAAGGGGTCTGGCTGAAGTAGCCAGATACTCAGAGCGCCTACCCCCCCCCCCGATCCAAGGTTAGTGATCCCCCATCTGCCGTGGCCCTGCAAGTGTCGTTTCAAAGCTGGTTGAAACACTCAAAAACAAAATCCCCGGGCCGGCGGCCGTTCGTGGATTATCAAAGGGGTGTGTGGGGAAACCACCTCGGCCTGCGAGCCCAAAATGAGCAGCTGCAAACAGTGCAGTACATTGCGCATGCAGCATGTATGTATGCGTATGATGACGTGCTGCACGTCGAGAATGAAAATCGAAGACTTGCGCCCGGGATCCGAGAATAGCAAAAAGAAAGAGAGAAAGGCAAATACTTCCCAAATTTAGCAAAGTCATTGCGCTCGCGTCTCGGGCGCGCCCACTTCTATATCCCGGGGCCTTAATGACTGGGGGCCCACATCCCCGTCGACCTCTGCTCGCTTCACACAGGCGAGGAGGGAGGGAGTGATTGAGTGATTGAGTGACTAGCGAGCGACGAACGAAATCCACCGCATCGCATCGCCTTGCTCCACTCCCCAGACAACGAGGCCGCGCACGCCAGGGCTGCGGCCCGCGCGCACACCACCTGCGATCGCCGCATGTCGAATGATTCCCCCACGAGGGGGACTGCCGGCTATCCAATCACGGGACTGTCGCGAGGAGTATTGTTAGGTTTATTTCCGTTTTGCTGGTCGATATCCCCACTAGGAGTCGAGAATCGTGGTGGACTCCGGTCGTGTTAATTGATAATCCCGCGACACGGGAGGGAGGTACACCAAATCCCGCGCTGGCCGTGCTCTCCCTTTCCCCAGCAGCTGTGCAGGATGGATGGCACTCACCCGTTGAGGAAGATGCGTTTGTTTGTGTGTGTGGGGGAGCGTGTTGCATGTCTTATGTGTCTTGTCGCGGCACAGCATGAAGCATAAGTTAGGATGGCATGTCGTGCATCTGGTGCGCGGCTTGAGATAGGCCCCACCTGCATTGGCGTGCTTGAGCTTATGCTCAGCTCAGGGGCAGGAACACGTACGGCCAGCCCTGCCCGGCCGTCACGGGAGGAGGGACGGAGGGTGGGAAACGAGATCTCGGTTGAGCAAGTCGGAGTCAGCCTTGGCCATAATACCTGGGTGTATAATAATAATAAGGCGGATAAATAAGTTTGTTGTCTTGAGATCTGCCGCGAGGCTGCGTCGAAGCGAGGATTGATGGGTGGGCTGTTGCTGCTGCTGCTGGATGGCTGCATGGATCGTCAAGCCTCGCCTCGCAGGCTGAGTGGGCGTCAACACTTTTGACTGTGTACCGTCCAGCCGGTAGATGGTCGCGTGTTGATTCGAGTCTGAAACGTGGCCGAAATGTTATCATTGTTGCTTTTTTGTGATGGCAGTTGCTTTTCCTGTCATCCTTGACAGCTTCCCATCTTTTCTGGAGATTGGACACGCTGGGAAAGCATAAGCCGGGAAGGAACATCCTGGTTGCGCACAACGTTGGGTGCCCGAGATCGAGGGGATGACGACGTGGGCCGGGTGGGCAGCAGCGAACGAACCAGAGTAGGCGCCGGAGCTTGCGAACAGACCTCGTCAGCCGTGGGACGATGATGAAGGAAGGCTCGAGGATGGACTTTCTGGCAGTGGCATGTAGGAGCCGACGCGGACATCGGGAAGTCGATGGGCTCTCCCGCTTCCTGATCCTGATCCTGATGCTGCCGTCCCCGGTTGCACGTCTTCATCCTTTCTGTGCATCGTCCCCCAGATGGAAGTTAATGCAGCGTGCCTACTGCGACTTGGAGGCAAGGCTGTTCCAATCACCGATCCCATCCTCACATTCCCCAGTCACTCAACTTGAAACCTCCGCCATGCGGGTCCTCTGTTGGCTTTAGGCTCTGGCCTCGAGCATCTATTGGCTTTGGCGTTTGGCGGTCACACTGCACTCGATTCTTAGATTGTGCGGCAAACCTACTTGGCGGGCTGCAGGATCTCCCTCGCTGTCGATTACGCATTGCAGACCCGGGAATGGTGGCGGGCGTCGCTGCGGCCCATCAGATCTCGGTCATGATAACCGGAGACAAGGTCTAGGGAGAGTATGTATTGCCCGGTATCATAGGAAGCTTAGCTGTGACCGGGCGACCCGTGTCATCTCGCGATATCCATCAAACACCGGCAGACTGTATGCGTAATGACATATCTATATCTGTGCTTCTGAGCCTGGAAGAAAAGATTGCGAGGACTGTTGCGCCAAACTGTGCGTGTCAGTGATCAGAAGCGTACAATGACGACTTGGACCACGGCCTGATGTCACGCGGAATGGAGGCAAAGTATCACAAGCAGTATCGTTCGTGCTGGACGAACTCTGACGAGACCTTAATATATGAGGATCTGCACCAGGGCTGGGCGAGAGCGGCGCCCAGCAGGTCCAGCGCAACGAACGTATGATGGCGCGTTACCAAGACGGCTTGTTCAGGGGATGCTTTGGCCCGGCAGGGCAATGCTGTCTGCTCCATGTTATCCGGGGTGCTGCTTCTTCTGTTCAACTCTTAAACCCCCCAATTCTCTGCTACGGGCTGTGGTTGTGCCCCTGAATCTGAAATGGCAAAATGCTTAGCACCAACATCAATGCCTACTTGCGCGTTTCTGCAGCCCCCCGGTCGCTGGTCCTGCGAGGCTGCAGGATACTACAGTCTGGCCTGGGATGGCACGTGGGTGGGTTCGTGAACTGCTTCTCGAGCCGCAAAACATGTGTCGTTGATGCTACACATTGCTCTGCAGCACAGATCGCCCCCAGATGCGCCATGGGACCTGCCCTGCCTGCACAGTAGAGCAGACTGGTGGAAAAGGTCCCACGTTTTCTTCCAGGGCAAATCACCGCCCGGACGCAGGCGGGCTGCGTTAGCTCCTCTGATGTGGAATGGTGTTGATACGACTTCGAGGGCGACCATTCCGATAGCAGGCAAGCCACTGTGTCGTGCAACCCGACCCTGCGACTTGGGTTCTCGTTCTGCCAAAATGGCTCATCTTGCTCTGGATTGCTGATGTCTTGGCAACCTGTAATTACCAGGCTGGTCGAGGTAGAGCACCCACGGCGCTGCATAGACCATATACATACACGCACACACATACCAACACACAGACTGTATATATTTATATCTCGTGAACACTCGTCTATCTCTTCCGAAGTGGGCCACAATTGCGAACGGCTTAGCCTCGAGGCTAGAATGAACCTGGAAGGGAAAAGTCTCCGATCCAATGCCGGCATCTGAGGCGGCAGACGCAAACACGGTAGAGTAATCACCCGTAATATGTGTGATGTTACTCTATTAATGGGTATGCCGTCTGGCTGGGACGGAGAGGCCGCTCGCAGCTGGCAGGACGGGACAACAACGACGAGGACCACCAGGCCTCAGCTGCCTGCGCTGAGGCTGTCAAACTAATCAAGCCTATTATACTGCTGCGATGGCTGGAATCATGAGCGTCGCGCGATGGGCTACGGAAGCCGTTCCCGTTGGAGCGACGTGCAGGCCGTCTGCAGGACGCTGCTGTCAGGAGGATGGCTATATGCTGGTTGGCTTGGCTAGTCGGCTGCAGCAGATTCTGACCACCACCTTCGGGCCCCAGGGCCTATGGGGAGAGTCTGAGGGTCCAAGTAGGAGGAAGGGTGTTGATCATCCGGCCCAGGCTGGCCAGGCCGGCGGGGAGGACCACATCATGGAACGCAATCTAGGCAATCCATTGATTTCCCCAAGAGGACAGGCTGCAGATCATTGCATGTCGAGATTGTCGCTACTGCAGTATTTGCAGTTGACCAAGATGAAGACAAATAAGACAGGATGCTCCACACGATGTTTGTCCACTGGGTAGACCACAGCGGGCAGATTGATACAGTGGTAGACAATTGACATCCACATGCGACTGACTGGTATTGCGTGACAGGGACCACATGCCTACTAGTGTAGGTAGATACAATGTACACAACAACTTGGCTTGACCAACGTTGAACAGACATGTAACGAACATGCAGATTCAGCTTGACTGTCGGTGAGGCTGACAGAAAAGAGGAGGCATGATGACATACATATACTTGCTTTTTTCTTCTTCATGGGACTGCAAATACATTAAATGGCAGTCCTGATGATTCCGCAGCCATGTACTCCACACTGACTGGACTACTTGGTAAATACCAGAGTGCAGTCTTGGCTGTCAGGAACAACAGTCCATTCTGCAAAGCACCCAGGCACCTTGACATTGATCTTGGCAATGAACCCTGGGTCCTGACCCCCTTCTCCTGGCCCTTTCTCTCACTCACAACACTTGACCTCTGTTTTATTCCGTGTTCCCCTTCCCCTTCTGGGACGACCACTAGTGAAAGGGGGGGCCTTCCCGAACTACAAGTCAAAGTCCAACCCGCTGTGTCCCCAGCAGAGAGGGACCTTTTAGTGGGACCTCGTTCTCCGCTACACTCCGCCCTGGCTGGGCCCTGGCTAATCCGAGACTGTCCAAGTCCCGAGGGTCTTTGCCTCCCCACCCCTGGTGCCTCCTGGACTGGTCGCTTCAACTGTAACTTGCCCAGGTGTGAGGTGTGCTGTCAGGCTGGCTGTCAGGTTATCCGCCTGTCTGTTGTCCAATGCCAGCCGCCCCCTGCCCGCTGCCCACTGCCGCACCGCACTGCCCGCCCATTCATTCCACCCATCCACACACATCCTCCCGCCTGTCCCCATCACATCACACTTCCCATCAAATCAATGAATCAACCAGGCAGGCCTGCACTTGCTGCACTGTCCTTGTTGCTTCACTCCACTCCACGTCTCGTCTTGTCCTGACCCCCAACTCACACACTCGTCCTCGCCCTGCCCTGCCCTGCACCTCAGTCCCGGGCCAGCAGCACGAGTGACGGTGACAGACAAGAGTGCTCAGACAGACAAGCCGACTATCTGCATCACAGACCGGCCCTGGTCACACAGACATATGTCTGTGCTCCTTCAACGGCCTCAACTCCTCCTCATCCCGACCCGATTCCACGCCTCCACGTCCCGCCAGCGAGGCCTAGCTCCTCTCCTCTCACGTTAGAGAGTGCCAGAGCAGAGCCGTGCTCTCCCTCTCCCGGGCTCTACAACTAACCAACGACCCAAAGCCGACCCAAGCCACGACGGCCTCACCACCGCCCCTCGGCCGACAGTTCAAGGGTTCCTGCTCTCCAGCCCGGCTTCCGCAACCCTCTCCCCTAACTGTCCCTCCCCCCTCCTCTCCACCGCAGGAACAGGACAGCACACGCAGCCTAGATGCCCTCACCTTGGCCGGCATCCTGCTCTCTGCCTTCCCATGCTACTGATTCACCACCCTTTCCTCCATTGAGCCACCGTTGCTGCTCCTGATCCGGATCAACAGCATCTTCCCTTATCTGGCCACAGCAGACGACTCAGCACCAAACAGTAGCCATGGACGACTACCTGGAGAGCCCCATGGAGGACGATGTCTTTCCTTGCAAAGGATGTGGAGAGGTAAACTTGCTGACTCCAACAAGAGCGCCTCAGTTTGTGTCTTGACGAAACAAGGCTGACTCTTCTTGAACCATGAACCAGATCCTGGAGGAGGGAAAGGCCTTTGAGCTTGGTATGTGTGCTGCTGAGTTGCCTATTCCTTGCCTTTCTCGCATCTTGCATCTTTGTGTTCGACACGGCGACCTGTTTGGCCGATGTACGGGCGGACGAACGAAAGAGCGAACGAACGAGCTCTCGATCTCTCGCCTTCTTGCTTTTCATGGGAAACCTGGCTTGCTCCTCTGTGGCCTCGTCCTCCGTTCCACACTGTCCCCCGCGCTTGACCATGGCTCCAGAGCCGGAAGCTGACCAGAAGACAGCTGGAAACCGATGGCATTTGAATTGCTTCCGATGTAATACCTGCGGCACCCTCCTCGACTCCGACGCGAACCTCCTCCTCCTCGGCGATGGCTCTCTCATTTGCAACAACTGCACCTACAGCTGCAGCGCATGTAGCAACAAGATTGAGGACCTCGCGATCCTCACTGGCGACCAGGCCTTCTGTGCGACCTGCTTCCGGTGTCGAAACTGTAAGAGGAAGATCGAGAATCTGCGATATGCAAGGACATCACAGGGCATTTTCTGCATGAGCTGCCACGAGTCGCTCATGGCAAGACGGAGAAAGAAATCAAAGGCCGCCGCCCATGCGAAGTCGCGAGACAAGGACTCCCCGATGGTCGACAAGTCGCTGCCCGCCTTGCCGCCGAACGCAATCCCGCCGAACGCGTTTTCCGACGACCGCGTTTCCCCCGACTCGGATACTCCCACCGAGCTTTCGCCCCGGCCGACAACCAGGCCCGTGTATCCCAGGAAGGACTCGTCCTCAAGAGGTAGTTCACGCCCCGCTCGCTCGCCAGAGAGGAATCCTGAATCCAACAAGGAGACCGGGCTCGGCCTGCCGGCCCACAACTACCGGAAAAACAGGAATAGCTCCATCATCGGTGGACAGGCTAACATCGAAGGTGCAGACGGTGACAGCTTTTTCATCCCGGTGGCCCTGGACCCCAGCCCCGCGCCCTCGGTGTCGTCCCCACGGTCCAACGGCGACGCCTTTGACCAGCGCAAAGTTAGCAGCAACGAAAAGGATTATTTTACAAAACAGGGGGACAGGAAGAATGAGGTTCGCAGCTCCCAGGCCTCAACCCCTCACATTGCTTTCCAGGAAAAACCGCGGCGCACCTCGTCCGACTACGAAGCTTCGACTCCCAAGGAGCCCGCGCGGAAGCTCTCCAAGTCGTCTCGGTCTGACAGGAGCGTCATGTCACAGGCATCCCCGGTCGCCAGCGAGGACAAGTCCCAGAAGGGTTCGAACGGACACAAGGATGAGTTCAAGCTCCAGGATGCTCCCAAAAGTAAGAAATTAATCACCAACCGGCTCCCTCCACATATCACCAGCGCCTTGGAAAATGGAACTCCCAAGGCAGCGGACCGCAACCTCAGGAGGGACACCATGAGTTCCAAATCCGAGTCGCCTCCGCGGTATGGCTCGGCGGACAGATCTGGAGCCTCCAGGGAAGCCCAGGACACCCGTTCAAAAGATGATGACAAGCGTCCATCCCTCGAAACAAATAATTCCGCTAGGACCGGAGACTCTTCAAATTCCAGGCCCGTTCCTCGAAAGGACCTCCCCATTTCGGCTGCCAACCGCAGCGGTATGTAGCCAACTCATTCCATGGCAACGTGTACTGACGCATATCTCTTTTGTAGTAAACGGAAAATCCACGAGGACCGAGGATCTCACTCGGCCACAGGTCGAGCAGAAACTGAGCGACACATACATGTCCCCGCGAGCTCCTCCAGCGCCACCCGGAGTGACTGCTGCGAGGGAGGCGAGCAATACAAAGAATGGGCAGACATCCCCCAAGGTGTCCCCCAAGCTACCGAGATGGAGCTCTGGCGGCGATTTCACCATGGATGAAGACATGGCACGTATCCTGGGCACAGACGAGGGATCCTCCTCTCTACTACGCCGAGTCTCCAACGCCGTTAGGCACGGGCGTACCGGAAGCACAGAGTCTAACTCACCGCAGACCAGGACCGCACATGGCAGAAGCATGAGCGAGACGACCCGCGGGACCGCGTCGCCCAGCTGGGACAAGACCCCGATTATCGAGACCGACCAAGGTGGCGAGACGAACTCCATCAGCATTCCCGTATCCCAGGACGACCCGGCGTTTTTGAAGCGACAGCTGCGCACCTCGGAACAGCGAGTTGCGGAACTGGAGAAGAAGTTCCATTCCGAGAAGGACCTGCTATCTATCGACGAGAAGCTGACCGAGAAGAGGCAGACGGTGTCTGTCCTGGACACGCAGACGGAAATTATGCTCCGTGAGCTGGAGGTACTGGCCGGCTATGTAGAGCGGGCCAAGGACACCCAACGGCCCATCGATTATCATGCTCTTGAGCAGTCTGCCATCAAGGACTTCGTCGAGAAGCTTGAAAAGGTCAAGCAGACCATGTCCGCGACGATCCAGCAGTTGCACACTGAACGGAACCAGTTAATTGAAGACAAGGAGCGGGCGGTCGCCGACCGGGACCGAGCCCTCCTTGAATTCGAGCAGCTGTCATCAAAGAATGCGCAGCTTGCCGACATGAACAATGATCTCACGCATCAGATCCAAGGGCGGTTCAAGTCTCAGGTCGGATCCGATGGAAAGCCTTCAAACGGGCTGGGCATATACTCAAACCATAAGTCCATGTCCAGTACCTCTGTACACAACATCGACGCTACGAGCATTCAGACCGGCCCGACCCTGGTCGCCACAGACGTTGACGAGCCCATCCTGGAGGGCCCTACTGTGGTTCAGGTGAGGAAGGGGCAAGCCAAGAAGTTCAACTGGAAGAAGGGCGGGAAGTCCGTGGCACAGAACATTACCAGAGTCGGCCGGGCCGTGGCTGCCTTCCAGACGAATGAGCGCGACCCCAGACTCCCCCAACAGGGTGGCTTGAATTCGGACAACATCGGTCTACCATACAACATGACGACCACACAATTTGAGCAGCCAACGACCGTCCTGCCCGGTCCTAATGGGCAGCAGAGAGGCGCGCCTCCTCCTGCCGATCGATCATTTGGCTTCTTTGCCAAGAATAAGAACCCTAACCTGCCGAAGTCCGTCTCGGCGGCGAATATCAGTACCTCAGCCGCGATGGCCGAAGACCCGTCCATTCTGTTTGGGTCCGAGCTTGTGGAGAGAGCCGACCACGAGCGTCGTCAGATTCCAAGTGTGGTGACACGGTGTATCGAGGAGGTTGAGCTCCGGGGCATGGACGCCGAGGGCATATACCGGAAGTCAGGCGGCAACTCACAGGTCAAGATGATCCAAGAGGGATTTGGCAGGGTGGATGACTTTGACATCTCCGACCCAAGCATCGACATCGCGTCTGTCACCAGCGTGCTCAAGCAGTATTTCCGGAAGCTGCCCACACCGCTCTTGACTTTCGATGTCTATGACCGGGTGCTGGAGTCAGCAAGTAAGTTCGCTGTCCATTCTGACGTATTTGCATGTGCTGACCGCAACGCAGGCATTGTGGACACGGCTGAGCGCTGCGCTCATCTTCAAAAGACGGTGAACCTGCTTCCGCCAAAGCACCGCGACACATTGGAGTTCCTGATGTTCCATCTGGCCAGAGTCGCCAGCCGAGAGCGAGAGAACTTGGTAAGTTTCTTTCAGATACCGGGGAAAGGCCAAGCTGTAAGCAGAAACTGACAGTGGTTCAGATGTCGCCCAAGAACTTGGCCGTGGTATTTGCGCCTACGATCATGCGAGACCACAGTCTTGAGAGGGAGATGACGGACATGCACAACAAGAATCTTGCTGTCCAATTTATGGTGGAGCACAGTTCCGAAATTTTTGCGACTGACTGAGGAACTGGAGAACCGAGACCTCAGAGCAGCGTCAACCGATCAGTCAATTACGTGGGGCCGACGAGGCGGGAGAACAAGACGCTGCAAGAGGACGAGCCTCATGCCACCATTTACTGAACCACCGACTGAGATCATAGCCCTCTCTCCCAACTTGACCATTGTTGTACATATTTACTTCGCCATGCGGGGATTTCACCCAGAGGTGCGAAAACAAGAGCGCAGAGGAAATCAAGGTGGAAACTCCTTGGTTGTTTTTGAAATAATGCGCTGGCAGAGGGGGTTGAGCCAGCCAAGTTGACAGTGATCTGGTTAGACTTCGATTCCCAGGCGAGCAAAGCTACCGAAATTATTCGGCTGGATGGCGTATGTGCATCGAAAGGGAATTTTACTGGCGAGCTTGATACCTTGATCCCGTAGTGGAAATGTTATCTTCTGGATGCGACTACAGTACAATGCTCTTTTTTGAACGGTCACATTGACTTCAGATGCCAATGGTGTAGTTGAGACGTAGAGCACAAAGCTACTTGTGGTGGCAGGGGTGGTTAGCCCCTATTCCGCTTCGGCGGGTGCCACAGCTCTTGACAGCAAGCTAGGATCTTATCGATAAATGCGTTACGTAGCAGGACCCCTGGACCGCAGCCATGAGCTCTCGCCAGTGTGTGTCCCAAGCAGGCAGTCTATGTCTAAGGCCCCTACCTGTCTAGGTACCTACAGATGTCCTCTACGAATCCATTTATTTCTTCTTGCCCACAGACGTGACCCAGCCTTACGATCTCCCGCCACTACCAGAAAGTCGATCTCTACCGATCCCAGCCGCGCAAGAGCCTTGCATAGGGGCGCGATTTCACGAATGCGACCAACGGCCACGGCCGACTGCCCGCTCCCTCGCTGACCTCGCTGACCTCGACCTCGATCACCATCATGTGGCTTGACCGGCTCGGGGCTCACAACAACCTCCAGCAGTCCTCCAATCCGAACAGCAGACCCATCTCACCCCTGCCTCGACGAGTTTCCAGCCAGCGTGGGAGTCCATACATCACATCACAATCACGGTCAGGGAGAGGATCTGAGGCGTCTCTTGTGTCCTCCAGCGACACCGGCTCGACTGTCTCCCTCCTCAGAGGGTCAGGACGACCCAATGGCGGCCAGCTAGGAAGCTCCTCACTAAAGCAGACCACTACTGTTGATGATGGGTCCGAATCGCTGTCCGTTCTGGGCAGGATACTTGGGAGCGAGGTGGCTACGGAAGGAGCAGGCTCGAGCGGCGCCGCGTCCCCTATAACGCAACTGGAAGACCCATTCAGCTCAACCATAACACAAGAGGATCTTGAGATTGAGTTCGACTTCGGTGGAGGTTCTCTGCGAGAGTTCATCGCTCAGAGCGATGACAGGGACCCCGGCGCAGGTGTACATAGATCGCAGACAGTTGAAGAATGTATGTGGTTTCCTCTACTCCTCCTTCCACGCCGCCTCGTGACGACCGCAAGGGGAACCTGACGCCGGCTGACACACAAGGTCGTGACTTGTAGATGAGCAGGCCAAGACGAAGTACGAAGAACTGCACAAGTCCATACGCGCGTGCGACGACGTCCTCAGCTCTGTAGAGACGAATCTGACGAGCTTCCGCGACGACCTCGCGGCGGTATCCGCCGACATAGAGCACCTGCAGGCGCGCTCGACCGCCCTAAACGTCAGGCTGGAGAACCGCAAGGCCGTCGAGAAGGGCCTGGGCCCGGTGGTGGAGGAGCTGAGCGTCTCGCCCGTGGTGGTCTCTGAGATCGCCGAGGGCCACGTCGACGAGTCGTGGGTCAAGATGCTCGCCGAGGTCGAGAAGAGGTCCGAGGCACTGGCCAAGAGCGCGAAGCAGCAAGGGCAGAGCAGGGCGCTGACGGACCTGGCGCCGTTGCTGGAGAAGTTGACGCTCAAGGTATGGATGGACAGTCATTGAAACGCTGGCACAAGCCGGCGCTCAGTGAGCACACATGCTGACTTGTTGCAACCAGGCCATCGAAAGGATAAGAGACTACTTCGTCGCACAGGTAAAGGCTCTCAGATCACCACATATGAACGCACAAATCATCCAGCAGCAAAAGTTCTTGAAGTATAAAGAGCTCTACGCCTTCCTGCACAGGCACCACTCCCAGCTGGCAGACGAGATATCCCTTGCCTACATGAACACGATGCGATGGTACTACCTCAACCAATTTGGGCGGTACCAAAAGGCTCTCGACAAGATCAAGCTGCATGTCATCGACAAGACAGACGTCCTAGGCCACGAGGACACATCCCGAAAAGCAACAGTCCTGGGCGGCGCAAGGGGGCTCGGCGGCCCGCCGCACGACGCCTTCAACCTCGGGCGGCGCATCGACCTGCTCAAGACGCCCAACCAGACGGCGCTCAGCAGCTACCTCGCCGAGGAGGACCAGTCGACGCACTACCTCGAGGTGCCGTTCCGCAACTTCAACCTCGCGCTGCTGGACAACGCGACGGCCGAGTACACGTTCCTGGCGTCCTTCTTCACGCCGAGCCTGACCCTGGCGAGGGTGGGCAAGAACTTCAACTACATCTTCGACCCGACGTTCCAGCTGGGCCACGGGCTGACGCGCTCGCTCGCGTCCGAGACGTTTGACGGCCTGGGCCTGCTGCTGTGCATCCGCCTCAACCAGCACTTCGCCTTTGAGCTGCAGCGCCGCCGCGTGCCCGCCATGGACGGCTACGTCAACGGCACCTCGATGGCGCTGTGGCCGCGCCTGCAGGCCGTCATGGACGCGCACTGCGAGTCGGTCCGCGCCATGACCTCGGCCCTGCCCTCGAGGCCCCTCCCCGCCGCGACGGCCCGCACCACCAGCGCCGCGCCGCACGTCGCGACGCAGCGGTTCGGCCAGCTCGTCCACGGGATCCTGTCGCTCAGCGGCGGCGGCGGCGGCGGCGACCAACAACAACAGGGTGGGCCCGGAGGTGGCGGCGGCGGCGGCGGGAGCGGCGACGACGAGCCTGTCGCCGCGTCGCTCGGCCGCCTGCGCAGCGAGATGGAGGCCTTCCTCACGCGCTACAGCCAGGCGCACTTTGGCGCCGACGTCAAGGGCCGCAAGCGCGAGCGGTTCCTTTACAACAACTACAGCCTCATCCTCACCATCATCGGGGACCTCGGCGGCGGGAAGCTGGCGGCCGACCAGGTCGCGCACTTTGAGGGCCTCAAGACCGCGTTCCAGGAGGCTGCCTGAGTCTTTCCCTGATCTTGGGGGTGTCTTTATCCGTCGAGTGCCAGGAGCCATGGGGGAAAAGGGGGAAAGGGGGAGGGGATGAATTGGTGTCGTTCTGGGTGGCAAACCTGGCGACATGGTGGTTGTTGGTAAGGCCGTGACAGCCTAGTGCGCCCAGGCTTCATTTTCCCTTTCCTCGACCAAAGAGAAGAAGAGGAGATAGATCTTGGTGCGTCGAAACGACTGGCAGTGGCGTGCGAATGTAAAGTAATGGCCCTGCCTGTACTTTATAGATTCTCCTCAAATGTCACCCACTACATGACTGCCGCTGCCACCTGTTCAACAAGTTGCAAAAGTAGGTTTATGTGTTCACTTGAGCCCATGTGTACGAAACTGAGCTTGGACCAATGCCAAATCTCAATAAAACCCCGTGGTGCATAAATGCTCACTTTCAGGAATCCGTTGGGGCGGCCCTTTCTATAACTAATGGCCATTTGTGACATTTTTTAAAACCGATGTTTAAGTTATAAGCCCAGTAAAGGGTCCTTATGTCCCCCAACACCCCTTGCGTCTATAACCAGTAATGCGTTGTGGAGACGGCTTCGCACGATTCTGTAACAACTTTTTAGTCCACCCTCACATGCATTTAATGTACAGCTCCGCCCATCCCCGCTCCCGACAGTCCCACTATCAGCCTGAGCAAGCCTAGCTAGAACTCCTGCCACCACGCCGATACCAGTGCCGTCATGTACCGCACCGGCCCAGCAGCCACGCCGTTGGACAAGGTCGACCTGCGTATCCAGTACGCGAGCACGCCGAACGCGACCGCGACCCCGACCGCCCTGGCCGGCCTGCGGTACCGCCACAGGGCCTTGAGGATCCTCTCCCTCCTCTCCTCGCGCCGGAGCTCGATCATCTGCTGGCCGAAGAAGTAGGCGCCGGCGCCGAGGCTCTGGCCGGCGCAGTCGCGGGCGGAGCGGGCCGTCTTGAGGACGCTGTGGGGGGAGACGCCGCGGCGCCACGAGGGCAGGGACTCGGGCGGGTGGTCGGCGAGCAGGCGGCGGGCGCCGGCGACGAGGCGGTCGGCGCCGAGGGGCTGGGGCAGCTTGGAGAGGACCGAGTGGAGGACCTCTGGCTCGCCCGCGGGGAAGTCGAGGAGCTCGTCGCGCCGGCCCAGGACGATCTGGGCGAAGACGTAGACGGACAACACCGGCTCGGCGGCGAGCAGGACGTCGAAGAGGCGGGCGATCTCGCCGAGCGACTGCACGTCGTGCGCGTACATGGTTATGGTGCCCGAGAGCGCGAAGAAGGGCTCCGCCTGCGGGAGGTGGGCGGCCAGCGGCGGGTCCGCGGCGCGGATGATGTCCGGGATCAGGCGCAGCTGGGCGATGGCCGCGGACAGGTTGGGGAGCATGAAGTCGCGGATGCGCAGGGCCGAGAGCCGGGCCACGGCCGGGCTGCGAAGGTGCGGCGGGAGGACCAGGAGGAAGACCTGGCATATGTCGTGGTAGCCTTGGAAGTAGCAGAGGTACGGGTGCCGCCTCAGAACGGAGAGGATGAGGTCTGACAGCTCTTGCTTCTGCCGGGTGCGCTCCTTGTCGGTTTCGTCTGTGGCGAGGTTAGAATTGTCGTGAGGGCCGCTATCTGGGGGGGGGGAGGGGGAGATGGGCTGGAGGAGGTGATTACCTCCCCACGGGAGATCTTACAATTAGGGTAGTAGACGAAAGCTCTAGCCACGTCGAGTTTTACTTGGTCCTCTTCCTTGTGAGGCTTGAGGTCCTTCCACGAGTCGTCGTTGAATTCTGAGGCGGTCAGGCGCACTGCTTCGCCACTAACGCCAGACGCCTTCTCGTTCACCTCGTCGCTTGCGAACCGGACCGGTAGCCCTAGCAGTATAGGCCCTGTGCAGTATTAGTATTTGGCCCTTGATCCTCTGATGCATGCCGGGGTGTTTCTCAGAGACCCGTTTGGCCTTGAGAAGTTGTCGCAAAAACTCACATGCCTGTTGCCGCAGATCATCCCTGATGAATCCGCCAGGAGACTCGGCTAGATCCTGTAGACCCTCGATGTCTCTCCGTCTGCAGGCATCGACGATCTCTCGTGCCTTGAGTTCCTCCAGCTGGGCATTGCTGTCCGTGTCCTCAGGCTGTGACCGTGGAGGCTTGGGAGGGTCATGATTGATCTTCTCCTCGACATATTCATCGTCGCCATATGCCAGGTGCTCATCATTGGCGGCCATGTCGCGCTACCTTCTTGGTGGTTGTTGGCAGGTGGCGGCGTCCCGGCCTTCCTTCGCGCGATGTGTCTTCCTCAGACTGAAGAGGACACGCCAGGCCGGACAGGCCAGCGACGATGTTGCGCCCAGGCAGGCCCAGCCACACAGTGAATAGCACCACTCACAAACTCGTGTGACGAGGTGAAAATACACACCGATGCGCAGGCTTTCCGTGCCGGATTTCCCAGCAGCCGTTCGTATCCTCCGGGTGCCTCCCAAAAGCCCCCTAGGTGTCCGGATGCGCGCGTCGACGCGTGATCGACGATGCCACTCGTAGCCGACGGCGACAGAAACAAATTCGAGTAATTTTTGTGATTTGATAGTATAGGCCGTTCGTTGAGAGATGGTATCACATGCCAGAAAATATAGACAGGGGTACGGTGCCGGCGAATGATGTTCGTGATTGAATGCGCTCAGGGTGAAGCTTCCTCTCACCTGAAATGAGACTCGGGGAAGCTCCCGAGCTTGGGCGCGATATGACGTGCCCCACGGCCGGCTGGTGGCCCCTGTAGCAAGGTCTTTCCATGACGGCCTGTTATAGGGGTCGCATGCCTTGTTAGCGGGTAGGGCGACCCGCCAGGCCGATCAACCGAACCACGGAGCCACTGGAACAATGGTATCCTCGACCACAGAACTCGATGTCTGGTGACAAAAGGGTGGCTTAAGAGCGTACTCATACGGTTCAATGCTTACCATTCAGGTCGTTGGCATTATTGTTGCTTACGACATTCAAATATTGAACAGCATTAGGCTTGTGATACACATGCATGCATTCACTTACCTTGTAACCCGTCCCCCTCCCCCTTTTTTCAATGCCTACTGTGCCTTTGGTCGGTTGCAGAGCAGGCTGATTTATTGATGATCATGATCAACAACATCGGGCATCTCTCTGACCACCGACCCCTCTCGACTAGATCACCACCACCAGGGTCTGATCCTATCCTGGCGCAGCCTGGCACAACGGCCACTGCTTCTCGGTTATGTACTGCCGAGACCTGCTTCATCTGGTCAGACAGAAAGCTGCCTCCAGGCCCTGGCCCGAGAGCACGGAGACAGGCTTGGAGGTGACATGGGGCGGGCCCGATCGGTAGGAAAAGCTGGGGAAAAGTGATCAGTCAAGTCTGTCTCGATGTCACCCCGGTGTGAGGACCGATGAGCTGCCGGTCTAGTCTACTGGCTCAGCCTTGTGCGACAGGCATGAGCCCGCAGGCCGAACCCTTGAGCGTCCGTCGACGTAGACCGTCTGCTGTAGCTGCCGCTAATCTTTGGAATGGAATTTCTTGGAACGCGACGGCGGGCTGTGGTCTCGGGTCATGCACCCGTTCACCTCTGTCATCCTCCCCTGAACCTCACCATTGGCTAAGGACACTCCCTACGCCCTCCCAGTCATCTCGGGGCGAACGACTGGATTTGGAACAACAAGCAGTCAGGCAGCCGGCAGAAGCAAGTATTCAAGTAGGGAAAATTAATAATGGAAGCTTGTCGTCTGAGGTGAGTGGATCCACAAGGGAGAGCGAGCCGCGGGACCAATCCGTCTGGTAAGCCCAAACTCCAAGGTGGTGTAGTCGACTTATCAGGGAGACTCGATCCCCCGGCACGGCTTCATCGATACCAAGGTAGTGTCATGACCGCTCAAGGCATCACCGTCGCCTGGCTCACATGACTCCAGTGCCTAATTTGCTCAAGCAGCCACACACCCTGGGTTCCTTTCCAAGATCCAGGGCGCCGATATCAGGAACAGCACCGGACGCTCGCATCAGCAGCAGATGGCCTACTTGAGCACGGCATGGCGCCTCTTATGCAGTGTCGTCCGTTTCGATCATAGCCTGTGGCCGGCAAGCTCCGGCCGCAGGAGGATCCGCTCGCTCCCGAGAACCTCGTTGAGGTGTAAGCCGTTATTGGGCTGACTCTGCTGCCTCATATGACTGGGATTACACACCCCGAAGACAATGATGATGCTGGGTGTGCGGCGCGACCTTGTACCTGCATGGCCCATGTCTTCCAAGCCTTGTCCTGAGAATAACAGAGTGCGGCAAGCAAGGGACTGCAATAAAACCGACAATAGGCGTCGAACGCGAAAGACAAGACCGAACAGCAACTTAGAAGACATGGCAACTGCGACTGTGGTGTTGCTGTGAGGTTTGAGAATACTTCGGGAGTACACCAGGTCAGGCACTGGTGTGGCACATTGATGGGGTACCTCCCTGGTCCTTCTTCTGTGGGGCCTGGAGCGGGTCACATCGACTGACTGAGGGGGAAGCTGCGAGCTGCAAGCTGCAAGCAAGCTACTTGTACGAGCTTGTGCATGCTTCCTGCCGTGAGCCTATAGCGTAGACTCCCTCTCGGACCGTCCCACTTGGTCCATTTTGTGGTGACGACCACTTCTGACGTCGCCAACGGCCAGGCCTGTCACTCGCGATAAACGCAGGCAGTCCGCCGCCGACAGGAAAAGACAACCACGCCTTGCAAACGGCTGGGCTGGCTCGCTCTCGTGGTGCGCGAACAGGTTGGACGAAGAAGCCAAGCCGTCAAGGGTTGGGACGCTTATCTGCAAGACGGCGAGGGCACAGAAAAGGTCAGGACGAGCCTTGCGTGGATCTGGATAGCCCCACGCGCCGCATCACGCACGCATTGCCGATTGTACATTGGATACCTTGGAGATGCAGCAGCACCGCTCGCAACCCATATAAGACCACGCCTCCGTGACACACCCCAGTTCCCAGCTGCCCCCCTTCGCGGTGCACAAACTTCTTCGTCGGATCCAGGTCCAAAGTCCAAGTCCAAGTTCAAGCCCAACCAAGTCCAAGTTCGGGACGCACAGGGTCGTCGACTTCGGTCAGCTGCCTTTTCCATCCGATCTCTCGTCCCCAGCCGCACTTCGCCCTGCAGGAGTCTGCGAGCCTACCTGCCGCGCCGCGAGGCGACTGGAGACATTCCTCAGCATCATCCAAAACTAGGAGCTGCCTTGCCATTCACACTCCACCTCCGTAACGTCATCGTCGCATCGATCTGAGTGTGCTAGACCCTGTTGCGTCGAGTTCGCCAGTCGCGTGTGGGGGGGTGTGTCTGCGTCAAGGGCGGCTCGAGGACAAGCCCGCTGTGTTTCCATCAGCTGCACGCCGAGCGGTCGTCAGTCCCCTGGTCTGGTCACCGAGAAGGTCGCCTTGCCCTTAATCACCCCGGACTGCCCATGTGGCTTCGCTCGGTCCTACAGACGTCACGGCCTGTATAGCTAAAACCTCGATATCTTCTGGAAATGGCACACGGGCCCGTTGAACCTCTCATATCTGGACCACCTGCGACCTTCCTTTGCCGTTGGTAATACAGCACGGACTGTTCCCCTCCACCACGCAGCACACTCTCCAACATGGCTTCTCAGTTCCAGTCTCAGGTCCTCGAAAATGGCCAGTGGGTCACGAGGACCTCGAACGTCAACGACGTCCTGAGCAAGCCCGCCACGAAGCCGGCCAAGCAAAAACAACCACCGCCACAATGTGGCATCATGACCAGGACCTTGGTCGAAAGCCCGGTTGCTCATTGGATCCTCCCCGTGCGACTTCGTTCCCCTCAGCATAACGATATCGCAATAGTAGGCGTTAGTACCTGGCTCTGTTCTTCCTCTCCTCGCCCCCCTCCCCTTCCCGAAGTCCACGCTTCTCCGCGACATCAAAGTTGCAGCCATGAAAGGACAGCCCACTCTGTGCTCTGGCTGGCGGCGAGCTAATACTTCTATATCACAAAGGATCACTACGTGCAAATTTCAGAGCTTCAGGACGACCTGCAACTCCACAGCATCGCAAAGAAGAAGGACTTCGGGTCGCGTATTCGCAATGCCAAGGTCATTGGCACTTTCAATCGGGACGACATTGACGCCAGCAGATTTCAAGCTAGCCGAACTCACAGGCAACAGGACGATGATATTGACGTGGGAATGTCCGAGGTTTCCACCCCAGTGTCATCCCCAAACCCACCGCACCTACCTCCTCAGCTGCTGCTGATTGTCTTGGAGACAGGCGACTGCATCTTCCTATTCCTGCGGCCTGCAAGAGACGGCTCTTTTGAGTTTGCTGCGTTGCAACACGAGCTCGATACTACGCGCCTCGTTCGTCCCGGTTTCCATCTGGCAGTCGATCCGAGTTCGAGATACGTGGCACAAGCCTGCTCCAGGGATATCTTCGTCGTCCACGAGCTTGAATCTATGAGCAATCTCAACAACTCTTTCGCCCACGGCCAGCCTTTGAGGCCTGTCAAGTCATCACGACCGCGCGCTGTTAATGGCACAATACAAACCATGGACTTTCTCTACCCAAGACCGCAAGATCCTCACCACATTATTTTGCTACTCATAGTGGTCAACAGAGGCATCCCTCGGATGGTCACATATGACTGGGAATTGGGGGATGACGTCGGGGAGGCGTTGGCAGCTGAGAAAATGGGCCACTTGTTGCCAAGAAACCACGAGATGCCCCTCCTGATAATACCACTCACCATACGCACGGCGTTCTTTGCTGTCTCGGAGGGAGAGATTGCTTTTTGCAAAGACATCCTGCACGGCTCCCCCACATTTGAGCCTTGCCGAATCGGGAACTTTGCTCCAACCGAACATCACGACGGGTCGGAGCCACCGTTGTGGACTGCCTGGTCCAGGCCTCCTCGACTCTCCAGGTTCCATCCGAACAACGACCACATTTACGTTGCAAGGGAGGATGGACTCGTATTATTTCTCGAGTGCGACTCGGAAAGTATACTTGGAGGTGCATTTAATCACGGAACATTTTGCAACGTTTCGACGGCTTTTACAAGCCTTTCACACCACAATGACGATATCCTGGTGTTCGGAGGAGACTCGGGACTCGGGGGCGTGTGGAAGGCAAGTCTCACCAACTATGTTTCTGGATGAGCAGCCTATTGACCAAGTTTAGGCTCCCCCAAGAGAACAGGTCGTCAGGCTCAGTCAGATCCCAAACTGGTCTCCGACTGTCGACTTCGTGACAACAACCGAGTCCCGTCGTTGGGATGATCATAGCGGCGCCACAGGGAAGAATCAAACAGGCCCGGAAAAGGATGCCGATGTTCTGTCGTCTGGTTTCTTCAAGCCCGACAGAATATTTGCTGCGGCTGGGAGAGGACGAAACGGTTCGATAGTGGAATATCGATATGGCATGCGAGCGAATATTGGCATAGATTTCGACTTCGGTACAGTGGTCAAGAGGTGCTTCATGCTTCCGGCCAACGTGTCCGAACCGGATTACGGCCATCACTTGCTGTTATCGCTGCCCGGCGGGTCTGCCCTCCTGCGTTTCGACTCTGACTTTTCCGCGACCTATGATGTAGACCCCGAACAAACGCTATACGACACGTCCTCTCCCACCCTTACGGCAAGACGCATCTCTGAAGAATTCATCACTCAGGTCACAGAGAATGGGATCGTTCTCATAAATTCGTCAACGAGGTGAGCCACGAACCAATTTATTTTGTTCTCTTGTCACCTGACAGGACGTCTAACAGTGAACAGCAAACAAATTTCGTTCACCTCTCTAGGTCTGGGCGGCGCAGCTGTGACAGATGCTACTATCCAAGGAAATACGCTTGCCGTTACATCACATGCGGACAATGTCTTCGAGTTACACACCATACTGCTTGATGGTTCCACCCTTGAGACTCGTCACCTGGACAGAGCAACATTCGACGGAGAAGTGACATGTCTCGGACTCTGTAACATTGGGAGCAAGGTTCACGCTGTTGCATCTCTATGGTGGAATAGTGCCATATACCTGGACTTATACAACATACAGGATAAGGAGCATGTGAAAAGGATCCCTATCCAAACTCGTAAGTACACGATTATACCACCAAGTATGAGGGGCAAGGGAGGGAGCAGAAGTTTTCAAGAGCTATATTCCTTCCTGTCTTTCCCTCACACTTGTCCTCGAATCCTCCACTGGCGCGGTGCACTGCCTCATTTTGAAGCACGAATCTGTCCTTTCTTCCTTAGTAAAATTTTGGTCCAGTTGTGGCTAACATATGCACAGTGGCCGAAAGTCTATCGCCAGATGATTTCCAAAGGGGCATAGTGGACAACATCGAACCCTTCACAAGCATTGTACCAGTCCTAGATGGCCCTGGAAACAGCGTTCTCATCGCTGGTAGCCGCGACGGGGCTTTGATGACGCTCAGTCTTGATGATGATTGCGAGGTAGCGTCAGTATTTCTAGAGAGGGTGGGCTCTGTACCAGCCTACGTATACGAGGCGTCTCATGGATCGGCGTTTGTTTGCTGCGATTCAAGCTTCACGCTGATCAGTGACTTTCAAGGCCAACGAGGATTTGCCAAGAAACAGAGTATCTGGACTGTGGATGCGAACGACAGCAGCAAGCTCGCCCCCAGCATTACCTGTGTTATGGTGCTGCAGGAGAGCCTGTCTGGCAACATCGCCAACACCCCGCTCCTCCTGCTCGCCACGGATCATGTTCTGCTTGCTGAGTTGCAACCAGAAGTGGGGCCTGTCCAGCGACAGATATCCCTGGGCATGACACCTCAGAAACTGCTTTATTCGCACGTCCTGAAGTGTCTTGTCGTGGGCGCGAGGACACTGGATGACAGGCCTACGCTAAGATTTATCGACCCTGACACTGGTGAAGACCTATCTCTTCCTTTGCACGGCCACACAAGAGAGCCAGCCGACTTCATAAGCGGACTGGGAAAGATGGGAGACCGGATTCTCTGCCTAGATGAATGGCATATCGAGTCAAAGAACAAAAATTTCTACTTTATCCTTGTTGGCACGAACGGAGGCCCATCAGATGGAGGTAGGGTCCTGATTGTTTCTCCACGAACAGAGAGACCAGCACAAGGGGAGAGCCGTGGAAGGATATCATTCTGGACTCAGCACAGAATAAAAGGACCGAAGGAGCCTGTTTACGCTGTAACCGCGACAGGTCGCAAGATTCAAGCCGCCTTTCACTCGGAACTCGTCTACTACAGATTGGACGACGGAGAGAAGAAGCTCACGCAGGTTTCCACCACGCAGCTCGATTCCGAGGCCTGGAAACTGAGCGTCCTCCCAAGCTCGCCGCATACCCTCGCACTGACGAGGCGCGACTCTCTCTGGGTTCTTGAAGAAGGCGAAAACGAAGCTGACGGCTTCGAAGTACGCCATGTCGACCCTTACACCCCTCACGGCCTAGACATGCTCGAGGTGGCCGGAGACTGGCCGCCACCACCGCAATCGGCGCTGCCATCAGAGCCGCCGCCATCGATCGTGCTAATAGCCGACCAGGAATGCGGCCTAAACGGGCTTTGGATACCGTGGGACTCGCCCGACGAGGACTGCGAAGTGCTGTTCGAGACGGACCTACCATCGACGGTGCGACGACTGCGGCTGGGACGGACGCTTCCGACATGGTCGCGCGAGGCGCGGAGTCGCCACGAGAGCAAGCGGTTCGGGCTGCTGGCGGCGTCGGCGGGCGATGGCGAGGTGCTGGGGATGGGCATCGACGGGTCGCTGCAGCACTTCACGCTGCTGGACTTCGGGGCGTGGCGGTTCCTGCGGTTCCTGCAGAACGTGTCGGAGACTTCCGCAGAGCTCTACCCGTTCACGTACATGCAGTTCGAGTCGGCCGGGGACGAGGAGGCGTTTGACCCGCGGCCGTCGGCGACGGAGCGGGACACGCTCGAGCGCCAGGTCGACGGCGACCTGATGCAGCGCATCCTGGACCGGCGGGCGCTGGATGGCCTCGTCTGGTCCAGGCGCGAGTGGGCCAGGTACTTTATGGAGTACCTGGACGGGGTGGACGGCGGTAGGTGGACGAGGTTCGAGGGCGCGGTGGGCGAGGAGGAGAGGGAGAAAGCGTACCTCCGGCTGGCTTATGAGATACTGGAGTACTTCCTCGTGCCGATCATCTGAGGGAAGGGAGGCAGGCCATTCTGCTTGGATGATATTGGGCTCATAGACGTCGGGGAGGTCTGGAAGTAGCTACCTGCTTCGCAATCGTCCTTTGTCCTTGTGTGTAACACTTGTCTGCATGTAGCTCTTCGCCTTAGAATACAGGATATGAGCTGAGGGGAATAGTCCATCATATGAAGAATGATGGGTTTCATGATGCATTTCGCATTCATATGATGGTTACTAAACAATGCTCCATGCTTAAAGTCGAAGGGTCAACTACCCGCTACAACTGGCTAGAGCTACAGACATAGACAGTCCTCATGGACATGAATTCGATTCTGCCAGGGAATGCAATTTTTTCCCCTTCTCTTTCCTCACCAGTTTGCGCAGAGATGAGGGTGGAAGAGTGTAGTCTCTTTCTTGGGGAAGGTAGGTAGATACTTTGGAGCGGTCACAATTGAAACGGGATTTATCTGCATCACGATGCCTTCGGGTGCCCAAGAAGCAAATGGATAGGCTCATATTCACGTAAAAACAGGGCTTGGCTCTCTTATTCCCGGCGGTTGTTAGTCAAGTCAGACAAAGACGGGCCAGGCCAAGCAATTGCGTATGCTTACTGTTAGTAATACCAGGCTCAATAACCTGGAACGAAAACAAACACGTCGGTTCTGCGTCGAATTAAATCTGGGGCAATTAGGTGTTGCCAACTGTCGCGGGTGGCCCGTGGCCCGGCCTCCCTATCCCGCCCTGCCGCCACTTCTGCCGCTCAGTCTCCGAGAGCAGTGAAGTCATGGGTGGTGGGGCATCCTGGAAAGATTCTGCGATAGAGGGGGAGGGACGGGTGTGGCGGGGTGACGACGGGCTGATAACGATTCTGCGTGTCTTGCCCATCGAGGTGTGGACAGATTGATTTTGTTAAACCCACGCTCACGGCTCGCGGCCCACCTCTGACGGCCACGGCCAGGTCCAGGCAGCCGGAACAGTGACGACGGCGACTTTTTGGCTGTCACGATGCGATACTTGATCCACTTCCACTTCCACACTTCCAGGATGGGGCGAGGGGTGGTGGCTGAGGAATGAATGGGAGATGTTTGCGGTCTGAACAATGGAAACAAGGCTGTCTCGTCTTGTGGCTGTCCGTCTGCCAATGCCGGACTGGCCCAGAACGGTGGTCCATGATCAAATGTTGGTTGGTTGGTTGGTTGGTTGGCTGGTCTGGCAGGATGGGAATGTGATACAATGCGAGAGAGCGCAGCCAGTCGGTTCGAGAAAGTTCTGGCGCCCAGTCGCTGTTTCGTTCCGCCCTGTGGCGTGGCATTAGCGAACCTTCAAGGCTTAGCTCCCAGGGTCTGCCAGCTTTCGCAACCAGAGCTGGGCTGGCCTAGGCAGGGCAGAGCGCGGCAACCAAAGCAGTTTTTTTTTTCTTCTAGCTGACAACTGACTGGTGTGTCCCTTCGACTGCAGCAGCCGCCATATCCAACGACAGACAGACTATTGCTCCTCTGCACACCCACCCACACCCACCCGCACTGGAATACCACGCATAACCCTTTTCCCTTCATCACAACCGCAACTCAGAGATCCGACTGCCCAGCACTTCGGGACTTCGATCACCGTAGTTTCCCCTTTGCCTGTGAGACGAAACCCCGATCCTGTTGCAAGTCGCCTAGAAAACGAGAGAGAAGCGTTATTCACACCAGTTTCGTCCAGCCTACCTACCCATCATCCTCCTCCTACCCCACCAGCCACCCAACAAACCGCCAGAATGAGTGTTGTCGGTAAGTCGCTGCACCCCAGACCCCCTCGCGTTTGCTGCTGGCCATCTTGATGGTCCGGATGCTGATGTGTTTGCTCGTCCACAGGCGTTGATCTCGGAACCGTCAACACGGTCATTGCCGTCGCCAGGAATCGAGGTGTCGATGTTGTACGTTCAGCCCGCCGCACCCCCTCGTCCGCCTCCTCGACCTTGCACTTTCTCCCCAGCCCGACTCCCACATCACAGACACCATGGCCCTGTGCTTCGACGACAGATATGCTGACCACATGTCGTGACAGATCGCAAATGAAGTCTCCAACCGGGCGACACCGTAAGTGGCACCCCCCACCTCAGACCGCAGGCCTCGCTGCCCCTCGACGTGTCCAGCAGTACACTGGCTAACTACTGCGTCAAACAGATCTCTGGTAGGCTTCGGCCCCAAGGCACGATACCTCGGCGAGACGGCCAAGACACAAGAGATCTCCAACCTCAAGAACACCGTCGGCTCGTTGAAGCGCCTCTGCGGCCGCTCCCTCGCCGACCCTGATGTCCAGCTTGAGCAGCAGTTCATCTCCGCGCCCCTGGTCGATATTGACGGCCAGGTTGGCGCCGAGGTCAACTACCGCGGCCAGAAGGAGAGGTACACTGCCACACAACTCACCGCCATGTTCCTCAGCAAGATCAAGGCGACAACCTCGGCCGAGCTCAAACTCCCCGTCTCCGACATCGTCCTCAGCGTGCCCGCCTGGTTCACCGACATCCAGCGCCGCGCCCTGATAGACGCCGCCGAGATCGCCGGCCTCAAGCTGCTGCGCCTCATGAACGACACCACCGCCGCCGCCCTCGGCTACGGTATCACCAAGCTCGACCTGCCCTCGGCCGACGAGAAGCCCCGCCGCGTCGTCTTCGTCGATGTCGGCCACAGCGACTTTACCTGCTCGGTCGTCGAGTTCAAGAAGGGCGAGCTGGTTGTCAAGGGCACCGCCTGGGACCGCCACTACGGTGGCAGGAACTTCGACAAGGCTCTGGTCGACCACCTGCAGAAGGAGTTCCTCGCCAAGTACAAGATTGACATCTTCACCAACCCCCGCGCCGTCGCACGTGTCCACGCCGCTGCCGAGAAGACAAAGAAGATCCTGTCGGCCAACCAACAGGCCCCCGTCAACATCGAGTCCCTCATGAACGACGTCGACGTCTCCGCCATGGTCACCCGCCAGGAGTTCGAGGCACTCATCGACCCCCTGCTGAGCAAGACCACCGGCCCTCTGGAGCAGGCCCTCGCTGAGGCCAAGCTCACCAAGGACGACATTGATGTCATCGAGGTCGTCGGTGGCGGTTCCCGTGTGCCTGCCGTCAAGGAGCGCATCCAGGCCTTCTTTGGCAAGGGCCTGTCCTACACCCTTAACGCCGACGAGGCCGCTGCCCGAGGCTGCGCCTTCAGCTGTGCCATTCTGTCCCCCGTCTTCCGCGTCCGTGACTTCGCCGTCCAGGACGTCATCCCTTACCCTATCGAGTTTGCCTGGGAGAAGGCCGCAGACATTCCTGATGAGGACACGAGCCTCGTCGTCTTTAACAAGGGCGGCGTTCAGCCCTCTACCAAGATTCTGACCTTCTACCGCAAGCAGGCCTTTGACCTCGAGGCCCGATATGTCAAGCCTGACGACCTGCCCGGAAAGATCAACCCCTGGATCGGCCGTTTCTCGGTCAAGGGCGTTAAGGCCGCCGGAGGCCCCGACGACTTCATGATCTGCAAGCTGAAGGCCCGTGTTAACATCCACGGCGTCTTGAACGTGGAAAGCGGGTACTACGTCGAGGACCAAGAGGTCGAGGAGCCGATCCCCGAGGAGGAGCCCAAGAAGGAGGATGGCGAGAAGAAGGACCCAGATGTGAGTACTCTAGCAGTTAATCATTTTCATACGTCGCCGACCGCAAAACGGAAGCCATCAGCTTCTCCGCCAGCGGAGGGTGGGGTGACCGAGGTGAACCGCAAGCGAACCTGCCCTCAGAACGGCCACGGCGAAGCTGCGTCGGTCTCGTCCGACGAGCAGCAACACGGGGACCCCCAGCTAACCAGATCAAAGGCGATGGAAACAGACAAGGAGGAGAAGCCCAAGACGCGCAAGGTGAAGAAGCAGGTGCGCAAGGGAGACCTGCCCATCGTCGCTGGCAACCTGTCCCTTGACGAGTCGGCCAAGAACAACCTGACGGAGAAGGAGTACTCGATGGTCATGGAGGACAAGCTGGTCGCCGACACCGAGGAGAAGAAGAACGAGCTCGAGACATTTATCTACGAGCTCCGTAACAAGCTCGACGAGCAGTACGCCGAGCTTGCCACCGACGAGGAGAAGGAGAAGATCAAGGCCAAGCTGGAGGCTTCAGAGGTGAGTTTTCGGAAAACATACACGCACGATCCTCTCTATACCAACGTGACAGAGGACTGACAATCCCCGCAGGACTGGCTGTACGAGGACGGTGAGGACACCACCAAGGCTGTCTACGTCGCCAAGATTGACGAGATCCGCGCCATGGCCGGCCCCATCATCCAGCGACATTTCGAGAAGGTCGAGGCCGAGCGCCAAGCAGTACAGGCCAAGGTGGATGCCGAGCGGGCAGCCAAGAAGGCGGCCGAGGAGGAGGCCCGCAAGCAGGCCGAGGCCCAGAAGGGTTCCCAGGAGGGCGCCAACGGAAAGGACGCCGAGATGGCAGACGCAGACGCCGCACCAAAGGCAGAGGTCGAGGAGGCTCAGGACCCGAAATAGAGTCTCGGTCAAAGCTCTGACACTCCCATCGTGCTGGAATGAAGAGGGGGACGCACGAAACGGCATGCCCGAGGGCTGTTCACGCCTTGAGAGAGCGAGAGTGTGAGAGAGGAGGAGGGAGGAAGAGAAGACACACAAAGATAGGATAAAGAGCAAGCACAGGGACTGTGGTTCTCCCATAGATGGACTTCAAGACAGTCGGTTTCACGAGCGGCTTGGCTGGCTCCTCTGTGTATCTCAGGCCCCCCAACCCCCATACCCTGTCCCCCTTTCCGCCTCTTATGAAGTGAATCAGGAGGACGAGGTCAAATTCTGGAGCAAGAGAAAAGGCGGAACCTCTTTTTTTTTTGAGAAGTGGGGCTGTGCGTGCACACAAGAGAGTAATTTCGACACACATTGGGTGGGAAAGACAGGGAAATGCGTTGCTGCAATAGACGGGTAACAAAAAGAGAACGGGACACCCAAATGTTTTTATTTTGATTGTTGGTTTTTTTCTAAACTCTTAACCTTTTTGACCTTTTTTTTTTTTTTGGTTTTGGTTCACTCCTCTTTTTTATGAATGATGTTGCGGTTTAGAATTTAGCCTAGATGTGACAATGGACATGAACTCCCTCGAACGTGTGTTATTCCGTTTTTGGCTGCCTACGTATATACATACATGCATACTTGCATGCTTGCATACATACGTATATACACCCGTTTCATTACTTGGGAATCGCTCAGCCCAGTTACTGAGGAGGCAAGCCGAATCTGGTCAAATCAAGAAGATGTATCAGCCCGATAGAGGAGTTATTCAACCAAACACTCTTGTTGGCATCAACAGACATGAAGAGTCTAGTGACAGGTTGGGTCATAGCATCACCTACTGGTTACTATGGGATACTCTCCACTTAGACACCCTCTAGTGGGATAGCCTCCCAAAGGATAATCTACCATGGGATAATCTACCATGGGATAACCTGCCATTAACCAACCTCCAGCAGGATACCCTCCAGTGGGATACCCTCCAGTGGGATACCCTCCAGTGGGATACTCTCCACCCTCTAGCGGGATACTCTCCAGTGGGCTGCTCTCTAGTAGGATACCCTTCCAGTGGGATACCCTTCCAGTGGGATACCCTTCCAGTGGGATACCCTCCAGTGGGATACCCTCCAGTAGGATACCTCCAGTGGGATACCCTCCACCCTCTAGTGGGATACTCTCTAGTGGTATACTCTCCTGTGGTATACTCTCCTGTGGTATACTCTCCTATGGTATGCTCTCCTATGGTATACTCTCCTATGGTATAATACATTTTAGACCAATTCCCAGTAGGATAACCTGCGTGGGATCAACTAGTAAGAGAGGATACCGCTGTTCCGCAAAGAATAAGCCTGTTTTGTTTTTTAAACTCCAAGTAACTAACTAACTACTCTGTACAGGCAGCTGGTCATAAGCAAAGGCCCCGGGGTTCGTCTAAGGGATGTCAAACAGTGGCTTGAGCTTGACGATGAGCTGCCACTCGTCGTTGGAGACGTCCTTGCGGTAGAACTCCTTGAGGCAGTCGATGGACGCCCGCGAGATGGCGCTGTACAGCAAGTCCGAATCCTCGAGCTGCCGTCCGTACGTCGGCTGGTGCCCGCCCATCTCGATCTTGACCGCCACCGAGGGCTGGCCCTTCTTGCAGACTGGGATCTGCTTGTGCTCCCGCTCGATAGATGTGCTGCCGTGAACGTTAGTAGTGCCCAGATGATGCGTGCCTCAGCGGCATGGCGTGATCACTGAAGTCAAAGTCAGAGCAAAGGAAGAAAGCAACTTACACTCTACCCATGGCAACAATCTCCTTCACACCTGTAGTAGGATTATGTTTCACGGCCGAGATAGGCGTGTTGACCTTGAGCTGACCTTCCGCCACATCAACACCAACGACGATAGGACCCGTCTTGTTGAAGACTGCTACAGGCTTGAGCACACAAGGGAACACTGCCAGCATCTTGGAGTCCTCCTTCTTCTTCTCGAGCAAATCATCCATGTGCTTGGTGAACTGGTCGAAAAGGTGGTAGATGATGTCAGCAGTGAAGATCTTGACGCCGTTCTCATCCGCGTACGACTGGGCGTCCTTCTCCACCTTGACGTCGAAGCAAAGCATGACGGCGTAATCGGGCGACTTCTCCAGCATGACACCGCACTGCATGATGTCGCGCTTGGAGACTGGGCCGATGCCGACGTTGGCGACGGGGATCTTGCAGTCCTTGAGGAAGTCCAGCAAGGCCTCGAGGGAACCCAGCGTGGAAGCCTGGACGGACACACCGCGGCCGGTCCTCTCGACACGGCTGAACAGTTTCTCGAGATCGCTCTCAAGTTCGTCCTCAATGTCATCCTCGTCATCGTCTGGGCCTGCGACCAGCAGACGGGAGCCAGCAATGGCCTTCTCCAGCCCTGGTGCGACGATCTTGACACCGAGCGCGGCCTTGACCTCCTTGTTGTGCACGTACTGAGACTTGAGACGGAGTTCCCTGAGCTTCTCTGGCGTAAGCAGAGCTCGGACGTTCGTCTTGATGATGCCCTCTGTACCACACAACAGGATCCTGTCGCCTTCCCGCATGATACCGTTGGAGAGAATGACATCGATGGTCATACCGAAACCTTCAATCTGCTTGACTTCCAGGACGGTGGCTTGCACCTCGGAGAGGTACATGAGAGAGCCAACCATCCTCTCCTGCGTGAGCTGCAGAATCAGCTTGAGCATGTCGGGGATACCCTCGCCGGTGTGGGCTGATGTGGGAATGAGTGAGACGAATTTGGACATGTTCTTGTTCTCGTAGAAGAGCTCGGCGTTGAAGCCTTGCTCGGCGAAGGCAAGCTTGGTCTGTTCCAGGCGGTTCTTGAACTCGTTCTGTACTGCCTTGCCCTGCAGTGCCAAACTCTCTTGGAAGCCGTTGTTGTCAATCTTCTTCCAGCCGTACAGACGATCGATCTTGTTGAGGGCAACCACGAACGGTGTCTTCCTGTCACGAAGCATGCGCATGGACTCGAGGGTCTGTGGCTCCAGACCGTGCATGATATCGACAACCAGAATGGCGATGTTGCAGAGGGAGGAACCTCTTGAACGCAAGTTGGAGAAGGACTCGTGACCAGGCGTGTCGATGACCAGCAGACCGGGCACCTTGATCTCGAACGCGCCGTCCTTGTTGACTACCTGGGTCTTCTGCTTGATGGCGTCGACGGGGAAGTAGGTAGCACCAATCTGCTGAGTAATACCGCCTGCTTCGCCTTCTTGGACGTTGGTCTGACGGATCTTGTCGAGCAGCTTGGTCTTTCCGGTATCGACGTGTCCGAGAATACAGCAGATGGGCGACCGGAGGTTGTCTTTTGATCGGGCAGCCAGAGCTACCTGGTGGGCCTTCTCACGTCTCGCGAGGGCTTCCCTCCTCCTCTGCGCCTCCAAGCCAGCATCTTCATCATCTGACGAGGATTCTTCTTCGGAGGACTCCTCTTGTTCCTTTGGTCTTGAAGGTAGCGATTTCTCCGCTGCCTCTGCCTTGCCGTTCTCGTTCTTGTCGGCATCGTCGTCAGAGTCCGCGTCCCAGCTGTCCTTGGGTTCCTCGTCTGATGCCGCCGCGGCCTCCCAGTCCTCCTCGATCTCCTCTTCCCTGGCGGCGGCTGCTTTTGCGGCAGCCTCAGCTTCGGCTTTCTCGCGGGCAATGCGCTCGTCTTCTGCCTTCTTCCTCAAGGCCTCTTCGGCCTGTAATTTCGCACGTTCTGCGGCCTCTGCGAGCGCTTTCTCCTCGTCGATCTGTCCCTTGATTAGCAACTGCAGTCATGTGCGTGATGACTCCAAAACTCACCTTTTCTTGCTTCTTGCCCTTGCCCTTCTTCTCGAACTTGGGCTTCTCCTTCTTGGCCGATTCGCCGTCCGCCAGACCGCCGACTTGGATGCCAGCAGCCAGCATCTGCTGGAGCTTGCGTTCGTTGCGGGCCTTTTCCTCCTTCTGAGCCTTGGTCATGTATTTGCCCTCCTTCTTGAGTTGCTCAACCCTCTCCTTCTCCCTCTGCTTCTTGCGGGCCTTCTCCTCTTCCTTGCGCTTGTTTTCCTCCTCGGCGAGGCGCTCCTCTTCTTCTATCCGGGCTCGCTCCTCGGCGTCGGCTTGGGCCTTGGCCTCCTCCCGCTTGCGAAGCTCTTCTTGTTGCTTCTGAAGAAGTTGGAGGTGCTTGGGGAGCTTCTTGCCGGGCTTTCCGGCATCCGGCGCAGGAGCCGCCGCTTCAGGCTCATCGTGCTTCTCGGCGGTTTTGGCGGGCTCGGCTTTGGCGGGTGCTGGTGTGGCAGTCTTCTTCTTCGCGGCCTGTTTGTAGAACATCTGACGTGAGCTTCGCGTTCGCAGCAATACACTTGTGGAATGAGAGAAGGCATACGTTTTCCTTTTTCCTCTGCTTCTCGCGCTCTTTCTTGAGCTTCTCCTTCTCGGCCTTGGTCAGGACCTTGCCCGAAGCGTCCGTCTCGTCATCGTCGCCCTTGGGAGCAGGTGCTGGCTTCGATTGTTGCTTGCCCTTGCCGCCCTTACCCTTCTTCTCTGGCAGGGCGAACTCGTCCTCGATGTTGGCCTCTGCAGGTGCTGCCTTCTCCTCAGCGGGCTCGGCTGGCTCCGCGCTGGGTGCGTCCTCGCCCTCGAGCTCCGGGAGTCCCTTCTTCTTGCGCCTCTCCTTGTTCTTGCGCATCAGGGCCATGAGACCTCCTGCGGCGGGGGCCTCGTCTTCGGCGGGGGCGGGGGCGGCATCACCCTCCTCGGGGGCCGGTGCATCGCCTCCATTTGCTGGTGCGATGGACTCGCCAAGCTCGGCCTCCCAGTCGTCCTGGGCCTTCTTGTTACCCTTCTTCTTGGGTGCCATTTTGTAGATTATTGAAGGGCTGATTAGAAGGGGGTGGCTGCCTTGTCGTCGTGGGCCAGCCTGGGACGGGAGTTGTGTGCGGGTAGACAAAAGTTGCTTGCTCGACTCTGACGAGGGTGAAAGTGTGGGGTAATATTTTTGCAGGGCAGCTAGCTAAGCTTGTGGCGAGGCAGGTCCTCTCTCTCCTCACTGCCCTTACCTCTGCACTGCGGAACTAACCAAGGCAACCACCACCCTCGGGTTTAACATGACCACAAGGGAGTGTTGACTCACTTATTTAACCCCGCCACACTGATCGGAGAAAATCCACTAACCAATAATTCTGATCTTGGTGCATATATGCCTACAAGCTGGTATCTCACAAGAAGGGTACCTTGAGGTAGGATGTCAAGGAAGGATATCTAAAGGAGGATGTCTAGAGGAGGATGTCTAGAGGAGGACGTCTAGAGGAAGACCACCCAGAGGAGGACGTCTAGAGGAAGACCACCCAGAGGAAGACCACCCAGAGGAAGGTCACCCAGAGAGAGGTGTCTTAGAGGAAGGCTACCCAGAAGAAGGCTACCTACCCAGAGGTAGGTCGCCCAGAGGAAGGTCGCCCAGAGGTAGGTCACCCAGAGGAAGGTCGCCCAGAGAAAGGTCACCCAGAGGAAGGTCACCTAGAGAAGGTCACCTAGAGTGAGGCATCCTAGAGAGAGGCATCCTAGAGAGAGGTATCTCAGAGAGAGGTATCCCAGAGGAAGGTATAACAGAGGAAGGTATCCCACAAGAGCAAATCCCAGCCACAGGGTTCTGCTAGCAGGATCCCAGGAAATCACCTCCTTCCATTGAGATAACCTGAATAGGTTGTTCCTTCCCTTCAAGCTGTGCTACACATGCATCATCATGTTTATCATTCAAGGTCTATAGTGGCCAATTCAGTCTACTCAAGCCAGTAATCCAGCGCCCAGTCACTCCTCCCTTGCTCCTGGGTTTATCTCATCCCACGGTGGCTTGACGAGCTCGTCTCATCCTCCAAGTCTTCCTCATCCTCAAACGGGACCCTCACATACACCTCACCCGCAAGTGGACTCCTCCCTCTCTGTCTCCCTCCTCCACCAGCAGGAGGAACAGCCAGCCCGTCTCCGCCAGCCTCCGGGGACCCCTCCGCAGGCCTGCCGTTGACCGGCGTGCCCGGCAGCGTCTCCGCGTATCCCGTCTCCGCCACGCCGTCACCGCCGGGGAACTCGTACACGTGGTGGCGGACAGCAGGGTGGTTCGCCTGCGGCTGCAGCACCTGCGACAGCCTCTTAGCCTGCCGCGCGTGCGCCATCTCGTACTTGCGACTGTCCTCCTCGTTCATCATGACCAAATCGTCATCATCACCGCCGTCGGTGGCGCCCTTATCACCAACCTCCAGCTCGGGCGGCGGCGGCGGTGGCGTCTCGCGGGGCATGTACACCACGGAGGAGAATCCGGACCGGAGGCCGTCCACGTACGAGGGCCCCTTCCCCTTTGTCACCCCAGCAGTGGTGCTGTTTGACAGGGTACAGCTCTCCATCGACGAGCCCCTCATCTCGATGTCCTCGGGCCTGGCCTTCCTCCCCCTCCTCTTGGGCCTGACATCCGCGCCCGTCGACGAGGAGAAGTCGGTGCTCCCGCTCGACTCCGCCCCGGGGTCCGGGTACCGATAGACCCCGCCCTCGGTCCTCAGCGGCGCGGCGAACAGGCCCTCGACCTGCGGCGGTGGTTGTAGCACGCTCCTCTGCCGGCCGAGGCCGCCGTCCTCTCGTCTGGCCGATGTTCTCATACGCCTCCTCCGGCCTGCCATACGTGTATCCACGTCATCATTGTCCCGTTGTTGTTGCTGTTGTTGTTGTTGCTGCTGCTGCTGCTCCATGACGGCCGGGATGAACGTCTCTGGCTTGATGTTGAGGTCGTCGCCCGTCTGCTCCGCATGCTCGATGGCCTCCTGCACGGTGGTGTTCTTGTCCGCCGCGGCGGCGTCCGCCCGCGGCCCTCCCCAGGTGCGCTGGCCCGCCGTGAAGATGCCGTACACCATGTAGTACCAGTTGAAGAAGGGGTTGAGGACGAACATCATGGGGTACAGCCAGATCTTGTAGCGGCGCAGCTTGGCGCCGAAGTAGATCATCATGAGCCAGTTGAGCCCGAGCGAGACTGCGATGAACCCGACGGGCAGGTCCGCGATGCTCTTCTCGGTCGACAGCAGCGCCAGCACCATGACGAAGAAGAGCAGCGCCGTCGTGCGGATCGTGTTCTGGCAGAAGCGGTACAGCACCAGCACCGGGTACCGCCGCCACAGCCGCCAGTCGGTCAGCATGCACGCCTCGTTGGTGATGAAGCCCAGGAACCACCGCCGCCGCTGCTTGACCAGCGACGCGTACGTCTGCACCGCCTCAGTCTTGCAGAAGGCCGACGTGCACATCTGGATCTGGTACCGCCGCTTCGCCCCGATCATGAACAGGTGCGTCAGGTACCGGTCCTCGCCCAGGTGGTCCTTGGCGAAGTCGAACAGGTCCTCGCAGTGCTCTGCCTTGCCCGCGAAGTAGTACTTTGCCATGCGCCGGAACGCGCTGAACCGCAGCATCGTCAGCGCCCCGGGCAGGCACGTCACGGACCCGCAGCCCGACTCGACCGACCGCTCGAACAGCTGCCCGTGGATGTACTCCATGTCCTGCAGCAGCGTGATGATGCTGTGCTTCTTGGTCGTCGACGTGATCACCCCCGTCATGGCGAGCATGTTGCGCTGGTTGCCCGGGCTGAACTCCATGTCGTACAGGAAGTTCTGCAGGCACATCCGGTCCAGGATGCAGTCCGAGTCTATAAAGAGGATAAATAGGTTGTCGTTCATCTTGAGATACTCGGAATAGACCCTGTCGATCAGCTTGTAGGTCGCCTTTTGGCAGTTCCGTTTGCCACCGTGGGGGAACCGCGAAACCGTGATCCGGGCATCCTTATAGGCGACGTCGATGCTCTTGGGATAGGACTCAAGTGTCAGAGGCACTCCGAGCCTCTCTATGGCAGTCAGGTAGAGCTCATCTTCCTGATCACCGTCAAAAGACAGGAAAACGTGGATACATGACGGCGGGTAGTCGCAGTCAACCACTGAGTTGATGGCTGTTATGAGAACATCAGGCTCCTCCTTGTAGCACGGCATTACAATGACCACCTTGGGGGCAGAGTCCTCGTCCAGGAGCTGCTTGATGCGCTTCGTCCGCCCAAGCTGGTGAGTGACGAGCTGGTAAACGCAGAACAGCCACGGAACCGTCAGCAGGCCCGCAAAGGACCAAAAAGCGAACCACATAAGGAAGTCGACCATCTCCGCGGGCCAGTAACTGACAATCTGGCTCGGAAGTGGCAGAGTCACCACCATTATGGGCAGGAAAATGGCCCTGTATAGGTTTCTGGTCAGCTTTCCATCAAGAAACCACTCAGGGGGCCGGGCACGCACCTCAGCAGCACGAAAGCGGTAGCAACTATTACTGCCAGGACATTTACGGTCCAGTGTTCAGATTTCCGGAAGACCTTCCAGAGGCAGTATAGGAATGCACCGATCCACAGGAACCATTCCAGGAGCGCGGCCAGCATTACCACGCCCACTATTGACGTGTACACGATCTACAACAGAATCGTCAGCCATGAACACGTGCTTCGAAAATAGCCTGCCCTGTATGCAGACAAGCGAGGACCTTTCAGGATGTTAGACTCACGTCTTTGACAGCCCATGCTGTAGCCATGTTGAAAGCCGTGTCCGAGTAGAGTCGACCAGGCCTTGGACCCAAACGAATTGCCTATGTCGGGCCCCAAGTAGCTGTTCTGGTTCAGAGCCACAGAGGTCTGAGGGCGAAATATGCCGCAGGGGCAGTCAGGCCGGTGAGGACGGGTTTCTTCACTCATGCAATGCCAGGCATGTCTCTTAAAACGCCTGGCTCCGAAACATGGGGCCTCTCGGTGTGATGCAGGGTGGAAGATGCGTCACCCCTCGGGTACTTGCAGCAGTGGAAAGGTCTGCTCGGTGTCGCCTAGGAGGGCGCTTTTGTGCGATCCGCTCAAGGCCAGGTCGGCAGACTGTGTAATCGAGAAGTCGAGGTTTCCTATCTCCTGACGCCCACGATGTGATATATCCAACGTCTAGGGAGCCGGGGTAATGAGGTATATCCGAGTTGCGGAAAGAGCCGAGATTTGCGAGATGGAATTCTTCAGTCAAGTAAAATTGAGAAATCTCAAAGACAAAAAGAACCCAAAAAAAAAAAGGAAGTACAGGTCTTGTTACCCAGACGGATAGGCGCAGTCGGACCCCGAAGCTGTACCCCAGGACATAGGAGCCTCGCAGCTCGTATAGAAGTCGCTCTCGTCCGTTGCGCACGGCAATTATGCCCAATGCAGTACGTACTTCCTCACCGTACGGAAAAGCACGATCTGGCGAAAGGGGGAAGCCAAACGACTGGACGGGGAGGGGCCACAGGCTGGTTGGGCCGTTACCTGCCACCGCCACGCGCGTGTTGGTGCCAGGAGGTCCAGCAGCCGGGCCAACCTCGCTGTCAGGTTTGAGACACGCAGAGACAGGGTACGTAGGCGTCCGCTGAGGTTCGCCTCGATGCACCGCAGATCGCCCGAAGTGCAGATTGCTGCGTGTTTCGGATACAGCCGATGGCCCTGTGCAAGTCAGTTGGTCGTTCTTTTTTTTTTTTTTGTTTGAATGCGGGCTTACCTGCCGTAAGGTCGAGACTTGGTCCTCAGAGGCTGCGGGCTATGACTTGTGATATGTCAACGAGGCCACGATGATCCCGCTGCCCAACCTGGAGTTCTTGACAAGCCTGGCGTGCTTGTTTTGCCTTGAGCATTCGAATAATTGACACCAAGGAGGTAGAGATTGACAGAAATGAGAGAGCAGATGCCTGACCAGGTGAAAGAAAAACAAGAAGAAAGCACAAGATGGAGATCATCGTTGGCCCTGGGACAAAAAGAAAAGCAGTGAGTGACGAGGACCTAGTAGTGAATGGTGACTCCCAGCCGAAAGCACCCATTCACCTGGGTCGACGATGACAGTCGAGGGTGAATGGGCACAACTAGCAAGCCGGCCGAGGTGACATGGCCGCTCGCCGGCCATGGTCAGGATATTGAATGTGACCAGAAGGAGGTCATGCTGCGAGAACGAAGCTTGGTACCTCCCCCCCTTGGGAGCTCGTAGCGCCAGTCTTGATCGAGGGGACGACCCTGCACGTCACCAACATCGCGCCGGACCAAAGGTCGGGCCCGTGTTCACACGGGAAAGAAGACGGAATTCCATTGGTAGGTTGGGTAGGACTGACTGTTAGGGACGAGTAGGTAGAGGAATGGGAAAAGAGGTGGGGGCCAGGGAGAGGTATGGTTCTGAAAATTGATGCCATCCCGACACCAGTCCTAGTCTCTCGACACTTGCATCCACACAAACATACCTACCCTGCCCATTTTCTTTTCCAGGGATTCACACTCATGCCAATCTGGCCAATTCCATCCTTACCAAGAGAGCACACTATTTAGTGGATCAATCTCCAGTGGAGGTAGAGACCATCCATCAATCATGAGCCTCAATGCAGGAGCAGGAGCAGTAGCGTAGGCAGCGTAACCCCAACTGCATGAGCTTCCCAAGACCTGGGGAGTGCCGGCGGGAGCGAGGGACCTCGACACCCTGCTTGAGATTGCTCACACGCAGATTGTACAGACAGGCATCACTTTGTTCCGCATAGTGCATTACAGACCAGATTCAAGACACCAAAAAGATTGACTACTCTCCCTCTACTACTGCATACTTGTTTCTCTGGACGAAGATTCCATATTTGGACACCCTGCTCTGTCATCTCCTTGTCTAGTATCGGACAGTGACATGACGAACATAAGGGTGCCAGCCTCGCCCCACTCTCCTCCAACTCTCCCCAGTGAGTGTCGAGCACAGATTGCAATCTAAGAATTGCAGTGCATGTCGCTTGTGAAGATCCACAACCAGGCGTGATCTTCAAAGCCAATCGCTGGTAGGACGGTTCATTGCCTTTCGTCTCCAGAAGCCAGCCAAGGTCGGAACGTCAACTGTGAAAGTCCCCGTCACAACCTCTTCAGACGGCTTTGCTGCAATGCGGCACTCTTGTCTCTCTACCCCTCTCGCTTCTTCTCGGCTTTCATCTGAAACTTTTCACCAACTGGAAGCTTCGACACAACAACTGGAACATCTCGCTTCTTGCAGGTGTACGCACTGAGATGGACCGGTGGCGCATTCCGTTGTGTGTGAAGTCGCTCTCTTGGAAGGGCTGATGCCTCTCTCGAGGTGCTGACCTTACCAGGTATGGGATCGAGGCCTTAATCAGGCGGCCCGAACATTGGGCACGTAGCTGCTGTTGGTGGCCTGCACGTCCAATTCAATGGGTCTTTCTCTAAGCCGGCTCGAATTTCATGTCATCAAGTCCTGTAAGAAATGCCACGCAGCGGCCATGTCAGTAAACTGATCGGTGGGAATAGTAGGGCTGCTGGAGTAGGCAGCCAGGGGCGTCATCTCATCCGATATGTCTGTTTGCGCCGATGGCAACTGGAAGGCCGGGAATGCGGAACTGCCACAGCGAAATCATCCATGGTGTCATGGGTTTCGGCGTCCTCATTCACAGGCCCCATATCGGATTTTGACAGACATCCCAGCCGTCGTCTTCTGTGGACGCGCCCAGTAACAGTCTCGAGCGTTTCTTCGTGTGCGGAATTCTCATACCACTCAAAGTCCTCAAACTGGAGCTTCTTGACTCGCTGTCCTGGGTTCTTGTTGTTGGCTTTGTCGTAGCGATGGTTGTGGTGGTGGGCAATTGGCCTGCTGTCGGAGCCTAGAGGGATAAAAAGGATTAGTCATTGCCCTAGCTAGGCACTTGTTGTTGGGGAAGGGGTCTTACCCTCTTCACCATCGTTCTCCCGAAGGTCATAGTTGAGCACAAGACTCTTGATGCGCTGCTGTTCTTCGCGCTCCGCCTGCTGCTGGCTTCTCATAGCAACCGCCAAGCTAGAGTCAGTAGGCAGCTCGAGCGTTCGAGTCTGGATACAATTAGCTGTTATTCCTATGTCAAGGATGGAGGAACTGACCTGTTGCTTATTGCCCTTCTTCGTGAGTACCGAAAATGCCATTTTCGGAGCCGGAGCCTCGGATTCACCATCTCCTTGATCAATGGAAACGGTAGAGTCGCGTGGCCTCGATCGGACTGGCAGCGCGACATCGAACACAAGGCGTTTGTCCAGTTTCCTGGAATCCAGGCTGTCGGACATCATCTTCGCGTACTCCCGCTCGAAGTCAGCATCTTCCTCGGGGTCGATCTCCTCTTCCTGCCGAGTAACGATGATGGCCTCGTCGACAGATTCCTCAGAAGTGGTCTGCCGGTCCTCGTCCTGCTTGGCAGATTCTTGGTCAGTCTTTAACGTCGCTGGATACCGCGGGGCCGAACGCACCTCATCGTCTTCGTCCTCATCTTCGTCGTCAGATGCTGCAACCTCATCCTCATCGACCTCAGCATCGTCATCATCATCCACATCTGCCATCTCGTCTTCAGTCGATGAACCGCTGCTGTCATCATCTTGCTCTTGGAGCTCTGGTCCATCAAGCCCAGCGGCCTTCCGGTCCTGTGCAAGGACCAATTGGAACGCCTTGCTGGCCTCCTCCAGATTTGATGCCAGCTTCCATTGCGGCCTGGTACCAGTGTAGATGTCATGAACTAGAAATTCGATATCCATGGGCAGAGGATTCTTGGTGAAGATGTAATACTGGACGTGCATTAGTCAAGTCGTTTTTCGGCTAGGTTTTCTTCTTGTTTTGGGGCATACCTGAAGGAAGGAGAGGAAGTAGTCAAGCTTCTTGCCTGCAGGACCCTTATTGAAGTAGACACCCGAAGCCTCGAGAATAAAGTAGATGAGACGAATGCGGAAAAAGTCGTCAGGCATGTCGAATGGATTCAGCCGTCCTGGCACCGGTGGACCGCCGTGCCCAAAGGTCATGATCTTGTACATGGCATCAAATACAACGGCGTGTTCCACCAGACGGTAGTTGTAGATCTCGGCCAAGTACTTGACTTCCGCGATGCGCCGCTGGTTGTTCTTGAAATCATGTTGCTCCAGACCAGCACTGATAGACTCGACAACGTTGTCGATCACATTCACGACGAACTCTGTGCGATACCTGTAGAGATGCGCCAGCAGAGAGGCGAGAAGGTGGATTGCACCATACTTGACCTTTCCGGGCTTGGAGAATACCTTTTCGAGCGCCTGTCGGACCTACACAAATTTGTTAGGGCGGACTTAGAATCTGCAGCAGATGAGAACTGTCACTTACTTCTGCCTCTTCCCAGTGCATCCTGCGGATTTGTCTGGCGATCTTATCGAGAGTCCGCTTCGACAGGTCGACATAGATTAGCTTTCTGACGAAGAGCTCGAGAGGGGTGCGTTCCTTCTGCTGTATGGCAGGTCTCTCTGGTGGATCGACGTAGTAAATGGCGTTCTCAATCAGCATCCGCTCGTTGGGTCCAATATGCTGCACGGATTTCTTGCGTTGCAGAGTCTCCATGAAGGAGGTCATACGAGGCGAGGTTTCCGGGTTCCGCAGCAGGTATCGACCGCAGTTCTCAAGGAGGTCACATATGATCTGAATGTTCATCTTGGAAAAGTCGTCCAGGCAAACCTTGAGGCAGTGGAAGACGGTGTGTTCAGGGACAATGCCGAACTTGGTCAACTCCGCTAGGTAGCGGATGTTGCCAATCCGAACTTGAGCCAAGAACTCCTTGCTCTTACGGGCCTGTAGACTGCGGAATTCCGCATCCAAGTAGTCGATCACACCCTTGGGGATATCCGGCATATAGCGACCGAGGGTAGCTATGAGCCTGCCCCAGCAAGGGAGAAGATCACCGCGATTCTTGGGGACGTCCGTGAGAGCCTTGACCAAGCGGTTCCGCGACGCCTTGGAGTTGAGAAAGCAGAAGTCGATGGCAGTCTGGTCAATCGTCTCCTTGGTGGTCAGATCCGGCAGGCGCAAGATGATGGCATCAACCTGAGCTCCAATGGTCTTATTGGCAATGGCAGTCGTTTGGTCGTCCAGAGAAGCATCGCCTGCCTTCAGGACATCGCCATTCTCGGCAGACTCGACCTTCTTGCCCACTTGCTCATCACCCTCGGGCTTCTTCTTCTTGGCGTCCTCGAGGAGAATTCCAGGAACCTTCCCCTTGAGATCTGCAAGGTTTTCGTAGAAGCGGCGCTCATCCTCGTCCTGCCAGATGCCTGCTCCGTCGCCCTGCCCACGCAGGTACTCGCCCGCTTTCACAATGCCGATGCCTCCATTCGTCAGTGCATTCGAGGCCTCGTGGTCTTTCAGATCCGGCATTTCAAGTCCTAAAGTATCGGCAAGGATTTGGGCGTTGGCAACCAGGCGCTCCTGGGCTTTGAGCTGCTTGTCAAAATTCGCCTGCCGATCTTCGAATACCTCCCCAGACTTGACGTATGCCTCGGCATTCTTGCGGGACTGGGAGAAAATAGCCTTCTGGTCTCGGAGAAGGTGGGTCTTGACGTCTTCGAAATAGCGCTTGAGTATATTCTTGAAGCGTTCCTGAAGTTCAGGTGACACCAGAGGCGGGTCGTCACTTGAGAAGTCGCCGTCCTCGTGCTCTCCAGAGCCATCGGCTCCCTTGCCTGCGCCTTCTTCATCCGCAGTTCTGCGACCCTCGGTGCCTGCTGTCTTCCTGACACCCAGGATATCCCAGGCAAAGGTCTTGACAAATGTGACAAGCAGGGGCAGGTTCGAGTGGTCGCGGTCGTGGCCCAGCAAGTCCTTCAGAACCTCCAGTGGGAAGGGCTCCGCGCCGCCTCCCTTGGTGCTCCGAGCCTTCAGCTCCGGCACCTTGCTGGAACCAGCCTTCACAGAGTCGTCGGGAATAACATCGTCCAGGGTCCTCAGAACGCCGACGAGCCAGAGCTCGGTAATGACACGAAGTAGGGCCTTCTGGCGGAGGGGCCGCTGCTTCTCCTCTTTCTCTCGTACATCGGGAGGCAGGGTCTTCAAGTAGCTCTTGTCGAGAGTGGCGATACCCCGGCCGAGCTGCCATGCAAGCTGCTGGGTGAACTCATCGGGACCAAAGCGTTGGTGCAGGGCGCTGACAATCTCGACTCCGGCCTCGACGTCACCTCCTGTGGCCTTCAACTTGGTAAGTCCTTCGTAGCAGGCGGAAATGATCTCGGACAGGTAGCGGTGCAGGCTCAGGGTTCGAATTTCTTGGATAAAGGTGGGCAAGGTGGCGGCCGTCACAGCAGTGCGCAATCGCTTGATGTAGGCCGTGTGCTTTTGCAGTTTCGAGTCGAGGGACTTGTTGACCTCGAACAGGTCTAGGAGTACACCTCGTCAGCAGTGTCGTAGGAACACGGGGTGCGGAGTCATGGGGTTACTCACCAGTCTCGCCCGCCCATGCGCGCTCATTCAGAGAACGCAATTCACCTGTAGTGTACCATGTCAGATCCCGGACAGAGAACAAAACTCTTGCTGTGGCTTCAGCTACGGTGACTACTCACGTTTTCTAGCGCGATCCATCTTTGGATCAATGGATCGCGAAGGAGTTGATTTTGAAAGTAGGACCAGAGACTGAAGTGGCTACATTCGTAAATGTTTGGTGGGCCGGTCTAACTAAGGGTTAGACAGCCCGGAGCGTTGGAAGCGACAGTCGGCGTCAACTTCGGTAGGCATCGGGGAGGCAAAGGCGACCAAGAGAGCCTTGTGACAAAGGCACCCTCTGGCTGATGGCGATGCCCGTTGTCGCTGTGCTGGGAGGGTCGGGTGGCGTTTGTGCTTGGGAAAGGGAGGGCACAGCGGAAGCAAGCCAAGCTCGTGTTGGGCTGCTGTGGTCTCGCGGCCGGCGGGTTGTCGAGGGAGCGAGGATGGTTGCTGTTGTTGTGGTTGTGTGGGTGGCAGTGAAGGTGGACGGAATCATTTGTGAAGTTCGGCTCCCAAGGGTGGCAGTCGTCGATCACGACTGACTGACTGCGCTGCGCTGCGCTGCGCTGCGCTGCACTGCACTGCAGGAGTGGAACCTTGTAGGTGGAAGGAGCATGCATACCAGTCCAAGCGGCCGTCAGGGAACCTGGTTGGGCGAGACAGCTGTGGTGGGGCCTCAGAATATCGGATAAACTTGCTGAATTACAAGGTGTGCTAGGCGGGCTGGTGCGGGGCACAGGTATTGTCTAGCTTAGATACTACCCACTTAAACACCTACCTACCCTATCTAGGCCATTGCTAGATAGGTGCCGAGGGTATCAATGTGCAAGCAGCAGACAATGCGCCCAAACACAATATATACAAGCTCGGCCTCGAGCAATAAGTGCCTGGATAACCAGGAGCAAGACTCAATACTCGATTCAAGAGTGCACCCAGGAAATACTACCTGGGCGTCTATAATAGATTTGGGAGGTCTGTTCGTTCATCAATAGCTCTACTGGTACACACAGTCCTTTACAGTGTACACGCATGTAGACAACCATGCAAACCCATGGGTAAATATATACAGAACAGCATGCCCGCGAGGTCTCCGTCTGTGGCAAACGGTCGGCCATAACTCATCAATGCATCATCTATCATTGCTGCCACCAGGCTTAGATCCGCGGGAAGTCGATGGCCCAGGTGGCCTCGATTGCGCAGACTTGAAGATCGCAGGCTGCTTGGTCTTGAAAATCGCATCCTCAGCCTTACGCAAGTCTTCCGAATGAGGAACCGCCGCAGGGGATTCCAACGTCTGCGAGCTGCGGGAGGACGCAGGCCGTCTGGGCGTCCAGTCTCCGTTGGCCGAATCTTGCACGTCGGTCCACTGGCTGTCCCCGTCGTCACTCTGGACGTCAGCCGGGGCTTCGTCGCTGTTCTCACCCCAAGACTCCTGCTTCACTGAGGTGCCTTGGCCCGCCCCGGCGAGCTCCATCATGTCCAGGAAGGCCTGGGGCACTTCCTCGGCTGCGAGGTCTTCCGACCGTTCCCGTTGCAACTTTTCCCTCCTCATGTCCTCCTCTATCTGCAACTGCTTCTCGCTCAGGAAGTACTTCTGCTCTGTCTCGCTACCATCCCGAATCAGCGTTTTGACAGCCGCCATAACCCCTGGGCATTTGTCAACGATGTAGTTCAGAAGCCGGTCCGCCTCAGGACTCCAGGCCGCCATTTGCTCCAAATCCATGTATGCCTTGGTCAGTGACAAAAGGGTATGAGTGATAGGACGGTTGGCCCTAGGGCTGGCACCCCTGCGGCGCATTTCGAGCGACAGCCTAGTATTGGCATCGGACACTACACGACGCACACGCTGCCAGCCCAGCCAGTTCGGCATGAGCTGCTCCTCACAAACGATGAAGGCCTCGCGGAACTTCTTCATCGAAGCAAGGATTTGGACATAGTAATTCCAATTCTTGCTGTCCAGCCGGTACTTGGACTGTAGGACTGAGGATATCACCTGGCGTAGGCCATCGGCATCACCCTGTGCCGCATACATGCGCTGCATCGTTTTGAGCGCGTTGGTGAGGACGTACCGCATAGATGGGAGAGGCTCGTCCCTTGTCGTTCCCGGTGCTCCTACATGGCTCATGTGAACTGCGCGGTCGAACATCATGTTCCACAAGTCTCTGACTTCGGCATAGTTTCCGTCGTAAAATGCAGATAGCATCAGCGCCTCCAGCATTCTCAATGGGGGCTCCTGCATATTCGCCGCCTCCGGAGATGAATCCCGCCACAGCTGCAAAATCTCTGGCACCGCCAGGGTCTGCCTCATCTGCGTGAAGACGAAGATCAAGACAGAGGCTAAATCGGCGCGATTTGCTACGGTGTCCGGGAAATGGAGCGTCTGAATCCATACTTCACCAAGCTGCTGCGCTCGCTTGGGTCTCTTCGCGGGCTCCATCGCTTTCCTGAATTGTCGCAACGCCGATGCCAGTAGAGGCTTTTGCTTGCTGTCATCCTTATCTGACGGCCTCTGAGCCAGTCCACCCAGGGCTTTAAACACTCGGACCATAGCCTCATTGCTCTTCGGCATGCCCAGGTCCTGGAGGATGGTGCTGCTCTGAAGGGCTTTCAAGGACTGCCCGCTCCTGAGGTAGGCACTCATCAGCAAAGCATAGTGCCTCAGAGTAGGCTTGAATGAGTGAGTCTTGATGGCGGACTTCAGGAGGTAAAGCGCGTGGTGAGGTTGCCTGCATAGTGCCAACCCTCGTAGGAGCTGGTCGTATGTTTCATTATCATAAGGGACGCCATGTTCGGTCATCGCCACGAGGAGGCGGTTGACGGCCGTCAGATCGCGTCGAGAGGCCTGGTGATACAGCAAAGTGTTCCACAGTACGGTGAACTGCTCCCGCTTAAATCGGCGCGCTTTCGTTGTCATGACGCAGATTCTCTCGGCATCAAGGTGTCTGTCGTTTTGAGAGTAGGCTTCCACGACACAATCGACCATGGCCATATTCGGTTCTATGCCATCGTTCTTGGCCATGCGGTATAGCTCCAACGTGAACTCAAGATCTCCTCGCGAGCCACTCAAGCCCATCATGGTGCCGTAGCTGTACTTGTCAGGCTTGCAAGCGTCTTGCAGGACGGTGAAGACTCGGATCGCCGTGTCATACTCCCCAGCCTTGGCATGTGCATTGAGTAGAACATTCCAACAAATGACAGGGAGATCGTCACCGTAGTCGTTCTGAAGTTTATTGAACACACGCCGCACTTCGCTGAGCTCGCCCCTGACAGCTTGGACGTGGAGCAGAGGGAGATACTCCGGATTCTTGCTGCCCACGGGAGATTTTCGGTTAGGATAGTCTTTCTCGTATGCATCCCACAGACGCTGCACGGCAATCGCATCGCCGCGGCGGGCATGAAAAGTCATGTAGAGCCGGTACCCAGGTATATCCAATTCATTGAAACGTGTGTGCCAATCCTTCATCATCATCTCCATGCCAGCAGCATCGTCGGCGGGGAAGAAGACTTGTCGCATCATCTCACGCATGACGTGACCGCGGAGTTTGACTCCTCGCAATTTTCGATACTGCCTGTAGAGCTTGATCGTGAGACTGGGGCCCAGTTCTTTGGAATGGCAGATAAGATCTTCGTAGAGCAGATGATCCTCGAGTAAGTGCAGTGTAAGGGCAAGGTCGTCGCCCTTCATCTCTCGCCAGTACTTGCGGATACATGGAATAATCACCCTGTCCAGCAAACTTGCGGAAAATTCCGGGTCCTCGCGCACAATAGAACGGCTGGCCGTATCTATACGGTACACGAGGGCCTTGATTCCATTCGCAATCTCCTCCATGGAAAGGACACTCTCAATGTGTTCCCAATTTAGTTCCTCGGCGTCGGCACGGTGTGCATCCGGGTATCTTTCCCAAATGTCTCCAAATGTCTCCCAATTTGAGAACTTGATGGCCATGGCGAGTAATTGCTCCATACTTCGGCATTTCGTCGCGTAATCAAGGAACTCATTGCGAATCGCCCTGCGCCGCTCCTTGTTCTTAGCACCATGGTACACCCGCCATGCGTGGATGAAGTCGGTGGGGTCGTGTTTCTGAAAGATTTCATGCAGTACGTCCCACCCAGACCTCGAGCGCCGTTTTGCCATTGTCCGCGCTGGACGAGCCGCAGGCGCAGGCGATTCTGCTTCGGGGTCCGTGAGCGAGCTGTTCTCGTCATACTCGTCTTCGTAGTCTTCATCGAACTCTTCGTCTTCAAACGCCAAGGCACCGTTTGTGGACTCATTCCCAACAGCGGAAGCTTCTGGTACATTCTCAGCCGGGGGGTGCGACTGAGACTGCTGAGTTGAAGCCGCTGACGAAGTAAAGAGTCGAGGCACAGCACTTCTGAGGAAAAGCCTTTGCCGCTCATATTTGTCAAGAGCTGAGGGGGACAGCCTCCTCAACAGTGACGTCGCACCATGGGGGTTCAAGAAGTCGAGCAAGAAAGTAGAAGCGGTCAGAGGCTCCGACCTGGTTTGCCGAGATGCAGGAAAAATATTGAGTGACTCGAGAGGGTCCCGGACGAGTGCCTGCCAGACACTGGACAACTCGATCTCAGCAGCGCCATGCTGCCAGAAAGCGGTATGGAGTCTTCGGTGCGACTTGAGCGAGACTGTTGTCGGTGGGAGCACTCGTTGGAGATTGCATGGTTCCAGACTTGCGGCCGTTCTTTCAAGCATTGGCATGGGGCAACGGTGCAGACTGCTGGGTTCGGGGAGGGTTGGCACGGCTTCGATTCAGGTCATTATTTGTCGGCACGACTGAGGTCGGAGGCAAGCATGTCAAAGGTCAGCAGGCTCGATCTACGGCTCAAGTCATTGGACTGGGCGCTTCAAATACGGCCACGGGTCCGTAGGGAGGTGCGCGCACTTACGCGCTTCATGCTGGAGTGAGTATGATGCCGTCACTGTCGCCGCTGTCACCGCCGTCTTTCGCAGCTTCGCCTTCCCGGTCGCACTAGCAATGAGTATGGATTGCGTTCGTCATGTGCCTGGAGCGTGAGGAGCGGATAGAGCGTTGTGGGCTGAAGCATTGAGGAGGGCCACCTGACCTGAGTTGTTGTGGTGGAGCAGCTCGGGCGTGGCTGGAAGGACTCTGGAGTAATTCTGCCGTCGATGATCTCTTGACTCCGGCCAGTGGCGCAAGGTCGATACAAGAGAAAAAAAAGGACGGCCCGGGACCGCAGGAGCTCGTGCCCACCCGCGTCCGTTTTTTTGGCAGGGGTGCGCTCCGAGTGGACCTGTCTACCAACTGGCTGCGACCCCAAGCTTCCATAGCTCCCCCAAAGACCAATTTTTGCGGGGCACGATTTGCGACGGATGCTTGATTGAACATCGAAGCAGTAGCCCCTCCACAACTTCACGTTCTCCAAGGCGCAGACTGGACAGCACCACCTATTCCCAGCCCACAGCAGTCTTCGGCCAGCACAGTTTAGGCGCCACTCTGGATCGCTTTTCGTGCATGTCGGCATAAATCAGAGATCATAGATACCTTGATTGACAGGATCCTGAAGCACGCGCCACCAACATGGACACCACGAAGATCATCCTCGACACGAGGCTGGAGCTGCTCGACTACGCAAATGATTACACTACCTACGCCTCCAAGCTGACCACTCGCCTCCGAAGCACCAAGAAGAGGCTGGGAATCCCGGGTAAGAGCCAGGGCAAGCCGTCTAACGTCGACATATCGCCCTCGCAGCTGGCGCAAAACCATGAGTGAGTGTGCGCCCCAGCCCAACTTTCCGTCGAGCACCAGAAGCCGGGCACTGACTCCCCTCGCACAGATTCATTCAGGTCCCTCTCCTCAAGGCCGAGCGGTGTTGGGCCAAGTCCATGGCGTGGCAATCAAGGGATACTATCACCAGTGATACCCGCTCCAACATTGTCTCGAAGCTCGTCAAAGCCGTCAAGGTCGTCGAGAACCTCGTTGCCACATTATCCGACAGTGCGAGCGGTGCAAAGACTTCAGATGTCCTCGGTGCGAGAGCATATGCTGCGGTGCTGAAGGGTGACTCGTCTTTCCGGGCCAAGAGGTGGGAGGAGTGCCTGAACAATTACAGTGTTGCAAAGGTCATCTACAGCGCCTTGCCGTCGTCCAAATTGGAAGGAAACACCTTCAAAGACTATGTCTCGGGTTCAGTGGATACCCCTCTGCGGTTTGCGCAGCGCCAGCAGAATATACCAACATCACTGTCCCTCCTGTCTCTTGCGAAACAACATCTGCCACAATCCGACAAGGCTCTGGTCTCCGGCGTGGAAGAGGTCGCCCCTGGTTTCTTCAAGCAGGATGAAGATGCCGATATGGCCAATGGTGGTCCCCTGAAAACTGTCACATGGAGGACCAGAGAGGTCCCTGTGGAAGACGCTGAGATTGCCTCGAAATTGGCAGCTTTGGAAACCGCTGCTTCGGAGTTATCGCAAAAGCTGGGCTCCTCCCCCGATCTGCGGCCAAATGTCAAGGCTGAGGCCTACGACAGTGTCCTTGAGATCAGCAACTATGCGATTGAGGCGACACTCCAGGCCATTGACGAGCTCAAACAGCAAAGCGTGCCTCAAGGCGACCCACGAATGCAGAATCTGGCTGTACTACGAACGAAGCTCAACTACGACTTGCTGAGCTGGCAGATAGGGCGAAATCGCGTTCTGCTTGGACAGCAGGATGGCGCCGTGCTAGAAGACGGCCCAGGCTTGAAGAAGGGTAACGCCGCAGACACCGATGCCCCGGCAATTAAGGACAGCCAGCAAGTCAAGCAGCAGGAGAAGAAGGCCAACGTGTACAGCAAGACATTACAGATCCTAGAAGCGGCAAAGGAGCTTCCAGGTGTCGCGGCAGACGAGCATCTTGCAGCAGAGATTGACGCCGTGTCCAAATATTTCACGGCGTTGAAGTAAGTGTCTGCCGGGCTTATTGGTTCATGTGTCTGCCTGCTAATCTGCTATTAGGTCTCTTGCAATCGCTCGGTCTCACACACTGATTGGCAATCCTGCGAATGCTCTCGCCCTCACCAAATACGCTCATGACCAAATCCAGGCTGCTTTGCCTGTGATCGTCAAGCACAATGCAAGCAAGGATACCGGCCTGAAAACTATCGAGGTCAACAGATCAGACGCTGAGTCCCTTCAGAACCTACTGAAGGGAGAGCTGCAGCGTTCCCGGGCGCTTGTCGAAATTGCGAACCTGCGGAAGCAGGCCGACAAGGGAGACTCCAAGGCGGCACAACGGCCCCTGATCGACAAGCTCGGCCAGTACCCCTCCAAAGGAGTTGACCTCGAAAACATTGTCACTTATCCTCCCAAGATGGAACCTATTCCCATCAAGCCATTGTTCTTGGACGTCGCGTGGAACCACGTCCAATATCCACAGAAGCAAGGGGCGAAAGCGGACGTTCTTCAGGACAAGACGAACGCCAAGTCTGAGGAGGCCGAGAAGCAGCCTGCTAAGAAGGGCTGGTTCGGATTCGGCAGGGGCTAGGAGACTCTCCAGCGGCAGGACATTGGGAGCCGGAGCCGAGGACCAACCTGTCAGATGGCCCGTCTTGTGGTCGGGGGCTTTATATACCGTATGCCGCTCCATGGCGATGCCTCGTCGTCGCGAGGCGTGGAGAGGTAGACATGTATGACGACAAAGACCATAGCTAAACCAGACGCCATGCAGTATCGCTTAATAAAGGTGGGCAGTTGGCTCATTCGTCCCTCTTGTCGCCCCCATTACGTGAAACTCCTCCTCTGTGGAATGTGGATGTACATTGCGCGGGACCGCTGGCGCGAAGGCGAATTTCCATTCCTGAGGTTGCGAGAAACAGTGCACCTTCTTATTGAAACTAATAGTAGACCACTTACAATTCAATCGGCTCTGACTACAACTCACTCATGTCTCAATGAGACGCAGAGACGATGCAAGATACGAGTGAAGGCGAGGGCTTCCTCCACCGACAGCAGACGCGGAGGGAGCCCATCAAAACATGGGTTTTATTCAAATACGCCAAAAGCCTCCTGTTCCCCCAACGACAACAAACACAAGTCACAGGACCGGATGAAAAACCAAGGGATGATGTTGCCGAATTCGAAGAAATCGTTCTCCACGATAACAAACCCCGGTCCTGGAAGAATCTCCAGCTCCGCACCTTCATCACCTCCGTAACAGGCCTCATCCTCACCATCCTCTCCTTCGTCTTCGGCGTCGGCTGCGGGCTGGGCATCGGCGTCCCCTACTACGGCGGCTCCTCCCTCTCGCACGTCTTCACCCGGCCGTCCAGCCACCCCAGCGGGATACCGGCCGACCTCCCCATCATCCCCGCTGCCCAGCTGACCAACAGGACGGAGCTGGACCTCGAAACGGGCTTCACCTTCTCCGGCGCCCCGCGGGTGAGGGAGTACGACTTCACAATAAGCCTGGGTCTCGCCGCGCCCGACGGCTTCTGGAAGCCCATGGTGCTCGTGAACGGGCAGTCGCCCGGCCCGCTGATCGAGGCGGCCACGGGCGACACGGTGCGCGTGCGCGTGACGAACCAGCTCCCCAACAACGCAAGCACCAGCGTCCACTTCCACGGCATCGACCAGCGCGGCACGCCCTGGATGGACGGCGTCGCCGGCGTGACGCAGTGCGGGATCCCGGCCGCCGGGTCCTGGACGTACGAGTTCACCGTCGCCGGCCAGCGGGGCACGTTCTGGTACCACGCCCACGCCGCCGTGCAGTACACGGACGGGCTGTACGGCCCCATCGTCGTGCGCGACCCGGAGGGCGAGATGGTCCCCCCGTCCGACGCCGAGAGGATCGTCTTCCTCGGCGAGAACCACCACGCCTACGCCGGGGAGCTCGCGGGCCACTACCTCGCGGCCTCGTCGCCCTGGGAGCCCGCCGAGGCCGGCGTCGAGCCCCTGAGCGACAATCTCTTGCTCAACGGGCAGGGCACGTTCGACTGCTCGGTCGTGTCGACTACCTTCAACTCGACGTTCCGGCAGAAGAACACGCCGGTGTGTAACGGAGGCCAGGCGTACATGACGAGCATCAGGCGCGGGACGACCATGCGGCTCCGGCTGATCAACCATTCCTCGTACCTGTCGTACTGGTTCAGCGTCGACAAGCACCCGCTCACCATTGTGGAGATTGATGGGGTCGAGGTTGAGCCTATCGTTAGCCAAGGAGTGCACGTCAACATCGGGCAAAGATATAGCGTAATTGTCAGCGCGACGGAGAAAGCGGGAGACTATACCATCAGGTCGGCGCTAGAAAAAGACTGTTTCCTGCCTTATAGCACGTATGTCAGTAATGGGTTGGAGTCAATCGGGTACCAGGCCAAAGGGATTCTGAGATATGAACGCGATGAAGAGTCGGAAGGAGAAGCTACGATAGAGGAGGGAGGCACCGATAAGGAAGAAGGAGAAGTAAAGACGACAAATCCGTGGGGCTGTGGCGACATGCCATTCGATATGCCCAAGCCCATGCGGCAGGAGGCAGCATATGACTTAGGCGAGGCCGACCCAACCCACATCATAGACTTCCAGTTCCGCCAAGTCGGCGAGATCAATCGCATCTTCCTGAATAAGGTGAGTAAATATCAGCACTCTGATCCACACCCACCCAGCCCCTGACCTACCCACACCACCCGGACAAACCTAATGACGAGCCAAAACCAAAATATCAGACCTCATGGAGCCCCTACCAAGACGACGCAACCCTGTGGCAGGCCGCAGACGACAACGACGACAACGGCTTCGCCGGGGCCACCGGCGGCGTGTACCACAACTGGGGGTTCCGCCTGGACCAGCAGGTCCTTCTAGTCCCAGACGGCAGCGGCACGGCGCAGGTGGCCATCAACAGCCTCGACGCCATGGAGCACCCCTTCCACATGCACGGCCACAGCGTGCAGGTCGTGGGCTGGGGGCCCGGGCGGTACGAGCCTTCCTCTTCCTCCCCTGCCTCCTCTTCTCCATCATCCTCGTCGACGACGTGGAACCTGGCCAACCCGCTGCGCCGCGACACATTCACCGTCCCCGCAGAGTCCCACGTCGTCATCCGCTTCAGAGCCGACAACCCAGGGATCTGGGTCTTACACTGCCATGTCGCGTGGCACCTCGAGGCCGGGATGCTGGTGTCGTTCTTGGAGCGGCCGGCTGATCTGAAGAGGCTTCTGGACGGGATGGACACGGAGACGAGGGCGCTCTCCGAGAGCTTCTGTTCTAAAAGGGCCGGCCGCGACGTATGATTTAATTAGTCAAGGATAACATTAGCGGTCAAACATTCATGGCGTTCTTTCACACGGCGCATTCGATGTCGTCACAATACAAACAGTATGGCGCAGGAATGATTTGAGCCAAGATGGTTGAGGGGGGTTGTTGTATTATCTTGCGTTGTCATCAACATCTAACAATTGTACACACATTTCGAGAGATCTCTGTCCCCCCAAAACCATGCCGTCGTAGTGTCATCCAGAACCCATTCATCAAATGACCTGGTCCCAAAAAATCGAACGCAAAGGAAAATTTGTTTTGATGCTCAGAACGCCGTCACCGACCAATTGGTGATTAGACACAGGATAAAGTAGCGTAAAATGAGGTGTGGCGGCCTATCAGGCTGCCATGAGAGTGCGGAGTATGAGTACAGAGTGGTTACAGGGGTGAAGAAAAGAGGTCTATCATGCTCCCGCGCTGCCTAGACACACATGGCCAAAAGTCGGCCTGAAAGGGGTATAATAACGTCGCTGATCCGGTTTTGCCGAGACTAGATTTACTTGGTCTCGTCCTTCTTCTCGCCCTCAGCAGCACCCTCGGTGTTGGGAGGCTGCTCGCCGGACTCGGCACGGGCCTTGTGCATCTTGTCGAAGAGGTTCAAGCTGGCCATCTGGAGCTCGTCGGTCTTCTCCTTGATCTCGGCAGCGGTCAGGGTGCTCTCGCCGGCCTGGCTCTTGGAGATGAACTCGCGCATGGAGGTGATCTTCTCCTTGATCTGGTCGGCCTCGGACTTGTCCAGGCGGTCGGCGAACTCGTTCAGGGCCTTCTCCGTGTCGTTCACGACGCTGTCGGCGCGGTTGGCAGCCTCAATGGAAGACTTGCGCTCCTTGTCAGCCTCGGCATACTTCTCGGAGTCCTGCACCATCTGCTCGATCTCGTTCTCAGACAGGCCAGATCCGGAGGCGATGGTGATGGACTGGTCCTTGTTGGTGGACTTGTCCTTGGCGTGGACGTGCACAATAGAGTCGGCATCGATGTCAAAGGTAACCTCGATCTGGGGGACACCACGGTGGGCAGGAGGAATGCCAACAAGCTGGAAGTTTCCGAGCATCTTGTTGTCACGGACAAGCTCACGCTCACCCTGGTACACCTTGATCTCGACAGCGGTCTGGAAGTCGGCGGCAGTGGAGAAGACCTGGGACTTCTTGGTAGGGATGGTGGTGTTGCGGTTAATGAGACGAGTGAAGACTCCGCCAAGAGTCTCGATACCCAGGGACAGAGGGGTAACGTCCAGAAGCAGGAGGTCCTTGACCTCACCAGAGAGCACAGCGCCCTGGATAGCGGCACCAATGGCGACAGCCTCATCAGGGTTCACGGACTTGGCGGGGTCACGTCCGAAGATGTTCTTGGTGACCTCGGAGACCTTGGGCATACGGGTCATACCACCAACCAGGATAACCTCCTGGATGTCCTTGGCCTGCAGATTGGCGTCCTTGAGAGCCTTCTTGACGGGCTCAACAGTCCTGGAGACGAGAGGGTCGACCATCTTCTCAAGCTGGGCGCGGGTCAGCTTCAGGTTGATGTGCTTAGGTCCAGAGGCGTCGGCAGTGATGAAAGGCAGGTTGATGTCGGTCTGCAGAGAGGAAGACAGCTCGATCTTGGCCTTCTCAGCGGCCTCACGGATACGCTGGATAGCCATGCGGTCGCCGGACAGGTCAAGTCCAGAGGTCTTCTTGAAGTCCTGAACCATGTGTCGCACAAGCTGGATGTCAAAGTCCTCACCACCCAGGTGGGTGTCTCCGTTGGTAGACTTGACCTCGAACACGCCGTTTTGGATCTCAAGCACGGAGATATCGAAGGTACCACCACCGAGATCGTAAACAGCGACAACGCGGTCAGCCTCCTTCTCAAGACCGTACGCAAGGGCAGCAGCGGTGGGCTCGTTAACGACACGGAGGACGTTCAGACCAGAAATCTGACCGGCATCCTTGGTGGCTTGACGCTGGGAGTCGTTGAAGTAGGCGGGGACGGTGACGACAGCATTCTTAACGGGCTTGCTGAGGTAGGCCTCGGCAGTCTCCTTCATCTTCTGCAGCACAAAGCCACCAATCTGCGAGGGCGAGTAGTTCTGGCCACGGGAAGACACCCAGGCGTCTCCGTTGGTGTGCTGAACAATCTTGTAAGGCACCTCCTTGATGTCGCGCTGAACCTCAGCGTCCTTGAACTTTCGACCGATGAGTCGCTTGGTGGCGAAGAGGGTGTTCTCGGGATTGACGACGGCTTGACGCTTGGCAGCGACACCGACGAGACGCTCACCGTCCTCAGCGAAAGCGACCACTGATGGCGTTGTGCGGGCACCTGGAAGCGGGTGTTAGCGGAGCTCGCATTCTGACTTGTACGTGACAATAGCAGTGGTGTTCTGGATGGAGGTGGAAACTAACCCTCTGAGTTCTCGATAATCTTGGGGGTCTTGCCCTCCATGATGGCCACAGCAGAGTTTGTCGTTCCGAGATCAATACCGATCACGGCGCCCTGAACCTTGCCCTCTGTTGATTGGAACCGCGACAAGGCGGGGACGGCGGATTTGCGCAGGAGACCCGCAGAGCTCGATGCTCTGGGGAGCTGTAATGATGAGAAAGATTGTCAGTGTCCTAGATCATCACGGCTGTGGCGAGCACGAGACCACCACGAGAGTCGGGCGCGGACTTACAGCTCTGGACATGCGCGAGGCGAGCATCTTGATCTAATTAAAGAAAGATATTCTACAATACAGAGTAGTGTGTAGAAGGTGAGAATTGCAACGAAGAGAGAAACAGAACGTTTCTTCTGATGGAGGTTGAGGGTTGAGGTAAGGGAGACTGGGCTGGTGTTGGACTTTGTGGTTGGGGATGGACGAAGCAGAGGTGAAAAAAGCTCAGAAAATATTTGCCAATGGTCAAGCAAGGTAATGACGCTCGCTCGATGAGCCGCCGACCCCCCAGCCTGTAGGAGAGAAGCTTCCCGAATTTTTGCCTGCCAGGCCTGCCCCGACCCCAGCCGACGCCTGGCCCGTGCTTCCCGGGATCGCAGCCGTGTGCTCTGGAGTACGTACCTCGATCTCTGCGGCCCCGCGACCCTCTCCTCTCTCCATGCAGCGCAAACCCGCTCAGAAAAAAGACAGGGTCATTGTCCAGCCAACAAGAGGCTAAGGAATTGATTGCAAAATAGAGCCGACTAACGGAATATAGTGGCATGGTTGCCTCGCGCACCACGGACGCGGACGAACCTCGGTAACTATCCATCAGTCTACGGAGTAGATATGGTACACTCAACACATTGAAGTCTATTATCGAGGTACCTAGGTAGTATGTACGATGCTGCGACATGTCAACAAGAGCCTGCACAAGCAAGCAATGGGAAGGTAGATGAACAGAAGGATTGACAGTGTTCCGTAGCACAAGTAATTGGACTGTCACAACTAATTGAGCCTCTCACCAAGCAGTCGGGCTGACGACGGTGGATGCTGATTAAGTCGGTGCTGAATGCCCGTCAGATGCGTGCAAAATCGAGATCCACGCCACAGGGTTTGGAGAAGGTGGACGGGGTGAATGGATACTTGGGACCTGCACCAAGTGGGCATGTTAAGCGCAAGTACCTCGCCGTCCCCCTGTCGCAGCTATTCTTTATGTGGGAAGCGGAAGGTTGCCGCCTCATTGACTGCTGCTGGCAAATGAACGTCATTCAGATTCCTCTTTGCCTCGCCCTTCGACTGGCAGATCACTCCTCAGCTTTCAACCTTGTCATCCAACCTTGCCTCGCCTCGCCTCACATCAACCTCTCTTTGGGCCAGACCGACCTGCTTATCCATTCAGTCGACCGTCTCCGGACTTCGCTCGCCCCTTGATACCGACGACCTAATAACGCGACCTCGGAGCAAATCGTCAATCTCATTCATCTGCTCATTAGCAATCCATCCCATCAACCCCATGACTCGGCAGCCTTCAGTTTGAGCCTCGCAGTCGGCACCATGGCCGTCACGGACGATAGAATGTAATCAGTCACCACCTCCCCTCCAATCAATATCGCGTGCACACACCCTCCCTGGTTTGGACACGCACATTGTGCTCTGCTCCTCCCTTTGTGTTGGGGACTCGGCTTGGCTAACGGATACCCGCATGTAGCTATCATCCGACAGACGCCCTCATCCTCCACAAACCCAAGCGACACTACCGCGTCGGTCTGCGCGTCGAGTATGTTCTGGTTCCCGGCGCTGTTTCGCCCCTGTTCTGGTCTGACCTCTTTGTCTTAGACACTGGCAACTGCGCTCCCAAATCGGCCTGTCATCGCCGCGCTACATCTACTACCCCGGCGGAAACGAGAACAACCAGATCCATCGACTCGACACTGCATCCCACGAAAGCGAAACAATCAAGATCCTCACCTTTGCGCCGCGATGCCTTGTGGCCAAGTACGGTTGGATATGCGCCGGCGGTGAGAACGGCGAATTCGTGTCTGTGCAGGTAGACGATGAGAGCCAGGGGGGCGACCTGGGCCGCAACAACGTCGAAAGGGACCTATTCTCAAGATACCGCCGATCTCCGGCTAATAACAGCCACGCCGACCAAGACCACTGGCTTGATGCGTTCCACGATCATGTCCGTGCCGGCTCACCCGACGAGCGACTGCGACTAGGCATCGATTCGGCCTCTAACAACGACAGCGACGACTCTTTGCCGGCTCTGGTCCCCGCTATCCCCAGCCCTAGAACGCAACCGAGTTCCGACAAGAGCCTGCATGCTCGATCCAAGACATTCGGCAGGGACCGTGTGAATTGTATCACGCTGTGGACGCCGCAAGTTTCCAAGGTTGGGTTTTTCGAAGGCGCGTACTCTACGCCAGTGGCAGTACTTGCAAATAACGACAAGCACGTCACGGTGGTGGGCTTGCGAGACCAGGACGCGGTGGACGAGCTGACCTATCCAGACTGTGTCAATCGCGCCCTGATTTCACCAGACGGCCGTCTGCTTGCTGCTGTCTGCGACGACCCTTATCTTTATGTCCACGAGAGGGTGGCAAGGCAGAACGCTTGCCCTGGCCTGTTCACGCGCAAGGAGGACTTTGAGTGGAGACTGTGTGCAAAGATACCACTCAAGAGCCAGCGTAAAGAGGATCGCTCCGACCAGCGAGGTAGTTTTGCGGCCTGCTTCTCGAACACCGGACGGTTCCTTGCGGTTGGAACTCAGTATGGCGTGATCTCCGTATTCGACACTGCCTCTTTCACTGAGCCAGGTACGGATCCGCTCATCACTGCTTTTACTTCGTCAAGAGCGAAGGACGATGTGGGTGCCGTTCGTGATATGGCATTCTGTCCGGGACCATTCGACTTGCTGGCATGGACAGAGCATCGGGGTCGGGTCGGTGTTGCGGATATCCGGAGCAACTATGTTTCGCGGCAAATGCTAAACTTGAACGACCATGACGGGTTCGAGCAGATCATGATCACCGAGAGGGGCTCAATCGACCCGCGACTACTAGAACGTAACGACAGCGGAGAACTCAGCTACTCAAGTATCTCGACTGCAGAAAACCGACGGGCGGCACGGCGCCAAGCCACTGACTACCACCCCCCTTTGACCCCGGAGGAGACCATGGTCATAGAGGCGCTTCAGGAGCACCGCAGGCGCAGGGAGCAAGCTGCTGCTCGAAACAACCCCACATCCGGCTCCAACATGTCGAGGCTGATGGAACGCCTACACAACAATCGACAGCAACGCGAGAATGCTACTGCGTTGGCCCTGAACGACTCCAGCTCTAGACTCCGCTCTGAGGCAAGTAATTCCCGCCGAGTTGGCGACATATTGAGCGACATCCAAAGCCAGCGCGACCGTCTCCGGGACCAATCTGACCGTCTTCGTGAGCAGTCAGAGCGAGTACGCGCGCGCCGTCTCGCAGTCGACGAGGCAGAGAGGCACCGACTCTCCGGCGGATCGATCCGGGCCCTGCGCGCGCCGCTTGTTCTCCCCCAGAGCAGCGAGTCGCCACGCCAAGTGTACATCAACAACTCGTACACAGACCTCGAGGCGCTGTACCAGTCGGCGTTCGAGGGTGGGGCCGCGTCCGGGGACGGGCCCTACGAGCCGGGCCAGGGCGAGTCGACCGGGAACAGGACGAGGGACTACCTCTCTGTGTGGAGCAACATGCTGAGGGACAGGGATACGGAGGGCGAGCCTACCAGCCGGCTCGGGCGCGCCCGCCTAGACCGTCTCGTCAACATCCCCGGTGGCCGGGTCGACCGCGAAGACGACGACACCGCCGGGCTGTCGTGGAGCGAGGACGGTCGTATCTTGTGAGTAACCATCGTGCTACGAAATTGGAATTCCTTACTAACAAGCACATCTCAGAATCATCGGCGCCGTGGACGGCATATATGAGTTCCACGTCGATCTGTTCAGCAGGAGGGTCTTCCCAAGCATGGAGATGCGGTGAGGATGAGTGAGTGAGTGAGTGACAGCAAGACAGTTGATAGTCCACGAATTTGCGTGTGCCTGGTGTATATTCCCTGGCCGGGGGAGCGGGGGTGTCCGGATGGACTGTGAAACTTCAATAAGGATAGGAGCTTTGAAAACGACCATTGGCGGTGCATCGGCGTTGGGACGGGTAATGCTAGCAGCACGGCATTTGGAAATCCCTCGTGTCTATAGGCGTCTTGTTTCCTGTTTCTTCTTCTCCTTTTTTTCTTCTCGTTCCTGCATGTTATCAGAGTCAGCTCGATCTTGGCCAAGCTCCCCGGTCTCCCTCGGAGGTTCCTGATATTTTGTTCATGCCCCCCGTCCTTGTCATTAATTACTCCCCCGATCGAGAGCATCGGCTTGACAGAAAAAGAAAAAGTTCGTTGTCGTGTGGTGCTTCTTGCTTGTTTTGCTTCCTTGCTTGCACACGTGTACATGTTGTTCGCCAGGAACAGGGTAACCATTTTTGGGTCTTGGGTGTGTGAATACCTATGGTCAGGTGCCGGAGACCATGCGGCTTACATAGGAACAGATTGATAAACTGCCCCGAAGAGCAGATTGACTTTGACAGTCCAATTTCGGATTCTGCCATTGCCTCAGACGAGGTCTGCTTGTGCGGATGAGAACGGTGGTTTGCGAATATGTTAGACTGAACTAGTTGATTTAATAGGGACTCGGGCAGAGATTCCTGTTTCTAAATTAGACTGTGGATGCCGTATCTACTGTGGTGATAACGAAACCTGGCGTTGGCAACGCCACATCCCAAGGAATCGCCGTTACTCAGACGGGTCAAAGTCATGTAACCGTCGACGGGACACCCGTCTTGCCGTCTGCCACATTCTTCTGCCGCGACCAGTTAGAAATATACCTCTCCCAAGGCTCACATGTCGTCACTCATCTATACAGCAACCCCTCGACCATCTCCCCGATAGCAAGCGAGCTCGTCAGCCCGGGGCTCTCGATACCAAGCAGGTTCACCCACCCCTCATACCCCTCCTCGCGGCGTATGACAAAGTCATTGAACCCCGTCCCCTCCATGACCGCCTGCCGGGGCGCCAGCTTGGGCCTGATGCCCGCGTAGTCGGGCGCGAGCGCGCTCACATCGACGCCGGGGAGGTACTTTTTGATCTCCTCGGTGGCGGCGGCCATGCGCGCCCCGCTGACGGCCAGGTCGTCCGCCGAGCCGACCCACTCGACGTCCGGGCCGAACCGCACGCGCCCGCCCATGTCCATTGTGAGGTGCGTCCCGAGCCCTCCGGCCCCGGGCTCCGGCGCAGGGTACACGAGCGTCCCGACGCGGGGGGACGACGCCGAGTACGAGAAGTAGTTGCCCTTGGCGTAGTAGGTCCGCATGTGCCGCGCCGCGTCGGGGACGACCATGTTGTGCACGTCGCACGCGCCCAGCCCCGCGGCGTTGACGAGCGTGTCGGCCGTCACGGCGCTCTCCTCGCCAGACCGCGCGTCCCGCACCGTCACCTCCCACCCGGCCTCGCCCCGGCCCCCTGGCCCCACAGGCGAGACCCCGACGACGTGGCTGCCCGGGCTGAACGTCCCGCCCGCGTCCTCGAAGTGCCCCAGCAGCGCGACCATGAGGCCGTGGCTGTCGACGATCCCCGTGGACGGGCTCTCGAGGCAGCCCGCCTCGGCGCGGACGTGCGGCTCCCTGCGCGCGAGCTCGTCCTTCCCCACCCAGCGCACGGGGACTGCCCCGCCGAGCGCCGTGGCGCAGTGGTCGTGGACGCGCTGCAGGGCCTCGCGCTGGCCCGGGGTCTGCGCGACGATGAACTTGCCCGTGTTGCGGTGCGGCACGGCATTGGCCTTGCAGTAGGCGTACAGCAGCTCCTTGCCGCGGATGCACAGGGACGTCTTGAGCGTCGAGGCGCCGTAATAAATACCCGCGTGGATCACCTCGCTGTTGCGCGACGACGTCTCCTGGCCCGGCTGCTCGTGCCGCTCCAGCAGGAGCGTGGCCGGGTTGCGCTGCGCCAGTGCCCGCGACACCGCGAGGCCGACCGCGCCGCCGCCGATTACCTGGAGGACAATGTCAGCACGGTGGTTGTGTTGTAGATTTACTTTCTCAGTGTCATTGTGATCTAAGCGGGGCGAGCGATGGGATGAGATGGTGGTATGCAGGACGATCTCGAGGTGAACGAGGGACTGGGCAGGCTGATGCTCCAACCATCGCCTCGACTCCACGATGAACCAACCTCATAGCCCAGCGAAATAAACGAAGTCACTCACCACATGCGCGAAATCAGCCCGTCTCGATACAGTAGTCGAGAACAGCCGGCCATGCCCAGTGCTGCCGTTGCCCTCTCTTCCGAGCACTCGATGCGACGCGAGCTGTCTCCTCGCCACCCTCGAAAACATTTTTGCTTCTTTTTTTGTCTCTTTCTTTTCCTCCCTTTCCCTATTTACAAATCCCTCCACTCACTCCCCAGCTCTTTATAAACCCCTTTACGAGACTGGGAGGCGATCTGTAGACAGAACCTTCCTGGGGCAGGGGCTCAAAGGTCCCCCTGGTGAGGCAGTGTGGATGACGCAATCGCAAGATACCCACACGGGGCAGTCTGAGATGGAACAGGACTGGAAGGCTGTTCACCAGGACCCAAAGCCTGCGTTGTTATTGCCCAAGGCATGAAATGAGATTACCATAAAATGACAATCTGGTACAGCTTTCGAGGAAGGTCCCATGATCAGAAAGACGTGCGAGATCGGAGTAGCTGATAAGGGGCCTTCACTTTGATCGAAGCCGAACGGGCAGTATCTACACACTACTACGCAGGCATCTCATTACAAGCAATCATTCAACACAGGCGATCCACAGATACGCACGCAATGCATTTCCATTTTTCAAGGCATAGCTAGCTTTTTCTACTTACTGACCACATGTACACTAAATTTACTTCCTCCATCACAAGACACAAGACCAACAGCGCCGGATTATGCGGAAAGAATGGTATCTCAAAAGCAAAACTTCTCTACCGCCAATGCTTCCCTTGTTACCATGTACAATCCTGAGCGCATATCCTATTTCCCCTAGTGATACTGCCTTCCTGCTATTCCTCAGGGAACTTGTCTGTCGTAGGCGTGGAGGACCCGTTGGAGTGAGAAGACATGGAGTAAGGTGCCTGTCCAGCAAATGTCAGTTAAATCGAACTGCGTCCCACTTTCAGAAACATCGAGGGTGAGGCATGACACGTACCAGAACCTGCCTCGCATTACAAACCCGCCAGGCCAACCTCCTCACGTTCCCATCAGCAGGGACAACCGCCGGCGCGAACTCGATGCCGAACATGTTGCGGATCGCATACACCACACGCTTGGCATATTTGCTGTCCCTCTCCACGTGGCTGCCGAACCGCTCGTCGACCGTGCTAGGCGCAATGTCGTTGTCGCGGTCCAAGCAATTGCGCACGACGGGGAGGAGGGCCGCCTCGATCGCCTGCTCGTCCTCCTCCTCGAAGCGGCCAATGCCCACCTCGAACGGCTCGCTGACCGACATGACCTTGTGCGAGCCGTCGTGGTGGTAGCGGAACTCGAACACACCCTGGGTCCACCAGAGCTTGTCGCCTTCGAACACCATCTCCCCTGAGACGAGGTCCGAGTCGGGCACCGGCTCATTCGATTTAACCACGCCAGTGCTGTAGGACTCACCGTAGAATTCTGGGCTTGTCGGGATCCAGCGGCCCAGAGACGGTACTTCAGTCACTTCACGGGACCGGTTATCGGTGACCATATAGAGTCCTACCCAGTCCTTCTTGCTGTGGTTTGCGGGCGCAGTCCACTTGACGCGGATGGGAGCACCATACTCAAATACCTGTGTCTTGAAGTCCTTGTTCACGCGGGCTTTGAGACTCTCCTTTCCGGTTGCCCTTTCACCGACAGGCGCCACGGCAGAGGTACCAGCGAGGCTCAGCGAGTAGTCCTTGGGGTTGAGGCCAGCCAAGTCAGGCGAGATCTTCGTAATGGTCAGCCGGGCGGGGTATTTGTTGAACAGCGCAGTGGTGTCGCGAGCGATGCTAGACACGCCACTCGCAAGCATCGGACCAGCAGTAGTGATGACATCGTCAACGAAATGCCTAGTCTCGTCCAGGACTTTATCCATGCTCGAAGACCAGCCCTTGACTGGGGGAGGAAGGGAATTCTTGATGAACTTGGTGAGGCCAGCTTCCTCCCGGAGATTCCCAGACCCATACACCTTGTGCATGTGTGGTCTCTCGACAAATTCGATGTGGCCCATGGTAAGGATTTGACTCAGAAGCGCAAACAAGGCGATGGACCTGCTCCATGTGATCACTGCCGCGCCCCACAGGCCCGCTAGTCCGATGATACGCTCCGGATTATTCAGGAACCGGTAGATGGAGTTGTAGTTGAGCTTCGCCTTATGGTCAAAGAAGAAGTCGCCATAGAACCAGCCAAACTCGCCCAGACCGTCATAGACACTAACGAACGTCCAGATCTGCAAGGCGATGAGGCTGACGCCGATGACATGTCTCAACAGAACCCAGCCGTGCGCCCAGTCCTCTGGGAGGCTGTACATCTTCCAGCAGACTGCGCAAAATGATGCCACGGAGAGAGTCATACTGAAGTGATACAGACCCTTCCACTGGCGCCAAGCCTCTCCGGCGCTCTCTCCATACTTGACGAAGTGGCGCGTGATCATCCTCTCCTTTGATTGCAGAGTCAGGAGGATGCCGATTCCCACACAGAACCACAACTTCCACAGGAGAGCATGCAGGAAGAACAGCGCCTGGTAAAGCGGCGTCGAGGGAGTGATAATTGCCAGCAACGCCACATACATCGAAGCCAGGATTACGGAGTAGTCCGTGGAGCGAAGAAGATCAATGTTCCGGAGGCCAAGCAGGTTGTGCACAGGTGCCAGTGCTTCTCTAGACGCCTCATCAATGGGCTCGGCCGGGATGTCCTGCTCTGAATCTGACTTAGACCTTGGGGCGGGCGGGTTGTAAATCTTGTCGATATGTGGGTTCTCAACCACAACCAGGAAGGCAAGCTGGGCCAGGTGCGCCGCAATCGAGATGAATAAGACCTCGTAGCTGGCAGCCATAGCAGAGATACCATAATATCCAGCATAGCCAACTGTACCACCTGGAGTTAGCCATCACACGGTTTCAAAAGAGCATGCCCCACATATTTGTGGATGATTACGGCATTGCGCTGGTCGGCCAGAGGCTCGCTGGCCGCCAGGAAAGACAGACAATATCGCACTGGCGTGCAATAGGGGACCGGGACCGGGCGTGCCCTGAGAAGGGCGGAGCGGGCGCTGGGGAGTGCTTACTGCTGTACATAGGATGCGGCGCCATCTCGAAGACGCCGTCAAAGGTCAGCTCCTGGTCGACGAGGTAGAAGAAGTCACCCCAGTACCAGGCGTAATCCTTCACTACTCGGTGGGCATCAAGCTTGACCCAGACGTTGAACACGAACAGCGCCACGCCTACAGCCCAGCGACACAGAAAGACCAAGGGCGTTTCACCCTCGGGCACATGGGCGCAGACAAGGGCGAAGAGGCAGTAGGACACAAAGTCACACATCAAAATCAGATCGACAAGGCGGCGGAAGACGAGCCAGGTATTGTACTCGAGCGGGGCGTCCTCAAACTTGTAGTCCTCGGGGATCTTTGCCTCCAGCTCCTTCTTGAGCAGGTTGTAGAGCCATGTCCTGGGCTGCTGTCCGGTGGAGGGGTTCACAAACAGCTTCCAGCGTTTGGCCCACGTCACCATCAGCTTACCGTTGGACTGCTCCTGGAGCAAGATGCCAATGCCAAGGTTGTACGCGGCCCGCCAGAAGATGAAGACGGCGGCCATGACCGGCTTCTTGAGCTCGGTGGGCAAGACATAGGCAAGCAGGATGTGCAGGGCGAGAATCACGAGGACGATGGCATCGGAGAGGTTCTTGGGCTGTCGGGGGTCCAAAAGCTGGCTGACCATGTCGTGGGTGGTGGGGACAATGAAGACTGTAGCGGGCGAGACTGGTCAGCAACGCGAGATCATCTGGGGTGCCCAGGGCAAAACTTGATGGCATAGCATGGCGTACCGGTCCCGTCTGGTGTCCGACCGTAGGTTTTGTTTGGCTTATCATGTTCTCCAGGCTGTTGAGCATCGTGATTGGCGTCGTGACGAGGCGTCTCCTTTTCAAGAGGGTGGTTAGAGGCCGAGTGTTCGGCTGAGAGGATGGGTTGTGAGGCCACACCAGTTCGCTGGCGCAAGGAGCCGTCGCCGGCTTGGAGGTCCGCAGCAGAGCTCATCCTTGAGGTTGAAATCAAGGAATGCCAAAAGGTTTCGTTCGTTGAAGAAGGAAACAGAAGAAGGGGGAGGAGTTATTCCCCGTGGACAACCATGCGAGGGGGGATGGTTTTGGTATGATGAAGTACCGAGTGGTCGGTTGGGAAGGTGGGACGTGGAGATGCGAACGGGAGTGGGAGTGGCAGGCCCGAGAAGATCAGGAGGGGAAGGAAAGGCTAAAGCAGGAACTCGTGGCTAGTTCGGCTTGTAATAATATGCAGCACCTATGGAATTCCCACAACAGGGCCCGTTTGCTCTCGGGCTACTGCCTTTTACCAAGACATTCTATGACTGTCCATTTGCACCCTACACCTTGCACCATGCACTTGCTCCTTGCAATTCGTAAACAAGCTTGACTGGCACCCACGTAGGTGCAGGGAAAAAGCGCGGTTGGATGCGGCTTCTTTGGGGTGCGGCTTGGCCGCATATGCATTAGAGGATTGATGACTGTCTCACATGCACATCTTCTCCCTTTCTCTGCGCCATTTCCCCTGTGCTTACTTCGCCCAAACCGAAAAGATTCGGACGGAAAAAAAAAGAGAAAGGGAAGAATAGAGGCCGGTTCGTCACTTCAAGCAGGGCAAGCTTCTCACACCATGCAACCTGAGGCCTGCTGCATATCTAGGTACGCAGTAGATCATCCTAGGTACAGATTGTACGTACATAAACACCGTTGCATCACATTAGACCGGGGTTTAGAGCCGAATTTACCCCTCACACAATGCACTCTTTTCTGTGGACGTGTTCTCTCTCCGTGGGGGCATGGGGGTTTGTCTTAGATAATTCATTCAGCGAGACAAGTACCCAAGATTCTGGGTCTGCCAGTCATGGTCTCCCTCTGCCTGAGTCTCTGCTGTATGACGGGTGATGCGGTGGACTATGGACGTGCCGCCCACAGCGCGAGCGTCATCACGTCAGTGTCACATGCTTTTCTGCCCGTTTTGTTGGGGAGCCCATTCTGTACCTGGCAAAACGGATTCTTCCGTCTGTCCGTGCATGCCAGGGGCCCAATTATTTACGGCCGGGCTGCAAATTTGCACCCGGCCAGCCGGCGCACGAGCTGGACGATGGACGAGCTGCAGCGAAAGTCGGCCAGACTACAACGTGCCACTAGCCGTCAACATCGTGCTCGTTTGATACAAGCTGCCAAGTACACTCTCCAGCAATGTGGGAAAACCGTTCATTTTCCTGATAACCGGGGAGGTCTGTGAGTCAGAGATATGAAAGACAGGCCTTCCGGCGCGTGTGGGCTGCGTAGGCAGCGCGGAGCTTATCGATAAGCCCAAACCACGCCAAAGCCGCAGCACCGGCCCGAACTGCAGCCACGTCCGTTAAAATCTTGTCGCTCATCGTTCTTTTATTCACTTCAACCACAACAACGGCACCCAGGACAGCCAATCTCAATCTCGCACAAAATGACTATCAGTGTCATTCTCGGGGCCCAATGGGGTAAGTTTGTCTTGCCTCCCTTGCCTGGAATGCGTCCCTCTGCGCCCGGCCGATATCGGTTGGCTCTCACGATACTAATGATAACCTCATAGGCGACGAAGGCGTGAGTCCTCGATCCGAACCCAATACGGCTCGACATCCGGACATTAACGATACTGTGTGTTCAGAAGGGAAAGCTGGTTGATATCCAGGCCCGGGAGGCGCAACTCTGTTGCCGAGCTGCCGGTGGATCTAATGCAGGTCACTTGATCAAGGTGGATGGAGTCTCCTACAGCTTCCACCTCTTGCCCTCCGGCCTCATGAATCCGCGGTGCATGAACTTCATCGGCTCCGGTGTGGTCTTTCACATGTGCGTCATCACAAGATCCTCCGACTATGACCCGATTGATCGCCAGACAGGCATCTTATTGATGTCTCGCCTGGCTCGCACCCCTCAACTGAACAGGTCAATAAGACTGACTCGGTCCCTCTAGCCCAACCTTCTTCAGCGAGCTCAAGGAGCTTGAAGAGAAGGGCCTTACCGCGGTACACGACCGAATCCTTGTTTCTGACAGGGTCAATGTCCTCTTGGACATGCACATGGCAGTGGATGGTCTCGAGGAGAAGGAGCTCGGAGACGCAGCTATTGGAACAACAAAACGCGGCATTGGCCCATGCTACCAAACAAGCAGAGCGCGAACTGGCATCAAGCTAACTGACATCTTCTATCCTGAAATTTTCGAGAAGAAGGTGAAGCGCTTAGCTGATGGTTATCAAAAGCGCTTTGGAGAACTGTTCAAGTACGACATCAAAGCCGAGCTTGCTTCTTTTGAGGAGTATAGGGAGACGATGAGGAAGTACGTCGTGGACGGCGTGTCCTTCATGACATCCGCACAGCAGAGCGACAAGAAGATTGTGGTCGAAGGCGCAAACGCACTGATGCTAGATATTGATTATGGCTCATACCCATTCGTCACTTCGTCAAGTACCACGCTTGCTGGCATCATTGGTGGACTCACCCTGAACCCGAAGAACATTGCAGAGACGGTTGGAGTGGTCAAGGCTTACACCACCCGTGTCGGCTGGGGTGCCTTCAAGACCGAAGATACGGAAGAGATTGGCACCAAACTTCAGGAGATTGGACGTGAATGGGGGACGTCGACCGGCCGCAGACGCCGATGTGGATGGCTCGACCTCGTTGTTGTCAAGTACAGCAACTCAATCAACTACTACACCAGCCTTAATCTGACAAAGCTCGACGTTTTGGACACTTTCGAAACGATCAAGATCGCGATCGCTTATAAGGTCGACGGACAGGAATTGGACTCTTACCCTGCGGATCTTAACATCTTGGAACGAGCTGAGGTGGTTTACCATGAGATGCCAGGGTGGCAAACGCCGACTACCAACGCGAAGACCTATGACGATCTGCCCAAGAAGGCTCGCGATTACGTGGAGTACATCGAGAAGATTGTGGGAGTCAAGATCAAGTACATTGGCACCGGTCCCGACCGTGAGGCCATGATCAAGCGCGCCTGATTGCGCCAGCTGAAGGAAGCACCCGAGCCTTGGCTTGGATCGTGCGCAAGGAGTGCTGGGTACCCAAGCCATTTCATGACTCCAAGAAGAGTGTCGCTATTTACCCTGACGAGCCCCTTAGTGCCTTCTGCTCGTCTGTACGGTCCTTCCGTGCCCCTTTTGCCCGTGATAGTTGCGATGCGTCCTGTGCGTGAATACTCATTCTATCGCGGACGAATCGGTTCCTGCGCTCTGGGCTTTGCTGTGCCTGGTTCTGCGGTTGATGGAGCTCGCTTGATTGATGCGACAAGGTATCAGGACTACACCGAGAGAACAAACAAATCCATTCTTCAATTGAGAAAAGGGATCGTCACGATCCGAAGACACCCTGCACATTATGCTCCGTCACGTTGCGCCCTGCTCAGCTGCTCTCTTTGCTTTCCACGACGTTGTCTGATCGCCGCCGAAGAGCAGCCCTAAGCGAGAAAATTTCCTGCTGTCCTTGACCGCGCATCCAACTTCTGACGGGATCTCGTCTCGCTTGGTTCCTGCGATCGCACCTTGCTTGTCGATGTGTTGATGTTCCTAATGCGTAGCCTGGGAAGGATTGAGTAGATCCTGTGAGTGGGAATCATGCTAAGCTCTGAGAGCTTAATCGTCCGGTTGAGCTGATCTCTGCAAAAGTCGCTGTCTTATGAGTGCCTTGAAACGTCCGAACAAGTCCAGACTTTTGCCGGAACTGAGCGCAAAAGTCATGGAGGTCAAGGTTGCCATAGTCTCAAACATTCTGCCACTCGGCCTCAGACAAATTCCCCTTCTTCAGCAGTCCCAGTAGTTGAGTCCTCTCTATGATCGCGCCATGGGTGCGCACAGAGCCGAACTTCTCCTGGAAATGAGTGGGAAACTGAGGTCGAGGGACTCCAGAATCAAAAAAAAAAAAAAAAAAAAATCAAAAAAAAACTCAGAACAATGTCCTCTTCCGGAGTCCACGGACTTTTGGACCGCTCAGCTATGATATATCGATATTTTGCTTCGTAATGCAATGACGGACTGTTGCCATACTTCGGCCTTTTGGATACTCGGCTTCTAACCCATCGTAGACCTCCTTGCACGTTGCACATTTCGGGACAAGAGACTGCAAAAAGGTGTGCTCCTCAGCGGACACCATGGGATTCGATTGCGGGAGGAAAGTCCTGAGGTGTCCATACTCTCTCCAGTGTCGCGATGGTCTGGAAGACTTGCATTGATCCCCTGTCGCCAAACCTTGTCTTCATTGCACTGCTGGCTTGGTGCCAGCTATTGCAAGAGTTCAGCAATGACCTGAGATGTTCTCGCTTGGCATCGCCTTCGTCCTTCAGGTACGTGAATGCTGCGCTCTGCAGGCGTGAAGAAGTGTGTCGCTGCCTAGACACCCTCAGGCGGATCCGGCTCCGGCGAGGCTGGTCGCAGGGGAGATTCGACCTGCTCCGGAGCCTTGGACGGTCCTGACGGCTTTTGGCGGCGCCGCAGTTGCCGACAGCAGGGCGTCTCGATTTCCGCGCGCCCGCACGGCTCTGTGAAGCAGCTTCATTCGAGTCTGAAGAGATCGAGAAGTGCGGTAATCACCGCATCGAGCGTGAAACTTGGCTAGCTTTGTCTCCAGCGGGATTGAGAGCTCCATCAAATAGGTATTTCAAGTAATGAATCTCGGAGTCCCAAATTTGCACCCGGCCAGCCGGCAAAGACACGAGCTGCAGAGGAAGCCCGTCAGACTCCACCACCGCAATATATATGTCAGACTCACCCACCTAGAGGTATTGAAATACCACTCGGCCTGTGAAAGATTTCTGAAATAGCAAAGTGGGTCCCCTTCTTGACAAAGGCTGACAAGACAGGTGCTGATTATAGTTGCCTGCGGGTAGCATGTGCTGATGTAATCAACCACCTGCACGAGCCTAAATGTGATCCGTAGCGATGATAAGATAGCCTTTCCGGACTGGGGTGCGGTTTTCATTCAAACCTCCATTACCACCCACCATTCATCACTTCACATCATCTTGTGCTGCCCCTGACAAGCTGCCGCCCGTTATTATCAAAGCGATGGACTCTCTAGTTGAGCCGCAGCTTTCAGACTGTGATATTGATCGAATGCTTGCCGAAGCCGAGGTGCGTTTAGCAACGACATCCAAGGGGAGCCCAAACCCGTGTCAAATTTCAAGTTCCAGGGCCTTTGTTCACCCATCAAAACCATCCACCATTTCCTGCCGTCAGCCAGAGCTTCGGAACGACCACCAAGACTTGACGCTGCGCCAGCCCAAGCTTGCCTCCTCTCAAGCACCAAAGGTTCGTGCTGAGGTTGAAGGGTAATTGATTATTCCAATCTGACTTTCTGTAAATCAAGGCCAAGACCAAGAACAAGGACAATATGGGTCCCGATTGGTACAATCTTTCTCGCACCAGCTTCGACTCCGAAACGAAGAAACATGTCCAACTACTGCATACCAGGCATATCTGGAACTCTAAGAAACACTGGCGCAAGTCAACTCTGTCGCTCCCTACATTTTCTCAAATTGTAAGTCGTTATCAGCCATTCACTAGATCATGGTCTTCTAATGCACATTTACTAGGGCACCTTGGTGGAAGGACGATCCCACAATACTGGGAAGTTTCGGGAAGGACCATCGCTGGTTCAGGAGCTTTTGCAGGCTGAGCACTCATCTAAGCAGTTGAAAAAGAGGTACGATGCGCTTCAGGCTGTTAAACAGAGTGGCAAAGGTGGGTCTCGTGGACGAGGCATCCGCAAAAGGAAGTAGAGACGAACCTCAAGAGTCTTCTGAGCAAATCACCTCCGTGCGGAGTGTTCAATCCGACCAGGCCTTGGCTCAGGTGAAACGCTTCAGCACAGGACATTGCAGAAACTGTCTGAATCTTGAAAGAGAACTAGAGCAGAACATACCTCGTTGAATTCGGCAGTTGCGATCTCGGGTTCTCTAGATGATGCAACGATCTCCACCAAAGATTTCACTGCGGGGCAAACTGCACATATACCTGTAGACAGGTTGCTTTAGACGCCGTGGAACGGTAGATTAAAAGGGGACTGGGGTGCATATTGATGTGTTGCAAAATTAAACACAGGGCTAGCCATTCTTGCGCCACAACGACTTGAGCTTTCCAACACTGGCACTTTCACCATTCCCCAGCGGGTTGGGAAAAGAACCTAGGTTACAAAGCCAACACGCGCGGACAAATATCGTTCGAGCATATCCACACGAAGTCGAATATCACGCTCACACCGTCGTGAAGGGACCGCCACGACTACAGCTAAATCCACAAAGAGTCAGATGTGTCTGTGTTCAGAAGCTGTACTACACGGAACTCGTGGCACTTGAGGAACTCAATAACCCAGGCCGGGCACACTCATCCCTATGTGGACGGCAAATCCAGCACTCGTGCAGCCGTTGACGCACACTTGCTTGTTGAATTTAATGTACACGCCAACCAATCCATTCCTCAATTCCTTGACCTTGCTAATTCTGTGGCCTAGGGTTATGTTATACGAATCAATGGATGCCTGCCCCTGTGGGGTTGCCGATGCCTCAGGAACAAAGTGTGATCAGACCAACTAGGTTTCCCCTTCATCGAGACTAGGATCGTACGGAGGAGACAGACAACGATCTCGACACATCTGAAAATCTCTGCCAAGAAGGAACGGGACACAAGAGGTTGAAATCTACATTTGAGGCATCCCGTATCAGGTCGACCTTTCCACCAGACCTACGAGGCTATACTAGCGCCTCATGGGATTGAATGTTGCGACGATGCCTTGTTCCTCGAACACGCAGACACCGCACAGGCACACTGAGTCTATCACAACGCAGGCTGAGCCTAAACATGATGACTTAGTCGGAGGACCAGCCGTTGCTTCTCACCATGGTCCTCTGTACCGGCTACATCCGGAGGGCGTAAGCGGTTCAAAATCAGGAGGGAAGTTGGACCATTTATTTAAATCTATAGTTTAAAATCTCTAAATAGTTTAAAATCATTAAATAGTTTAAACCCACCTACACAGTTTAAAGGAAGGAGTAGTTAATAGAGGGAAAGAGGTAAGAGAGGCAAAGGCACTCAACTTATTTAAAATAAAATTAAATTTTAAGCTGGAATTCTAAGTAAATCTCCTTTTTTTCTAAAAATCTTTACTTAAATCTACCTTTAAAGTTTCTCTCCCTTTTTATCCCTCTCTTTTTCTACCCCACTAATTAAGGTTGAGTTAGTAATCTTCTATTTAGAAGGAGCAACTTCCTCCTTCTACCTAGTTATAAACTATACTAAACCTACTTATATAGGGCTAAACCGTTAACTAAGATTTAAATTACTTACTCTTTTTAAACCATAAAGGCAAACAAACGGTCCAACTTCCCCTCCCAATTACACGCGGTTTAAACCCTCTGAACGGTGACTGCACCGCTCAACCACCATTTAGAAGAACCCCACACCCCCGGTACAGCTACCAAACCCAATGCTTCTGGGCCACCGAAGCACCATTCCCAAGGCCTGAAACAGCCTCGGAGGTTTCCAAGGACGTATTTTGACAACTAAAACACAAGAAGGGACCAAATCTGGCAGCGGAACCAATGGACCTTGGCTAAGCCAAGGCCATCTACTCCTGCCTCTGGACTCCGTGATTGGGAGAGCCCCCATGATGAGCCATCAAGTCCGGTCAAACACGCCTCCAGGCTACCGGATTCTCCATGCCAATCATCGTTACCGGAGGAGCTGCCACTGAACATCTGCCATCTGCCGACTCTAACCTCCCTGGACGTGCTATCCCTCCGTCCACACTCGAAGCTCCGTGTCGCCATCATGATCCGGGCGATTGGGTTGGACGCGGAAAGGTGGGGGGAGCAATGTTTCAGCCTGGTTCCGCCAGCATTACTTGAGACATGGGCCAAGTACAACAGGGAGAGTTCTGTCGCCTATCTCAAGAAGTTCTTTCACACTGAGCATGATAGTGGCAGAACGCCTCGCATAGTCTGCATCATCCCTCCGAATACCGATACGCCCGAGGTCCTAGCCATTTGTTCAATAGCATCGTCTCACTGCGATACCATTCTACTTGGCAAAAGTACGGCCTTAGAGAGTTTACGAAGGTTGATTTCCAGCATCTTCCGTACCGTCTTCCCGAAAGCTTTTCCTTGGAATCGTTTCCTTACATTCTTGATAAATATCCGGAAAGCCGGCCGGACGGCTGCTGACTATGGGATCGTCTTGGTTGGGGTACTTAGACAATGTCTCACAGATTCTAGGGGACCTCAATTTGGATTGCAGAGTATATTCTGTGACAGATGGGGGCAACGAACTGTCAGCGAGCACGTCAATATTCATGAGACACGTCGGGGAGTTCTCGAGGCCCTCCAACACGCCATCCCTCCCAGCCATGCCAGTGAGGCTAACATGCCTGAGCTCGGATCCTCATCTGAATGGCCCGCAGCTATGACAACCACTACCCAAGAAGAGATTGCAAGAAGCGAATCGACCGAGACAACTCCATCTGTTGCTTCACATAGTTGGATGAGTGACAGTGATTGCACTTGGCAACTAGGGTCTGTTTATTCAGACACTGAAGAGTCTCAGGATGGATACTACAAGCCTAAGAAACACAAGCATGGTGGGGATCCAACGCAGCCAGCGCCGCCGTTTCATCCTGAACAGAGAACCAAGTCGGTAGCAAGCGGAAAAAGATCCATATGGAATCGGGGCCGAGCCTCGTCCAGCGTCGACAACACCTCGGAGAATCAGTGCCGCAAAGCATGCAGCCTACCTGATCTCGAAAATGTGCTGAAATCTGAGTCTAGTGACGATTATATGGGCGCCGAGAACGTACCGCTCGCGTTACTTACTCGGGGGGACCTGACAGGTCGCCGCAACCTTTCAGCAGTGCTTGAGCGGATGAAAGCAATCAACATGCATGACGAAGAAGACATTCAAAGACGTGTGAGTGCTTGCTTGACATCATATCGACGGCGCGTGGCCACATTGAGTCAAGAAGATGAGTCCAGGGTGATTTCGTTGTTCGAAAAACTAGCCAGTCCATGGAGCGGGCCTCAATACGAGATACCCCTGACCCAATATAAGGCGCGCATTCTCGCAATTGTCACAAACCAAGCCAGATATATGCTCGCCGTTGGTAATATCCGGGACTACTCGCAGGAAGCTGCACAATGGTTCATATTCATTGTCGCCAACTCTACTAGAGAAGGTCGTGAGCGACTTGCGCGGATGCTCTGCTGTGCTCAGGGTCAAGACGTACAATTCCTTCTCGGGCTTTCGAGCTGGTCTAATGACATGTTCGATCTTCTTCCACCGGTGGACCTGGAGCATCCGAGCAATATTGGCCAAGTATTCAGTTCATATATCTATTCAGTTCATATATCGGGGTGGCACGGACCATGTACAAAGGCCACTACAGATGTCTGAGAGAATGCCTGGATGCCAGGGAATCGGGAAAGGATCCAACTTACCCTGGCATATTTGACATTCACAAGAGAATGACTCTTCCAGGAACAACTGCCCTCTTCACGCTGCTGGCGCGGTACCCCGTCACCCGGGGCATAATAGGACTGCTAAGGACTCTAAGCCTCGTGGCAGAGAATTGCAATTTTACATTTTGTTATCGAGTATCACTCCTTCCTATTTTCCCAAGTCACCCAACCATCCTGGGCGATTCTATTGGTCATTCAGTTACATGCTCGTCAAGGCACTTCGACCAGATGGCCTCCCGGGTGCACCCTGGCATGGTACAAACAAGTGCTTGCCTATGATCCAGCCAGAGACCGCCACACTTCTGTTATTCCAGGAGAGATCCCGCCTTGATGACACAATTTCCAGTACCACTCAGGGAAAGCTCATGATTGCCATGATGGACTTTTGGAAGGCCACAGGCGCGCGTCGCCCCAGCTCCCACGCCTACGCCTGCGCTTACGCTTACGCTTACGCCCACGCCCATAGCCCCTATCAGCTACCTCTGCTTGCTTTCCCGCGAATTTTTTCAAGCCGATTTGTGAGCCGCTTTAGCGGCGCTCGGAAATTCCTGTACAATTCTGCTCTACAGTATGCTGATAAGGGCGCAGTAATTTTCTGCATAACGAATAGCAAGAGCCTATTTCCTGTGGACAGGAGGTGACAAGTGTATATCAAAGTTGCAGGTCCAGTGTGCACGCGTGTGCTCACAGCTTGAACCCTGGAATCTTTCATAGAGGCCGATTTCCTGACCACTGTGCCCTCGCCGAAAAGCAAACAACAAAGCATGGTTTTCTGTGGAAACTGACCAACATGAAAGTCATATAGCATCTGCGTAGACATGTCGAGTCAGTGTTAGGCCAGCGTCCATATTGGGCCATACGCTAGGCTCTCGACCATCTGGCGTTTACATGGGTCGGCTGGTGGCTCGTCAGGTGGATCTGCAGGAGGCACCAAGCAGATAAAGAGCAATCGCTACCAAACGGACGGCTGTTAGCACTGCCAAATTTAAGCGGCCGAGCATTGGACTTTATCTGCCAGCTCTGTCATCAGCAAAAGGATGAGAAGGACTTCGGCGAAAAGTTACTGACAGATGCAAGGATTATAAGTAGTCTCCTATATTTACTGCACTGTTGATCAAACGTTGAGATAGCGTACAGCTAAGTATTAAAGCAAGAAATACCAATGATGGCTTGGCCAGATCTGACCGGTTGGTGCAAAACAAGCCTCATTGTACATGATTCTGTACAACGGCAATTGGCGGTAGACACGAGACTCAAAATGCCATGGATGGTCTCAAACCAGATCGTGATAGATACTCGCCCAACTTTGCAAAAATAGCAGGTTATTAATTTACATTCCAATTTTGGCAGCCGCGACTCAAAGTTCCATGAGCAAATTGCGGTCCCTTGGACTCCATATTTGTGCAGCAGCCGAAAGGCATACTTCCCAAAGTGAAATACGTAGAATCATATGCAAAGTTCTCATCTCCGGTAGATACGGACAGGACTGCACCATAGCAACGTGACTCTACACCTAGATACCGTTGGAACCCATTGATCTCACTACCGGTGGCCCATTTTCCCTCAGACATATTCCGATACCATTTCAGTTGCTCAGCTCAACTTCCTTTCCGGCGTCGGCGACAGTGCCCAGCTCCAGGAGGGGATATATCATCGGCGTTTCCGTGGCAGATGATGACTCGCCGGCAGTGGCTGTGGCCGCGGCCGCAGCCGTGGTGGTGGGTTCCACCGAGACAACCGTGCTATCAGCCTCTCCGTACGGCGCCGGGGTGGCACCGGCGTAGGCGTCGACGGAGCAGCTGCTAGTCAGCGAGGCGAACGCGATGGCGCGCTCCTCGTTGTAGCCGATGGGCGAGCTCAGCTGGACCGACATGGGGCCCAGCCAGCAGTCCTCGCACGAGTGCGCGGCGAGGCCGCCTGTCTCGTTCCTCCACCCGGCCACCACGGCGTCGCAGAACTCGCCCGACGAGTTGTCCTTGTAGCAGGACACGTCGAAGAAGTATATGTAGCGGTCTGCTATGTAGGTCGCCGGGTATGTCATATAGCTGAAGTGGATCACGTCAGTTGCCGCGTCGCAAGCGCTTGAGATCTTGGTGCGCAGGTCGACGAGCGACTGGCGGCATGAGTCCTCGCAGACGGCCGTCAGATCATCCTGGTTGAGGAGGTCAACACTCGATGAACTGCGTACAGAGCAGTTAGCCATGATCTTAACAAGAACAATAAAGAGGCCTGCATGGGCCAATCTTTGTTTTTTTTTTTTGAGGGGGGGGGGGCCGAAGGGCCAAGTCATGTGTGAATAACTTACTCCCACACAATATGCTGGGCCAATTTGTCAGAACACTCAACAGTGGTATTGATGGTCTCGAAACACGGTTGACTCAGGCCCAACGCCTCATATGCTGTCTTTCGGAAGGGAAATTGCTGTGCAAGGGCGGATTCGGCGGCAAAGCACCAGGCCCCGGCAATGAAGAGGCCGAAGTTGAAAGCCATTGTGAAAGCGTGGAAGTACTCTGTGAACTCATGGTAATGCTGCGTGAAAGAGAGAAAGGACTCGGTTGAAGTACTTAGGTAACAGTGCTCTTGACCGGCATCCGTACAGTGTTTGACAGACCGCGCGCCTGGCGGATAAATCCTAACGATCCAAGGACGCCAGTCTAACTTGAGGCGAGTCACGATGTTTCCCTCCCAGATATCAGCCCAGCTTGGCAAATTACCACCCAAACTCGATGTTCCCAGCAACTATGCCTGCTTTACCCTAGCGTAGGACCCCTGAAGATTGCGGCACAATGTCTTGGAGTGTACTGATAGGCCGCAAGGACTAGTAGTTTTCACCAACACGGCTGGGTGCACGGGGATCCTAGCTACGAGAAACAATGCACATGTTGGTGGATGTTGGCTCTAAAAACACCAAGTGGATATGCCCAAACTTTGCGATGTTGAGAACAGCAACCATTTCCGGAGCTACAGCACAGTTAGCGCCCCAAGAACGCCGTCCTGCGGCAAAGCATAATCACTCACGATTGCATCGTTGCAGTAGGAGCGGCAGAAATTTAAGTTGGGCCGAAAATGTATTTCTTTTCTTCACGAAGAGGGAGCCTCGGCCCGGAAGGGGCAAGTTGCTGAACCGGCACGCTGGCTGGTGCCTTATAGATGGAATATAAGAGATGAAGAAGAAGACCTTTCGGGACCTCAACTTGAGTGGTTGAATCTGTGTCTTCTGCTTCATCAAGCCAATTTGGTATCGGTTCCACGTATAATCACTGCCCTACTTGCAGTAGTATCAAGTCGGCATCAGCTGGGGCGGAGGTTGCCACAAGATGAGATTCCTGTTGCTGATGACAGCACTACTGTCATGTATCTTTCACGTACAGGCAAAGGCGGTCTTCGCACACTTTATGGTAACTATTCCGCACGGAAGTAGGAGAAGCAAAGATATTGACTTGGACCCAGGTTGGTAATACCGCCGAGTACACGGATTCGGACTGGGCGGATGATATCAACAAGGCAAAAGGGGCGCACATCGACGCCTTCGCGCTCAACATGGCTGCGGGCGAGGAGATGAACGAGAAGTCTGTCGCTGCCGTCTTCGCCAAGGCCGAACAGCTGGGCTTCCGCCTGTTCTTCAGCTTTGACTACGCGGGCAAGGGACCCTGGGCCAAGGACGCCGTCACCAAGATGATACAGAAATACGCCGGCAGCCCGGCTCACTTTCGGCACGAGGGCAAGCCCCTTGTGTCGACCTTTGAGGGCCCCGATCAGGCCGAGGACTGGATCGAGATCAAGGCCGCCACGGGTTGCTTCTTCGTGCCCAGCTGGAGTTCACTCGGGGCTAAGCGGGCCTTGGAAAGGGCTGGTGGTGTCGCCGATGGACTCTTCAGCTGGGCAGCCTGGGCCTGGGGTGACCACGACATGGACACATACACCGACGCCTCATACCAGCAGTTCTTGGGCGGCAAGCCGTACATGATGCCCGTGTCACCGTGGTTCTATACCAACATGCCGGGCTTCGGTAAGAACTGGCTCTGGCGCGGAGATCACGCGTGGTATGACCGGTGGGTGCAAGTGAACTGGTGGCAGCCAGAGTGGGTGCAAATCATCTCGTGGAACGACTACGGCGAATCTCACCACATTGGCCCTGTCCGGGACCACGCCATGGTGGCCTTCGACACGGGCAAGACTCCGTACAACTATGCTCTTAACCACCCACATGATGGTTGGAGGACCTCTCTGGCCTTTGCGGCCGACCTGTACAAGAATGGCGTGGCCACCATCACACAGGAGGGCGTCGAGTTCTGGTATCGCAGGGTATACGGCGAGGACTGTAACGATGGGGCAACAACTGGCAACACGGCATCGCAGGTGCAGATGGAGTTCAAGCCCTCGGCCTTGGTGTCGGATGAGGTCTTCTTCTCGGCCCTGCTCACAGAGGATGCCAGCGTACATGTCGTGATCGGGGGTTCTGTGTACAGAGGCAGCTGGAGGAACAAGCCCGAGGGCGGCGCGGGCCTCTACCACGGGAGTGTGCCGTTCGATGGGCGCGAGGGAAATGTCGAGATCAGACTGATCCGCGGCGGCAAGACCATTATGAGCATGGCGGGCCCGGACATTGGCAGGAATTGCGGCGAGGGCGGTTACCACAACTTCAACCCCCATACGGGCGGCCAACTGATGGCAGCTCCGCGCAGCGTGACGGTCCCGTCGCTCTCGGGCCAGAAGTGCATATCAGGATGGGGCGCCAACGACTTCAGCCGGCTCTGCCAGTTCACCTGTAGCTACGCGTACTGCCCGCCCGGCGCCTGTGTCTGCACAGCCCTCGGCACCGAGTTCGAGTATCCAAACGGGACCGGGCCTCCGGGGTTCCCCCTCGAGGGAAGGGGCTCGAGCTACGCCGGTTTGTGCTCCTCGGCATGCTCGCTTGGGTTCTGTCCGGAGGAGGCCTGCGGCACCACCCAGTATCCGCTGGTCGAGCCCACGGTGTCGCCCTTCCAGCCGCCCGCATGTACGTCTGGCACCGGCGATGGCAATCTTGCCGCGCTCTGCAGCTTCACCTGCAGGCACGGATACTGCCCTATGGCCGCCTGTGCTTGTAAGGGCAGTGGCCAACTCGACTGGCTTGATCCCACCGTCGATACCATCGTCGGCACCGTCAAGGACGATGGTTACGGCCTCTGTGCATTCGCCTGCTCGCGTGGTTATTGTCCGTTCGACAAGTGCGTGCAGAGCATTGGTGGTGAAAAGGGCGAAGAGGATGATAGTGGCCGTGATGTCGAGATCGTCAATCTCAACTCGGCCTGTTTCCGCCACGACCAGTGTGTTGATATCGAGGCCGACATCGACAAGTTTGGAAACTCCCAGACCTGCGGCCAGGGCTACAAGCGTGTCGGCTGGGACGTGAGTATCTGCAAGGGCATTGGCGGCACCTGGGGTCAGCCCATCTGTTGCCAGCACGACAAGGCCCCGGACAAGTGCATGTGGAGAGGAGGGACGGGGGTCACCGCCGGCGACTGTAACGGGCAATGCCACGAGGGCGAGGTCACTCTGTACAAGTCTGGCAACGGTGGCTGGCCCCTCGAATCTGGGGCCAACAATGACCAGTGCAATCGCGGGTACAAGTACTTCTGCTGTGGTATGGACTCTTACGATGAGTTGACGGACCAGTGCTCTTGGAGCGGCTGGTGAGTTTTCGAATCCCCTGACGCTCGTTTTTCCTTGTCTTTGAGCTGTTACTGACCTTCATGTGCCTATTCCACATGAAAAGCGAGCAGGCTTGTCCAGCGGGTGATCATGAAATTGCAACGGCTATAGACACACCCGACCAGAGCTGCAGCGTGTTCAAATACATGTCCCGCTACTGCTGTAAGACGGCGGAGCCTCCACTCCAAAACTGCCATTGGGTCGGGCAAGGTGACTGTGCAGACAACACATGTTCGGCTCTCGAGGTGACGTTGCGCACCGATCAGCTGGGAGACAATCGGTTTGGGTGCCTCTGGAGCCGGAAGAAGGCGCTCTGCTGCACGCCCAACGACGCCGTGTTTGACATGCCCACGTGCAGCAAGCCACTGTGCGAGTATGAAGGTTCGGGGTTCAGCTGCGATGCCGACCCGTACGCCGACGACTACTCGGACGAGGACCAGTGCGAGCCCGGCTTCTGCGACGAGAGCGCTGCCAGCTCACTGCTCGAGCGTCGCGGGAGGCCGCCATTCACCGTCGACTGGCAGGTAACCGTTAACGCCATAACCCGTAGCTTCAGGCTGCAGCTGCGCATGCGAGGGTACCCAGGCTCCGGTTCGCTTCATAATAATACACGGAGCACCCCGGCCGGTAACAATGTCTTCATAATGGAGCAGAACAATTGCCGCTCGACCGAGATTCAGATCTTAGACAGGAGGACAATGACTGAGGCAGAAATCTCCGCCCGTTATGACACAGAGCACAATCCCGACGCACAATATGTCCGTGATCTCGTCAGGACCTTTGCCACCGGGATACTGCCCGACAACTCTACAACAACAACTGGCACCATAGACGCTCAGGTCTTGGAGGACACCTGGAACACACGCGTTCTGCCTTCCGACATCCCCCGGGCTGGCTCCAGCCAAAGAACCAGCTTGAGGACACCCAATGCCTACTTATTTGACCGCCTTGGCTCGCAGGGCAACCGGTTGCCATTGTTGCTTTGCCAGCGGAAGTTGAATCAAATGAAGGGCCGTATCTTCAACCTGCGCATGCCCTCAAACAACAGCAGTGACAACAGCGGTTCTGGGGACGACCAGAACTCCTCTGTTGGGGAGCGACCAGATCCCATGGACGGTGACCGTTTTAGAGACCTGCTGGAGGATATGGCACGGGGCGATGTGGATGCACAGAATGAGATATTTGAGAATCTTCGGACTGCTATCGCTGTCTTCCGGTTCATCAATCACCCGGACGCACAGCCCACGGTCCAACGCAACCGCAGGGAACTCCGTACTGCTAGCTCGATCATAAGTCAACTTGTCGCGTCCCTACGCGACGCCGCGGCCATCCAACGCGAGTTTGACAGCAACTGGTACCGCGAGGCTGCTGACAGGACACGAGGTTGGCTGGCGGCGCGAATTCTGGACATTCGCTTGCGGTTCGGCGAGCTCGAGCGAAATGGCGAGCTGCCTCCAAACTCAGTCGAAGTTCAAGCCATCACGGACACGCTTGCAGATCAGATCCATTATGTTCAACCACCGCCTGATATTTAGGGATTGTCGGTGGGGATTAGAAAAAGAAGTCACAAGTGGTGGCGGATAGAAAATCTAAAATGTGTAATTGGTTCGCGAATAAAAAGAGTCGCCAACAAAAAAGATGCTGAAGAGCGACGAGCGGACATGTAATTGCCTAGGTAGACATGGATTTGAACCCGAAAGGCGAGATGAGCGGCGGGCGCTTGTAATCTTGCTCATCACTCAGAGGACGTTGATGAGACTTCTGGTATGTGGAGGCCACCGTCTCAACATATTGATACCGCCAGCCCACGTACCACTCCGTACAGCCCTCGACGTCGGGGTGCAAGGCCTGACCTGAGCCACGCGTCCTCTCGGCACGCGTCCTCTCGCCGAAAGCGCCGTCGACCACCACGACTACCACGTTGGACTTGAGGTCTGTCCGCTGTAACTCGCCGTAGTTCTCCGGCAGTCTGCCCAGGGTGTCAAGGCACTTGCGGTCCACGTAGAGGCAGTGCTTGAAGCGCGGCAGCCGTGCTGCACTATCGTTCGTGGCACCGCGGCCGTCACGCTCTTCGCTGCGGCCTGCGCACCAGGACTTGAAGTGGCGCCGAACATCTGCCTTGGACGCACCGTCGAGCCCAGCCGGGTCGGAAACCACCGGCCCTATGGAATAGTGAATGTGTCAGACAAAATGTCTCAGTCGATTGTACACTTGCAAAAGCGTCCACTTACAGTCCATATACTGCTCAAGAAGCACGTCTCCGCCCTCCCGTTTGAGGTATTTGCGAGTAGCCAGATTGAGGGCCTCGAGGTAGCGTTCCCACGCCGCATCGTCGTCGTATGTCGTCCGGTAAATGACAAAACCCCAGCGATGGAAGCCCGAGTTCTTCATCCTGAAGGCGGTCGTGGCCATCGGATGCTCCCGCCATTCGGAATCTTTAAGATCATTGAGTGTGAAGCTGTACATCTGCCTGGAAAAGGCGGAGTGGTTGAGGGCTGACGTGGTTGAGCGCGCGTGGTTGAAGACGGAGTGATGGCGATGGGTAGAATGCCGGAGTCTGCACAATGAAAGCATTTGGTCTTATGCTGTTTCCGCACCTAGGTAGGGGTGACCAGGAACAAGCCAGTTGACGATCAAAACGGGCAATTGTTGTGTGATTGTGCAGCAATGCAGACTAGCCGGTGTTTATGTAGTTGGTGGCGGCGCTGTGCAACATCGCGTGCAACGTGCCTGTTCCCGGTTCCATACAGTACTGTAGTGGGGACCGCAGGGCCAACTCGAGCTTAGCCGTTATTACACGCCAAGGCCTCAACTGAGTATAGTCTAGCACCATCATGAACAGCACAATCCTTGTCTCCGTCACTAACTTTTCGACAAATTCTTTCGCCTCTTGGTGATGACAGATCTGGTGAATAAGGTTCAATGCTCTGTCGCTGAACTCTGCCAGTGCTGACGGCACTCCACGTGCTAAGTCAGGGGGCCCACCTTCCGCCCACCCCCTGCTTCCACCCGCCTTTCCTACCAAAACACCCGCTTTTAAAAGACTTATATCTCTACTAAAATATTTTTATAAATTCTAAAACTTATTATACTCTTATACTATTGTTTAAATATATTACTAAAAATATATATTATTTATTTAATACCTTTAGTATTAGTATATAATCTCTTATATTTAGGAAAGAGAATTTGTTAAGGAATATATTTAAATATAGTAAATTCCTTAATAATATATAAACTTATATTTTTCCTTTATATAGAACTTTTAACTTAAG
>JBBWSJ010000093.1:0-180142 GCA_038088505.1 Diaporthe velutina | reverse complement strand
ATAATTATAATTAAATTATATTTAAGTTATATTTAAAATATATTTATATTATAATTAAAATATAATATTAATATATTTAAAATATATTTTTTTAGGTATAATTTATTTTAAATTCTTTTTTTATTTACCTTTTTACTATTTATTAAGTTTTTATTATTTTTACCTTATATAATTTATATTATATTATATTTTCCCTTTAGTAATATTATAATATTATTTATATATTTTAGTATAGGTATAGATACCTTATTATTCTACCTTTTAACTTATTTAGGCTTTAAAATTTCTAAAATTCTTGCTGAGCTTTAGTATATTTTTACTAAGCTATATACCAGTAATAACCCTACCACTGGCGGCTGGACAATCGGCTGTCCATTCCGAACGCAGGGGATGCGGAGACCCTGGCTGTCTTGGGAAGCCAGACCCGTCGACAGGCCCACTCATGGAAGTATCTGTTGTCCGAGGTCCGACCTCACGAACTGTATACCACAAACTGGGCGATGATGGAGGCCGAGAGTACTGGTCTTGTTGAGATGGATCCGTCGAGGACTAGTGCTGTGTCCACAGCCAAATCGACCGATCTATGCACAGTGACGGCTATATTTTGTCAGAATACAACACGACAGGCATGTGAATGCAAACTTGTGCCGCCAACTAAAATGTTCTTCCACGCCATTCAATAGAGTTGCTTTATGTGAACCCTAGCAATCAGGAAAATGAGAACAAGATCACGACCGTTACATTAGGTGGGCAGTTCATAGGCACAATTGTTACGAGGTTCCAACACCAATTTGGATAAGTTCGACCAATCCGGTGCCATCACTGACAGTAAAAGCCCGATTAAATAATTAGCTGCTTCGCCGTGAATTATGCACAATGCTCTTCGTGTTCTATGATCTACCTTTAACCTATTCTTAGTGAAGGGCCATTGGTTAAGTCATATGTCCATATTTAGAACCTGACCACCTGTCAAAGTTATTCGGTTTCAAGGAAGGCGTGTACATGAGAAATCATTGAAATGAATGTCAAAAAGAACAAATTGATATCGAATGCGTTTTCTAGGAGTGAAAGTCGCACTACCTCTTCTACAACTCATGCAAGAATAATATCCTGCAGATCTGGGTTCGGCCCAATAGCTTCACCTCCCATAATCCCATGTACATAACATTCGCCAACAAGTTTGAACTTGTTGTTGTCTCGGGACCTCAGGACGAACGGAACGTGACAGCCAGCCAGAACGAAAATCCCGTCCCCGGGCTGTGAATGCTCCGGAAACAGCCCAATGTACCCATTCGCAGTGCCACCCAGCCTGCGGTTCTTTGTCGCATTGATCATCGCCGTTCGGACCTGTTGGAAGGTATCACCGGCCGATCGTGCCTTGCGTGATCTGAATTTTTCTTCATCGAGTCCACCCCGGCCTTTTGGCAGCCTTTGGCGACGAGTGTAAGTCTGGCCTAATATTGAACCGTCCTTCCCAGTGGTCAGATCAAGGATGTAGCTGAAGATCTCCGCGAATGAATCCGGGCATTTTAGACTCCTTCGTTCATCCATTCCAGACACTAAGGTCTGCCAGAACGCGGAAAATTCTGTGTTGGGGCTTGGATAGCCCTTCAGGTTGGTGACAAACTCGAGCATTATTTTGAGGGTCTCATTTTTGGAAGTTGGGCTGAGGTCGGGGTCCTCGAAGACCCCACTCAAGGTCTCCAGAGTGTCGAAGAGCAGCCCGGCCATCTGTAATTCTTTCCAGGCCGGGTTGCGGCTGTCAACCTTATGAACAATTGCGTCCTTCAAAGATCGGGCCGTGAATCTCCCGTCAGTCTGATATGAAATGAAAGAACTTCCCAGTGCTGTCGTTCGTCGGGGCATCCTCCAGTCAGCTACCCAGGAGGGCAACTCGACGGAGTCGTGGTTCGCGGACGAAAGAACGATGCCCAAGTCTGGAGCGCCCTTTTTGTGAAACATAGAAAAATGGTCATCCATCACGTCTTGATACAACTGCGTGACATGGTAGTTATCGGAGTAGTCGACTCGGACTTTGATTACCCTGTCAAGATCACAGATGCCTAACATTCCATAGACCATGTCCCTCGATTCCGTGCACTGGGCTCCCCGCGACTCAATCATGAGTGTTAATAGACCATTTCTTGACCCTGATTGGCATTTTTGGTTGATCCAATACAGCTTTCGTGGGCCATTGCACAAATCTCTGCAAGCGCTTGTAACTACGCTTGTGGGGAACCTCTGCGTCAGCCATTGTGAAATGCCTGTGGTCATAAGTTGCGAGCAAGCGCTGGCGAGCAAATCCCATTTGATTGTCTTATTCCCGCAGGCAACCCACAGGTTGACGGAAAGAGCGACTTCTTGAATGATCCAAAGCCGTTCGAACCAGGGTCTCGAGAGCAACTTCCAGATTGCCTTCCAGTCATCCGAGTCTGGCTTCGGCAGACACAATCTCTCAAACTCGGTTGGATGGATGATTTCTTCGGACGAGAATTGCAGGCGTAAGTTGAGTTCCTCCAGTAGCTGGAGTGCCGTGTCTGAATCATCGGCCGACTCGCCCAGCCAGATCACTGTATTGATCGCGTGTTCGTAGACTCTCGACATCAGCGGGACCTGCTGTGCCTTCTCCTCATTATTCCCCTGGTCTATGCAGATCTGATCAACCCACATCACAACTGCCCTGTCCTCCTGACGGAAGTGACGCAACGCTGATTCGAGCGACCGGGTGATCATCTTCACGTAGCCGTCACATTCGAACTTTGCATCAAATTTTGGTTCACCCCATGTGTAACTTAATGCCGTGTACGAGACTGGAATGGTGAGATTACTCATGGAAAGGGCGTGCCTCTGCGGCTGTTGGACGGCGAACTCGACTGAGCAATGATGTAGCGCGCCCTTCAGCTGATCAGAAGTTTTCCCAGGCTTGATTTCGAGGACACGGATCTCATATTTGTCGATGATGGGTTGGTAGAGCTTGCTTTCTCCAACGTCTCCTCTTGTGAGGAAGTTTTTCGTCTTTGCCCAGTTGTAGATTGTTTTCCTTCTGTCCTCTTTGATCCAGTCGTGTTTGTCGTCGATATGAGCAATCTTGAACTTTTCTTCGACGTCTACGAGAAGATAACTGAAAGGGAAATCCCTGTCGTACTCTTTCTCTTGGGCAGAGAGATCCATTTTGAGAGCTTTGGGGCTATTGCAATTAGTAGCGGTCAGGGGATGTTCGAGTGTCTGGCATGGAATGCACGAATTTTGGGAGCACCACCCCCTCATATTGAAAACGGAGATTCGCAGGGCTGAAATCAGAGGGTCCAGGGGTATATGTTTAGTAAGCAGCCACACCACAGCTGCAGCTAATAATAGCCATGCGTATCTCCATTTTCCTCATATTTGTATCTGAAAAGTGAGACAATTTTGAGTAAACTGACTCGTCAATGCATCTGGGTGCATCTGAGGACAACTTTGGCGGCTAAGGGTGACCTAATAAGAACACGTATCGCGGAGCCAAGGATGGCTGGTTGCAAAACCCGATGAGGGCGCAGCAGGCACTGTTCAGCGGGGTCGCTGAGTTTCCGCTGGTCTAGGTGAACCGCTCTCATGAAAATATATTCATGGACCCACGGACACTCCCGAGTTTCTCAATACTTATCTATTTCTAATTGGCCCTTTTCGATCGTCAAGATTGTCAGCTGGTGCCGCACGCGAAGACCTTAGTATCAAACCATGCTGACCCTATTCTGACAGGGGTTATAGGATTGCTTTTTGATGAGTCGAGAATACAAGTAAGAGATCAGCTGGTCAACCTATATGCATGTTTCAAGAGCTTTATATTAACTAGAGAATCTATAAGCCCTCATGCTCTAGTTCATGCTTGGTCTCTCGGGTCACAAGAACAATATTCGGACCATTAAGGGATCCCCACAGACCTAGACCACATGTGCATCTGTCCACGATTTACGGAACCTCACCATCAAGCGTCCTGACAACATGCTGCACCTCCGTCCCCTCTGGCCACAGTGCCGGACCGGGCATCGTGTAATCCCTGATCTTGGTCCAAAAGTCCGGGATCAGCACCCCAGGCGACGTGTTGTCATACGCGCCAGGGAACTCGACAAGCGGCCCTAACACGCCCTCCCCACCATCAGACTCGACAAGGACCTGCGCACACCCAACATAGAACTGCGCGTTGTCTAGCTTGTGCGCCGCGTGGAGTGCGAGCCCCTCGGCGCGGACGAGGTACTCGCCCGCCGGCAGCTCCGCGGGCAGGGGAAAGCGGAAGCTATGGGTCTTTTGGGTGGCCCAGACGATGCCGTTTTCCGGGTCAATCTCAGGCGCCGGAGACCCCGCCGTGGAGTTCGGGGCGAGCCTGTAGCTCGCGGCGTAGATCTTGGCCCAGGAGCCTGAGCCGTCGTAGTCGGCTGCGGGTACGCCGTCCGGGGCGCGCGAGATGTACACCTGCTGGACGCCCGGATGGCCGAACGTCGAGGCGATCTTGAACCCCAGCTCGGCGCCGGCCTGGACGGTCAGGGTCTCCGTGCCCAGGGCGGTGCCGGAGGAGCCGCCCGAGTTGCAGCGCATGTTGGTGCTGTTGACGATTTGGAGGGGCGCGTTGGAGATGTTGCTTTGGCGGACGTATTGGTAGGGCTCGCCGATCACCTCGCCTTCCACAATGAGATTGGTGTACTCCCAGTGGGCTAGGGCACAACCCGGAAGGAGGGCTGCTGCCAGAAGGCAGAGGGGGACGAGTGTATGATGCATTTTGTGATCAATATACATCAGAAATGGTAGACTAGGAAAAATGTCTGAGCATAGAAGGAAGCTCTAACAGATATCCTTCGTCTTCTGCCTTTATAACCTGACAGCGCCGGGCCTGCTTTCTCCGGGTTCTGTTTAAATCCATCAGGAGACGCAAACAACGTTTTTGTTTCTCATAACGGGATTGGCTTCGTATTCAGATTGCGAAAATTAGTGCGATTAACTTGCAGAAACACTTTCCTTTCTAAGGTTCCAAGCACTGCGTGTGGGCCGATCCGTGTTTTCGCGAAAGACTCACTCACGGTGATCATTTCTCAACACAGTCTACGCATACTTCAGGGGCAGGCTAAATATATTGCTCTGCGTCGACGCGCTGCATGTACTGCAACCTAATCCACTGTTTTCCTCCGCCAGCCAAATATGAATGGTCAAATATAGGGTCAAATATGGCTTAGCTGGTCCTTCATACCTCGTTCAATTTGTCCGGCACAGTTAGCGGTGCTTGATATCAACCACTCGCCGGTAACTCCTGCGGGAAAGACATAGATATGAGAATTGCGCCATTTTTTTTTAAGGTGCAGGACTAGCCAGTATCTTCCTCGCTCCGAATTACGACGGACTAGGGTGAATTGACCCGCCGATAAACAGCCGACGGAAAGACTTTAAAGAGGTAAGGAGGTTTGAGGTGCAATGTTGAGACTATCTGTCCCAGTGAACGTGAATATTTGGCCGTCCGCACCAAGCGTTCTTTACAATGTGCGACCAATCATCGATCAGTCATACAGGCATGACTTGAGATTGAAAGACTTTGTTACAAAGTGCACATTCATATGGCATTTGACTGCATAGGTACTATCCATTGAAAATGTCCTCAACTAAACCAGCACCAGAGAACCTCGAGTTGCAAACCCTAACCCAAATTTGATTGCTTTCCTCTCACAGGATAGTTTATCTTTTTCAAGGAAATGAGGCGTAAAACAATTTGGGTTGAAGGCTAGTAGTAAGTACGTCTATCCTGATTCCTTAACTGGCTGAGACGATGAGGTGAGGGTCTCGCTGTGAGCAGCAGTTGTGGCGGATACTGCAACAGCTGAGTCCATAGCTGAAGGTTCGCCTGCTTCTGACTGGAATCAGTGTCTCGATGTGGTTGCCTCCGTTTCGGCGTTTGTGTTGTGGTCCATGGTTGGACAGCCTTCTTCCCAATGCAATCGATCTGTGCCCACCTCACTGGCCCCATCGTCTACTTCATCAACGTTACGGCCTTCCATACATCCCATCTCTTGAACAAAGAGGCTTGGCTCATGTTCTTGTGGCTCCGGAGTCTGCGCAGGTGACACATCGGGTATTTGGCAAGGAGCCGAGAGTGTTGGTTCTCTAGAATGGGTTGGGTCGGGCGAGACGGCCGGCTGCTGGGGTTTCGTTGGCATTTGAAGTGCCTGGTCGCTTTCAGAGAACTCCTGCTCCACTGGATGACCAAATACTGGGTGCTTGATGTCCGTGACGTTTAAGCTGGCCATGACTTCGGCGACTTTGGTAGTTGGAACAGTATCAGCACACCTGGACCACGTGCCTAATCCCAGCTCCTCGTGCGCCAAGCGCTGGAGCTGCAGAACGTTGCTCGTCGTCCACTCCAGGTGTGCATATTGACGGTATCCTTTCTTGCAGAGGAACGATGACACAGGCTCAAGAAGATAAGATATCAATGTGATTAAGAAGCCTGTGATGAAAATAAAATAGAGGCCGACTAGACTAAACGATCCGTGTTTCGTGCTTAAGATCTTCTGTAGAATGATTTTCGTCAAATCGAGAACCAAAAGTGCAGAATCAGTAGATGGTAAACGTACTTGGTTATTGCATAATTTCAGCAATGATGGGCTCATGAAGTTTGCCCATGAAGGGAGATAGTCTGGGTTAGTTGGACCATATGCAGCATCGACTATCGACCCCTGTATCAGAGCCAAGGAGATGTTCCAGGCGTAAGTTACGTCTTGCTGCCATTGATTTGGTGGCAGGGGTCCTTGGTCTGTCCCAAGCAGAGTCTGTTCTGAGAGTAGCGCTGCTGGGCCGAGCTTGGAGAATATGACGCTGATTGCTTTGTCGAACCCCACATGTGCAAGAACATCCAGGCAAAGTAGCTAATACCTGCTGCTTCGGGTCCGGCAGTGCCATTGTTGAGGCCGACACTAATCGCAGTATAATCTGTGTCGAAGAAGGAGGCAACGCCGGCTATGGCATCCCGCAGACTTGATAATGGTCCACATCCACTATTGCCGAATGCAGAACTACAGAACTGGTGTTGAATGGTGCATCCCAGAGGAGAAGCTGGCTCTGACGGAAGATATGCTGACCATGCAGCCACTCCAGATTGACCGTCATTAGGGCATCAACAGGTGAGGTGGACACCCGGTACCAGTCATCAGGTACTGAATTGGCATACATAACTCCATTACCAGACAGAAAGATGATTGTCGTAGCTGCATCATGTCGGGTCACAGGGATAATTGGCTCGAAGTTAGAGCTCTCATTGGAAGTGGTGAAGTTTTCTTGACGTACTTTGAACACTCTGTGCTTCCAAGTTAGCACAAAGAAGCGTAGGGTCTGGTGTTTTTAGTGTTCGTGAATACAACTAGTGCTTACTGTATCTTGTGATTACCATGTGAAACAAAGTTATCCTCAGAGAGTACGTCTGAGTATTGTGACTCCAGTGAAGGCGCTTTGTATATATAATCCACGTCTCCATCATGCACGGTCACGTTTCCGTAATGGTATCTGGTGGACGCTTGAGAGTTGTCTTCCTGGCTGGTGAAGCCCTCCGTGACCAGTGGCGTGCAATGTACCACGTGTCTCCATAAAATTCTTTGCCCAGCGGGAGAGTTCAGACCAAGGTGTTTGTGACTATCAATGTAGCCGCTATCGAGCCGTATGTTACCAGACTGCCTTCGACACATGGGCTCGCTGAAGGGGCAGGATGCGTTCAAGTCCTGTATGCTTGGAAGGCGAGGCGTTACAAAGGAGCTGCAGTCGGCTCCAGCATTGGCTGTGTAACAGCGTCGGGCGTAATTAGCGGCGTCCGTGATCTTCTTGGCGCAGTAGGGTCGGAAAGCATAGGATGTGTTGATGTCCTCCGAAATATTAGGCATGTTGGCGGCGCCACAGTTCGCGCTGCTTATCAAAACTTCATTCCCCACGCCCGTTAGAGTCGGGATGAGAACCCTCCGGCAAGGGTGAAGGCCGTCATACAAGCAACTGCTGTGACAATTATCGGTAAGATTCGTATGAATCTTTTTGAGTGGCGCACAACCCACAGCAGCTGCCAGAACAAGTAGATGCTGTTTCCAGGGGATGACGAGTTCCGCAAGATTGCTTGGCGTTGATGGTAAACAATGTCCTGGGGGCTAGATGTAGACAATAGCCTGTGGAAACAGAAGCACAGAATTCGCCACGTCCTTGTGCTGATGAAGGCGATGAAAAACGCTGTAAATGCGATGAGAAGGTCAGCGTCTCGCCGACCCAATGTGAGAGTAGCTCCCATGATCTTTCCGCGGGACCAATTGATCCATATCCCATTATACACTGGATAGGGGTCGATTGTACTTGGGTTGGTACTGGTTAAGGCCTCTGCATTCGCCATTGTGCTTGTAAGAAAGAATTTGAAACAGGAGAGAATAAGTGGCGGAAGTTGCAATACAAACGGGACGAATATTATCAAGGCAATAAGATGGCGGCGAACATGCTTTTTCAACTCTCGTTCCAGGCCAGGCTCGAGAAGTGCAACCACAGACTTACTCCGACCCTCAGTCGCACTAATAGGACGATTGGATAAAATGGTTGATACATGTAGTGCTACTCTGGCTCCAGAAATAATAACACGACAGTCCGAATATTGACTTGCGGTATGGCGTACCAGAAGAAGGTGTTCAGCTGGCATCCATTTGTGTATGATTCTATGCAACATGGGGGCGGACGAGAGATAACGCCTTCCCAAAATTATTTGGTATTTCCATTCGCTATCTGGAAAGTAAGAGACACCAGCTGGTCACATGCAATACGGGAGTACGATACGTTGCATTGCAGTCTGACGGAAAGGGATGCCGAAAAGGGCTCCCAATTCATAGCGCAGTGTGTACATGGATAAGGCTTTCAGAAACTTGGCAAGATATTTTTGGATTGCCTAGGCTGGTGCAACCACCACAATTTCCCCATCCACCATTAAGTACAATGGCCATTTGGGCATATATAGGTGTTAGCCACCGGCCCCCACCTCTATACATGTGACTGGCCCCGCAGATGCCAGGTCGTTACTGTTTTACAACTTATCAGTAGCTGCGCACGAAGATCTCAGGGCTTCTGAAAATATTGCCCTGCATAACTTGTGTTGCACAAGCTATCCCTAAAGCTCGAGCTGACAGTTGCAGCAGACACTTTCTGAAGGCTTTCATACTGATTGAGCCAGGCATAGATCATTGTATCGACCATGAAAAGCCTCGAAGCAAAAGCGCTGCTCAGCTTCCTCTTGGGTCGCTTCCTTCTCCTAACTTTCAATCGTCCAGATTGTCATTCCCAAATTCCTTCAGCTGGTAGCGGGCAAGGTTTGACAGGGCACAGGCAGGCCGCACATAGGGCACTTCTATCTCTACGTGACTACCTATCTGATTCTGCATTCTGGTCTTGACACGGTCGATCGGGCGGATCATGAAGGCGCCAAAGGGGGCAGTCAGACTGCTGAGGGCGATTTTTTACCCGGAATACCGGACCTTGCAACCTCCATGAGTAGAGACAGTTCGATCTAGAGTTGGCGGCAGTGAGGCCTCAGGCCGACCGCATGCCGACCACTCGAGCTGTTTTCGCTGGAATAAATTTTCGAGAAATTCCCCTTTGCAAAAGTGCACGCTGGTCCTCCCTCAGCCACTTGAAAATGCATTCTGGCGTAGTTTAAAAAGGTCGAAAGAGATCGAAAGGCAACCCAGCGACACTCACCTTTCGCTCACTGGCTGTAAACGTGGGAAGCCACGCGAATTGACAACGCGCTTGCTGGCTCACATGGGATGAAAGTTCTTTGCAAATATTTGTAGACAGCTTGCCTGCTTCGCTGTGGTGCCGCTTACTTGAATGAGGATCATTTAGCTCATGTACTTCAAAGAAAGCTTGTAGTTATGAGTCCAACTATCTCAAGAAGTTTCCAACTTCCTTCTTTCCAAGCCAAGGATTTGTATTTCATTTGTGACCATGAAATGATCTTGGCATGGGTCAGAGGAAAATGGCCGTCGGAGTTTCCATTACCTCCTCATCCAAGGAGCGGAGCGTCCACCTGCGGACAGACTTGCAGACAACACATCTTGCCAACCATTTCACCATGGAGTATCGGGCACTGAATGACATCAAGTTTATTTCTCGGTAGCTCGCCCAACAGATCTTCGCTCAAATGGCTGTACGTCGAGAAGTAGATGGAGAAGGGTACATCGCGGAGCAAGCAAGTTGAGCTCGGTGTGGCAGCCGGGCGTAGCAGGTCGGGGACGCTGTCCTGAGCTCTGATAGTGCCAGAATGACTCGATCTGACCCCTCTGGTCCTATGACTTGCGGAGGCCGCGGACGTGATAGATACCGGAGGACCTCGTAAGCTTTAACAGCCCTAATCATGAGGCAGCGGGAGCTTGCGAGGACGACAGTCTGGGGCTCGGTGGGGATAGCTCCACAGTTTCAGACGAATTCCATTCCAGGGGCGGCCTTGTACAGCTCGACCTTGGTGCGACGCTCCCAAGTAAATGGGACATCGGGGACCGACTTGAGGCGTCGTCTTGGTGGGCTTTACTGGTTCGGGCTTTACTGGTTCCACCCAGTCCGAAGTCCGCTGCAGCTGACGGCCCCGAAAGAAAAGAAAATTCTTGCTATGTGTGGGCAGCCCATCGTGTTGCTCCAATTCTGACAGCATGATTTCCTACGTCTGGTCAAGCAATCATAGACTCTAGATGGGTATCTCAGCACAGAACTCGGCGTAGGTGATGGCGTCTGCCGCCAATTGAAGGTGACAGTTGCAAGGGCAGCGCGGTTCTAAACATTTTATCTGCAAGGTACCGCAACTCATGACGGTCGATCAGTGCCCAGATGAAATCGTTCTCTAGGTAAGAACAACTGATTTGGGAAAGAAGATGACCTTCGTGAAGTCGAGGCAACGTTTGTGGAAGTCCTAACGATCGCAGGTGGAGTTTCGTCCTCTGATACGAGCTTGTCGTCACCAGCCGAGAACAAAAACGCCTGATGCGTGGCAGCTGATGCAGGGTTCGGCAGGAGCATCGGCTGCCAGGTAGCACAAGGTGCCAGAGTTGGGCGTTGTCCGCCCTCCCTCAATGATTGAAAGTGCCACTGGAGTCTGTTGCCGAATTGTAGATGCTCTCAAACCGTCCACACAGAAAGTTTTGAGGATTTCTATGGTTCGGGCTGCGGGAAGAAAATTGAATAAGCTTGCTGTGCAGGCGAAAGTGAATGGGCAGATGTGAGTACCTGGTGCCGGGGCTGCAAACTCAATTTCGACAACAGCATCAATAGGCAATGTGCGAACCGCTAGTCTGGACCTTGCTGTCGTCACAGGAACGGACGAGACAAATGACACCGGAGAGATTTCTCCTTGGCCAAAGATCGTGTTGTTGATACAGGTAATTCACCCTGCATAACGGCGCTATAGACTGTGGCTCTATCCATCATCTCCTCATTCACCACTTGGCATGCAATCACGCACTGCCCCTCTCTGGTTTCTCTTGGGCGGCGAACCACCCCAGCTATCTGACCCCCTCTGGGGCTCAACGTCGACCCGGTGCTCCGCTTCAGGGTTGGTGCTCGGGGAAACGACGCCGGGACCTCGAATAGGGATTTCACCCCATTTTTTCTCTCCTCCAGGTAAAGCACTTAGAGAGGTAAGCAGTGAGGTGCACCTCGTTGGATCCGCATCGCTGCCAATTTCTCCTTCGTTGAATGCCTGGCAGTTTTTAGAGCTTCATTAACAACACCCGATGCCTCGTTCAGAGGTAAGTCTCTCAGGGCCAAGAGCAGAACTTCTCATTGTCCAAATTCAGGGACGCCATCATCGGCGCTGTTGTCCTCCTCTGAGTCCCCGTGGCCGCTGCCGTTCTCGTTGACCGCAGTGAAACACCCCCGAGCGGGCGTGTCACCATTGGCTCTGGAGCCGGCACTCTTGCTTTCCCGTCTGCCCTTGACCTTCGTATGTCCGTTCTGCCATGGGCCTGGGGCCTAGGGTCTAACCTGTTTTGCTGAGGCAGGGGCTGCGCCATCCGCGACTTGGTGTAGTCGAATCATGCCCGCGCGCCTCTCGTCCCTGCGCTTTCTGTCGGCCGCGGTTACCGAGTCGTAGTCGTCGGGTAATGCTCCAGAATTGCCGGTATCCGGCGCCGGGACCACAACCTCTTCATCGCAATTCGGATAGAAATCCTGGAAAGATGATCTCGAGTCGTGTATTCTCAAGGCGTGTCACCTCGCGATTTGCCATCAAGACGTGGTGGTTGTGTGGCCCCTCAAGGCGTGTGGCCTCGAAGCGTGTCTCCTTAAATGCAGATGAGCCCATTTCGGAGCAGATAGACTCCTCAATGCGAAAAATTCTTGTTTCACCGGTATCATTTCGTGAAGAGGGTGGATTGTGCGCCTCCAGATCCACGGCCGCTATTGGGCGACTGTTTATTCCACTCGGATTTGTCGGGGCGAAGAGTTGGTCGAGACGTCTCTTCAAACTTGGCGCAGACGACGCGCATAGACTTGTGGTCTTCCTGAGACAATTTGCTGAATACTTTGTCCATGGCTCTTGAGGTAAGTATAGAATATATTCTAGGCGAAGTCTCTGCATCTTGACCCAGCTCTAGAGCTGTTTTTGGTCACCGACGTGATGGCCTTGGGACTCTGCGGAAGATGTGTCTTCTGAAGATGTACCACCCCGGGCGTTATTAGGAGTTGGAGAAATTTGGACTCCCAAGGGCAGGTTGGACGCATCGCCTCGGAGCGGCCAGCCTTCTGGTCCAGCTTGCTGGAGTTGCTCCGTAGTATGGACTGACACGTCCTCTTTCCCATGGCCGATCCTCAAATCAGACGCATACTTGACGGCGGTCTGCTGAGCGGTGGTCCTATTCCTCGACCGAGATGCTCAGTCAGCGACAGCCCTTCTGGTGCCGGCGTCATCCTCTGGCTCCCCCGCCGTGACATCGACGCGGGCACGCCACGCGAATATGACTTTTCCCAGTCGCATCCCAAGATGATGCTTGGGTGGTGCTTGGCACCAGCCATGGCTATGGCGAGTGTAACGCCGAGCTATCACCTCCAGAGCACGTGTTTTCCCCCGGCAGACCCGTCACCTCCAGACCACATGCTCGGTCCCGGCAGGACTACCTAATACCTCCAGAACACATGCTCGAGGCCACCAGCAGTGTCACCTCCAGAACGCATGCTTGTGTCGTTCGGTGGATGGTCAGGGGGGCTACTTGAGAGGTAGGCGGCGCGGGCGGCTGTGGCCGCGATCGAGGAGAAGGAGAAGGAGGTCGATGAGCTCAAGAAGAGGGTGGACAATATTTAGTCACTTCTTATTCTTTTCTTTTCTGGTTTTCTTTTTCTTCTCTCTCTTTTTCTTCTTCAGGCCCGGTCCAAGATTTTCTTCCTCCTGGGTCACCGAGGTATCATGGGGGCTTATCCGCGGAGACTGGATGTTGGCCTTCTCGGCTCCGGGCTTAGTATCAGGCACAGGTCAACGGAGCGTCGTTCGCGCACAGCTTATCCCTGATTCGGCGGACACTGCGGTCGCCACTGTGCGTCTGAGAAGTAGAGATGTTCATGCCCCGCATATTCTTGTCCGCCTTGCCCACAAACAGCTTGTATTCCCCGCGACCGGCGGGCTGTATATGGAATAGGATCTTCAGTCGCTCCAGCGGGGAGACAACAGTACGCGTCACGGCGCCAGCGACGCCGCCAGCGCAGAATGCAGCCAACACGGGCTGGCTGATGAAAAGGCGGAGGTGGTCCACTGGCGCCGGGGGCAGCGACGCGGTGTGACGTGCCAGAGGCCCGTAGGTCCAAAGATGATGCCGGCGACAACATGAAAAAGGCCGCCGTTGGCGTGGACAGGCCAGGAGCAAAGCCGCGAATGGAGACAAGGAAGTCGGTGATGTAGCTCTGGAGGAGGCCTCCGTTGATGTTCGCGTGTTCCGCGAACTTCTTGCCGGACCAGAAAATATGGTGTGGCCTATTCGGAGAAGGCCGCCATTGGCATAGGCAAGCCGTCAGAACATAACGGCTGCCGACAGACAAAAGATCCCTCTTCAGTACCCCTGACAGACGAATCAGTATTCAGTAACAAGAGAAAGGCAGACATCGTTCCCCTTTGCGAGAGATAAACACTTACATTCACGGAAAGCCCTGATCAAGTCTCCACTGATCAATGGTACTGGATTAATTTGCCCCAACTGAGTTCGCTGTTCGAGGAGCGAACCGTTGAGGGTCTCGAACAACATGGCTTTGCCGTTTGGAAGAAAGATTTGAAGACACCTCCTAAGACTTTTGAGAAGTTGTTAGTATCAATGCAATGGACGAAAGCTGGAATAACCTTCAACAGCGGAGGGGAATACTTACAGCGGAAGTTCGACTTTGTCATGAATCGCGGCGTGCGTGCTGGTGATCGTTGACGACTGACTTATTGGCCTTCACATGTGGAGCGTCTCCAGAGTCTCTTTGGCGCCATCGAGAGGCACCTTGCATGACCTGTCTTCATGTTTTTCGCAGGGCGGAACGATTCAAGTCTTGCTTTTGTGTTTCGTCACTGGGAGTACATTCTCATTACCTCCCTCGACTTCATTGTCGTCATCACTCTGTGCCAATGTGTTCTCTTCGACAGCCCTCGCTCACCAGACTTGCGATGTGTGTGCTGGTAGAATGGCGGTACTTCCCATTGCCGAGGGTTGTATGGCGGTTCCATGATACATGAAGGCGCGTAATCTCGTGGAGGGCTTGGCCAAGTGCTGGCGTCTCTTGTTTCGTTTACGTTGCTTAGTGGGTGCAAGTTCGAGGGATGCTGAAGCGAGGACATGATGCTCGTGGGAGATGAAATCTCCGCATCGCGAGCAGCCTCACCGGCAGCCAGATCAAGCCGTGGCCGTTTCGACGAGGAGCCGCTGCTCTCGGAAGAAAACAGCTTATCGCTGCCTACCACCAGGACCACATCGGACCAACGCGCAACAACGGAACACCGTGTCTATTTCACTCAAGCAGCAAGCCATCGTCGCCGTGGTCAAAGGTTCTGTCACCAACGTGAATGTCAAGACCGGTCGTCCCGTCGTCATGGGGGATTCGCAGAAGGGATAAATCGGACAGTGGACGAATGGGTGCGAAGACCCGCCCGCACGGCCTTCTGCGGACACGATTCATGTTTGGCGTGATACCATATCTCTCCCCTATCTCGAGCAAGCAGGATGATCTTGAGCGAGTTTCTGCTCCTCGCAAATGGGCTTGTGTCAATCTTGTCCTTGAGAATCGCCATGACCTCCGACATGCCACCGCCGGTCTGACTCTTTGCGCCTCCCGGGAACGGGATCGCCCACTGGAGAACCTCATATGTGGCAAGGGTGAAGCCGAATTGCGGGGAGGTGCTGCTTGTCTTCATGTTCTGAAGCGACATTAGAAAAGATATTTCGTCAGTGTTGTGACAAGGTGCGGGACTTCTTCTTGAGAGGTTGTTTGGGTGTGGTCGGAGACCGCTGGCAAGAATGGGTCTGTGTGAGAATCCTGGTGCCGAGGATCGAGACGATGCGCCGTTGAGTCGTAGTCCCAGCTGGCCGTATGTTTGTCGAAGCCGAGCTTGTGCCCTCTGGCACTGTTCGTGTGAGACTCGATATTTCTGATATTGGCAGCTGGTCATGGGAAGCTTTACTCAGATTCTGTCGTGAGGACATCGAGGCGAATGAGGTACTCAACGAACTTGTATTCGCGTGTCGCCCCTGAAAGATATGCGGGCATTGGGCGAGACGTTAATGTATCAAGTTTCGGAAGGGACTCAAGTGCCCCGAAAAATACCGGGAATCACTCGCCGAGGATCCTTGATCGCTGGGATTCGACAGCGTCCCTCTGCGGGTCATCTTCCAAGGTTGCTTTGGGGTGGATGGCAGCCAGAACAACGTTGAAACCGGTGGCGCTGCAGACCGCTGATGCCTGCACCACTCTGATCCCATGAGCTGGTGATGCCGTTTGTGGCTGCAATTCGCGAAGAGATTGGCCAAACAAGAATGCGGCACCTGTAGTTGCATTACCTTCATGCGCTCATCCTTGTTGACCTTGCTGCCCTCGTGAACAACCGCGACCCCCTGTCACCTTGGGCGGGCCAGGTCCAGCGATGATCCTCCGAGAGTTCGCAGTTCTTCGAACCAAGAAAGAAATGATCGCATGGCTTGTTACAGTCTTCGTTCCTCATTTGGAGAGTTTGAAGATTTTCCAACTTGCTTCAAGACGGTTATGGCTGTACCCGTCGCAGGAATCGCCAGAAAACTGCTGAACACCAAGAAGAAAGGAACGATAATGGGAGGCATGCATTGTTCCCATGAATCTCTTCCTCATGTGACTCCAAGATAACTGGCACCTCTGGCTCCAGCGGTGTGTTGCCAATGGTGGCAAAACCAAAGTCTGGCATGCTTGAAGGTGGTCTGCTCAGACGCGGGCCTGTCCTCTTCACTGTGTTGCTTGTTCACGGCCATGTTGCTATTGTTGTCCCCATGGTGTACCTTCATATTAGTGGTAGTGATGTTGGGCTTGCTCATCCCGGCCTGAGGAGTTGTTAGGGCCAGTGGTTGGTACCCTCGTTTGGTGCCAAACATCCCATGATTTCAAAGGCTGAGCGAACTCTGTTGTCATCGACGGGAGAGATTGAAACCTCTCTGGGCCTCCTGCGGCTCGCCATTCACCCGCGATCCGTTAGACCTCGAGGCGTGGTTGACCTTGCCGGAGATAGTCCTGTTTGACTCGGTCCGGCTGGTGTCTGTCATAGACGTTGGTGACGTGGTTCTCGAAGCCAGGATCCGCCGGAGAATAGCCGCTCATACAGGAGCAGGGTCTGAATGGGTATAGGGCGAATACTTCTTGTCTTCCCCAGGAAGTGCTGTGGTCTTAACGTGAACATGTCCACACCCTGTCCACACGCCCTAGGTACTCAGTCCCATGCCAAGCCAACACTCCATCAGGAAGAGCCTCTTACCACGCGGGTGTGGCTCATGAAACTGGATGCTTTGATTCAAAGCCTCCTGGCCACCCTTTTATTGACATAGTAGATTATTTACTTTCTCGACATGCCTCTCGGTACCATGCTTAACTGAACCCCGGGCGAACATTACATCGTGACCGATGCCACTTGGAGAAGACGCTAGCTGAGTGTTTGGGGTGACGAGAGATGATGAGCACTTACTCCTAGACTCCGTACTTCTTATAGAAGTCTTTTACGATAACCTTGGTGTCTACTCTCTTGCGGAGATGACCGAGCTCCTCGAGTCCCTCCTCGCCATCGATGTATTCTTCGAGGAGCGTGGCGCCGTTCCGAACCTCGTGATGGCAGCGAGGTGGCGGGCCTCCGTCTCGCCCTGGTTGGAATCCTCGTTCTCGGCCCTCTGGGCGAGCTCCTGTGGTCTGAGGCCGCTGGGTCTCGTCCTGGCCCTGGAGAAACCACAAATCAATGTCGGCGAATTATTCCTCTTCATCCTCTGGCCAGTGGTACTAGCTGAGTGTGTCTGCCTTGGTCTGTGGGAGTTTCGTCCGCGGGAGTTGAGAAGGAGCAATAATGTCGTCGGCTTCGTGAGGTCTTCTTGGTTGATGTAGGGCCACATGAAGGGGTCCCTATGCTTGGTTTCGTCCCTTTGGACGAGTCGTGTAGACGGCAGATAGCTTTGAAGGCTGCCAAGCCAGGAAGGTGATCTGTCGCCATATTGGGCCAAGCCTTGAGGAGGATGGCCTGACGCTGTGTCTTGCCCTTCTTGGCCCATCGCTTCTGAATCGTGGCCTCGTGTCGCTCGAGGATGGCTCGCAGCTCATTGAAACTGGCAAAGATCTTGCTAGACCTGTGTCGAGCCAGGCGCCGAGCATCAAGAAGTTACAAAATGCTCACAAGAGGAGGATCAAATGGGCTCCTGCTTGTCAAGTCCGGGATATGGGGTAGGCGGCCGGTGGCCACTGGTTCGTCAAGTCGTCTACCTCGGATTCCTTAGGACGAGGCAGATTATTTGCAGACTGGCCTTCACGATGATGGCGATGATGTTACCCCGTGAATGGCCAGTATAAATGTGGTCGGTGTGCATTTTGGCTAGTGTACATATGAAGAGCGAAGATGTGGCCGGCGGAGGTGTGGCCAGGGTATGGTCCATGCGAAAGCTTGTGATCTTCTCGGCTGATGACTCCTTGATTCTCATCCTAGTGCTCTCTGCCTCGTGAAGGCAAAGCCAACTCGATCGGAAAGGTCGGCTTGGGAGACTGGGGGTTTGCTGAATCTCGACTGGCAGTGCTGGTAGCAGGATTGCTGGCCATAGCAAGCGGGCTGTAGTTCTGAGCAGCGCGGCGGGATCCTGGCGTGGCGGGGTGAGTTGCAGAGAGTATGGCCCAGTCCAGCTGAGTCGAACGCGAAGACAACTATGCTGAAGATCATCCCTGCAGTATACCCTGCCAGCACAGGTCTTCCAACTTGCTTCAGGACGCCGGTGTGTGCAGCAAAGTCTGCGCAGGGTGTGACATCCTCTGATGTCCCCTTCTTCGTCCGCCCCCACCCCGAACCGTTTCTCAACAAGGCGACGAGAACAACACAGACGTTGCGATTCGTAAGAATCACCCGGACCCGGCGGAAAAGACCTCAGAAGAGTCCTCTGACTCAAACTTGTCTGACAGACCGAGCACGTTCGCTCATATCCCTGGGCCCACTGGCGAGTGATACGACACCATCTTCTCGAGAGCTTTCTGAAGGCAAAGACGGCTCGGGCTGAACAATGTACTTGGGTCCAGTTAAGTCGGCAGAGCGGATGTCGTGGAGGATCCTCTGGGCGATGTGGAGGAGGAATTTGTGGTTACGATCTTGAATCTCTTAAGACCGAGAACAGGCTGTCGCACGCTCCTCTGATAGCACTTGATGTCACCGTACAGGACCAGAACAGGCAGCGGAAATGGCTGTGAGGGCATGTATTCTCATCTCCGGTGCATCAACTAGTCTTTGAGCGTTCGCGTGTAATTGTAGTTCTGAAGAGCACGGCCTTGCTCATCCTCAGGTCCGGAAAGCTGGACGGTATTGCAGAGTGTGGTCAGGATGCTAGCACTGGTATCGGACTGTGCAACAGCTTCGCCGGAGGCTGCGGGTGGGAGAAGAGGTTCCCGGGACTGGAACCGGGACACGCCTAGGTCCTTCGGTGGGGCGTAGGAGGCGCATCTGACAAGGCGGCTCACCGAGCAAGCGATATCGAACTCGAGCGTAGACAACTCCTCGTGGGTTGTCTTGATGGCGTCCATCAGAGCCGCGGCCTTCTGTTTGATGTCTCCGAAACGGACATGCTGCTTCTATGTCTCCATCAGTACTGTGCGCTCTGCCTTAGAATGGTATGTTTGAGCAATGACTAACCTTCAACACCAATGGCGCAGGCTGGATAGACAACAACGTTGTCCGCTTCACCCTTGGTGAGCACAGGTGTATCTGCCTTACCAGCCCCTCTGGGCCTCCTTGACATCCCCTTCTGCCCGGCTCCCGAGCGTCAAGAGAACCTCACACTCTTACTTCTAGTTGCCATACGCCGTGTGGTAGTCTCATCCAATGACCCTCTGGTCGATTCGGCCGCGGAGCTGACTGAGCTCTGCCCTACCCTTAGCGCTGAGGTGCGGCCTCAGCTTCGGGTCACCCTCCTCAACCTCCCTCTTCATATCTTTATGTTGACGTATGATCTCGTTAATAATGGCCTGCTGCGCGTCCGCCGGCAGTGTCGGCATCAGCTCATGACGACTGGTGTCGTTGTGGATGGTGCCGGACTCCACCAGCATGGTGACCATGATGCCGCGGAGGTTGCGGAAGGAGGAGCACCTCGCTTGGCGTGGTGGTTGATGAAGGGTGCGTCGTGTGTGCTGGCTGTGTGAGGCATCCTCCATGACCCTGGTGTGGTCGTTGAGGTATCGCTGGAGCTTGGCGACGGTGTTCTTCAGCTCCTCCTCCTCATGCACAGAGGTGGCCACAGGACTCGCTGTATCAGGATGAAGACAGGTCCGAGTCGCATTCCCCTTCGGCTGTTTGATAGGGTCCACCCATTCCGGAGTACGCTGTAATGCCCGAGGCTGAGACAGCAGACGCACAGCAGCGGAATTGTCCAGTCTCCCGATCACTGAGTTCCATGAAACCCTTCAGGTCCAGCACCGCGGTGTCGTGGTCGAGTTGCAGGCTGGCAAGGAGACTCTGCAGCTGGGTCCGCTCCATCTCCAGCTTATGATGGTTTGTATCCTCGAGCACTGGAACTCAATGACGCCCTTTGCGGACCATCTTGCTTGGGGGTGGATAGTAGCCAGAATAGCCTCGCACCCAGATCTGAGGCTCGTGGAGAGTGTGATCGTTGTCGTGCTGGATTGAGTCTCGCAGCATTTGGGCACGGTGCCGTGGCATCTCATCATTTGCAGTTTCGATGAATACATTCTTGTCCTCAGCCAGCTCAAACCATACTAGCTCTTTGACATGAGCAGCTAGCTTGGGGGTGGAAGTGACATTTCAAAAGGCCAGGCGGTCTAATCTTGCCTTAGATGTGTGGCAAGTCTGCCATCAGCGTGTCTCCGGAAATGATGGTAAGAGTGTGGAGGATAGTTCCAGGACTTGATGAGATGCATCGCTAAAGAGTTTGTGTGCCTCTGCGCACAACGCGAAGTTGACAATCAGCCGCTCAGATTTGGATATGTCAGCGCAGTCAACGTACTCTTCGCGTCCGCCCTGGCGAGAAGAGTGCTGATGTGGCGAGTGGGCGGATAGGCCGTGATGGCCGGGTAGCCGTTGGCCAGGCTCCCGTTGGTGAGGTGTCCACCCTGTAAGTCCGGGAGGGCGGTAAGTTCATCGACCTCCATACTCAGAAGAGGCATCAGTCTCTGCCAGAGTGAGAAGATGACAACCAAGAGACGAAGGTAGACTCGGGAGCGGAAATTTCGAACTACCTGACGGGTGGGAAGATCTCAAACGTCCACAGGCTCCAGATGGGCGTCTCTGCACAGAACTCGGCTTAGGTGATGTCGTCTGCGGCCAGCTTGAAGGTGACGACCGCAACGCGGGTCTCCTCAAACTGGCTGACGTAGCACGAGCCCACGCCGCCACGTATGCGGAGGAGAACATCGGCCACGGCGTTCGGGGAGACGCGAGATCGCGACGGTCCGATTGTACTCGTTATCCTGCTCCATCTCTTTCTTCTCCATCCATCGCGCGAACCGGCCGGCCTCCTCATCATTATCGTCTGCGTTGGCAGTGGACATGTCAGCTGCAGATCGATGGCGTTGATGTGATGAAACAGGACTAGGCCTGTCCTCCTGGAAGAACTCCAAATTGGTCTCCATTGAAGTTGGAGCCATGGTTGAGCTTGGTTCTCACGGGAGGTGAGGTGAGGTGAGCGCAGGGAAGACGTTGAGTGTGAGGCAGTGAGATGGCGTCTGGCATCGGCCGGGCAGTAGCATGACACTGCCGGTACGCCTGATTAGGGTCGACCAAACCTTCGTAAATACCCTTCAAGATTCTCTTCTGGTCCAGCTCAATGAGGTTCACGAACGACTCATGGTGTCTGAAGATAGGCATATCATCGCCCTCATCTAGATAGAGAAGGAGCTTATCCGGGGAGTCGGAGCAGGGGTCGTACTCGAACTCGAGTGACAGATGTTTCCCCTTGAGTTGCCTGTGGCCGTCGACAGCCAAGAAGGAACCTCTGCCGTTCGTGTGAACACCATTGGTGCTCACGCTATTGGCCTGGGCGCCATTGGTGAGGTGGCCGTAAGACTATCGAGCCGTTGTGAGCCTAGGCCGAGCTGCTGGGCCTGGAACATCATGTTGGCGAGCTGACCACCGGGAATCTCGCCGCGTTTGTACATTTACGGTCGACAAACGGGCAAGCTTCTGATGGTAAAAAGGTCCGAGCCGTTTGCAACTTGGCCGTTTCTTGTCTGGCCTGAGTTGGTACTCCCGTACCCGGTCTGTATACCGTGGAACTGGATAGCCTTGTAGGCAGAGTTATTGCCGTGAGATGAACTCGGTGTCTTCTCCAATCGACCAGAGATACCTCGACCCAGTTCTGGAGGAAAGCTCCAGTGATGCTCGTAGGCTAGAACAAGACCGTCAGGCTGTAAACAGCCGAAACATTTGGGAAATGGTATTGAATCTCACGCAGGAGATCTTGATAAGTGGCTGGACGAGCGACCATGACGGTACGCTCTCCGAGGGTGAGGTAGATCGTGGACATTTTGATCGCTTAAATACCAGGAACCAAAAGCTCCTCTGAGCTTGGAGTTCTGGGCATTTATTCAACCCAGGCGGTCCAGCCGTTGATTAGAGCAAAGGGACCCCCCGGTGCCCTGGGGAGGGACAAATTGTTCCGTAAGACTGAGTCGTCCCGCGGCCCAAGTGTGGAGTGAGCCTCATGAGACTGAGGAATTGTTCGAGGGAAGCCCCTTGTAGAGTCCGGAGTTGTACATTCCGGGCCCCAATGCAGTGGAAGTCATATCCGGGTCCCAGTGCAGTGGAAGCTGTATGTGCCTCCGGAGTAGCTCAAGGAGTGATCGGCGAGGACCACTTCCGGCACAGACTTTCTGGTGCTTGTTGGCGGTGGCTCGGCTGGACACGATTGAGGTACAGGAGCAGGCATGACGGTGTTGCTGTTGTAAGGCTGGGGGTTCCAGAAGTTGGGCCGCCTTAGTTCTCCACGGGGGTGACGCCCACGATCGTCGAGGATGAGGTTGACGGGGGCAGGACTGGGAGGGGAGGCGCAAGGGCGATGGCTGCAAACTGGCTGCCCATTTGGTATGGACAGCCCTGGTTCATGCCACCGAGGACCGTCTGCTGTGCAGAGTAAATCTGGCGAGTATCATCTAAAGCAGCCTGGTCAGCATTATACTCAGCCCGCCGCTCGCGTTATCTCATGACAAATTTGGAGAATGAAAGCTGCCAATGCAGTGACCAGGCATGTTTCAAACTGTGGATGATAATTTTTTACATGATAGATGAAGGGTCATGACTTACTCGCACAATGGCTTGACGCCAAGTTTCGCAGCCACAGGCTGGGCTCGAGTGAACTTGTCGAAGTACAAGATCCGTGCGATCTCGTAGAAGAGGCGTTGAAAGGAGTCCAGCAGTCAGGACCCTGTCCAAGGGTAGGTTTGTGTGGGCCAGACGGCGAGTAGAGAGTTGAAGTGAGGAGGAAACGGTAGCTTGACCAAACGAGTGGGTTTGGAGAATTGGGAAGTTGAGAGGAGGAAGAAGAATCTGATGAGTTGAAGAAGGGGGTATTTGTAGTTTGAGAGATGGTGATGAAGGAAGAAAAGAAGGAAGAGTTGGGGGGATGGGGGGATGGCGATTTAAATAATTTTCTGGAGGATGGAAATCGAAGGCGAATTCCCGCGGTCTGCAGACAATACCAATACATATGGGACTGCGAGTCCCGAGCCAATCGTTTCATGATGTTGATAAGCTTCAGAAAGAGAACACAGACGGATGTTCAGGCCGACGGATTCCATTGGCCGGATCACGATACTTTCGAAATTCAGAAAGAGAACACTGAAAGTCGTTCAGGCCGGCGGATTTCATTGGCCGGAATGTGCACATCGTGTGAGTTGGGACCGCAATGGGACCGCAGTGGGACTGCGAGTCAAAGGAGAACACCAATAGAACCTATGCAGCATGAAATATAACATGGGACCGCGAAATTATGCAACACTCTTCTCAGAGAACTAATGGGATCAATTGATGTGGTGGTGAATCAAATGACGGCTGGTCATGGGACCGCAACGTTCCGTGATGTTCCGCTTCCGTGGGCAGAAGCTCGCGATGGCCATGGGGATGGGTAGACAAGTGACGGCGGCTCATAGCCGCTCCTAAGCAGGTCGTGGCCTAGAGCAGGATACTACTATGAGTGAGTTCTGCCGAATCACCGAGTTTGAACCGCCCTAGAATTATGGTCTCTGAGGCTGTATCCATGAGTAAGCTGAAAGTCAATGAAACAGTGCTCAGTGGGTGCTCTTGGACGTGCAGACCAGATACGAGACGTCACACAAAGGCACAAAGGGGATAGTACCAAGGAGAAGTGATCAGTACCACCTGAAGTACATAACCCTCACACAAGCAAACGACACAATCTGTGAACTGTTTGTGCAAAGAGTGCGAGGACAAGCAACGGGCTGGTCGGTCTACACGACACTTGGTCTACAACCTGGGCCACAAGAAGTTTTGCCCTTTTCTTTTTACCAGCCCAGATAGATCTGGGGGCCTTTACAGGACATGCAGTTTCAAGTAATCAAAACCCGAATGAGGAGGTTGGACCCTCTGGACATGTACCTTAGAGGCAGAGCCACGCAGAGAGACTCGCCGGATGTAAGACTGGGTGGTCGGAATGATCCTTCAGGGATACTCCCATAGCCCTGGTAATTCACGTGTGTGCATACATGTAGCAAATGATAAATCCATTGAGGTACCACTCAATGACAGCCAGTGTTTGTCCGCCTTGATCGAGGAGAACTATGGGCGGTGCAGGACTAAGCGAAACGAAGGTTCAAAGCTCCGTGACAGGCCCGATGAGCGCCCTGATTAAGGTTGCTTGAAGTGTATAGCAAATGACCTGGTCTCATGGGTGTATCAGTTAAGGCGACTGTCAACACTCTTGTATGATGAGTGCTTACGTGCGGTGCAGTATGCTGTCTTTTGGGTATACGTTCTCAGCTGGCTTGTGGCCTGGTAAGTATGCATCTGCTGAGAAAGTTGTTTTGATAGATTTGGAGCTTCACCAGAAGTAGAATCACATGTGGGTTGGGCAGTGAGGCATGAAGTCGAGAGACATCCATCCCTAGAAGTTTCTGAGCTACATTCGCCCTGGCCCGAGGTCTCTCAGACTTACGTCGTAGCCTCCAGATTGAGTGTGAGAGCCACCTATTGGGATGCTTTGGGAGCACTACCAGAGTGGCAGTTTTCTTTCTTGACGTTTGGACGTGGGTGCTGCCTCATTTTTACCACCGACTGAAGGCATTCAACCCTTCCGCTCTACCATCGCGGCACTTTACTGCCTTTGATATTGCACACACAGACGGCCTCCAGGACAAACTTTACTCCCAAACTTTCAGATCGCAGGCCACAACCATTGCTTTATTGGCCTAAGTGCAATAATGGCCACGCTTAACGATCCCTTTTACGCTACCGTTCCACCGCCTTCTTTCATTGAGGAGGCACAAGTCAGCCATGTTTTGAATGCTCTGCACCAGACCGCCTTTCAACGAGCGACGAAGAACATGCTCCAAACCGAGATTATAGAGACCACTTTTGCCCAGATCATTGATGGGCTGCCTCTCAAGAGTGTCGCGCACGGCAAGCGCGGTATCTTGTGGGAACACTCAACGGCCACGAGGACCTGTGTGCTGGAGCACTCGAGAAAGCGATTTTCCTGCGAGAAAGCTTGGAGCCCCTGAGAATGGGATTGCCCCTCGAACCATTGCTTCGTTACCAGGAAGCCTCGCCAGATTCAAGTGAAGCGACGTTGCCCCTCATCGAGTTGGTGGCAGTCGCTATCCACAGGATTGCCGTCCTTATTTACAATATGGACATTTCTCATGGGCACAGTTGTGTCCAAATGGACTGATTCTGCTCGAGAATAGTCCGTTCAAATACCATTTGGCATCCGACACCATTTTGTCTATACGACCACGCCGACCCGGCTCAGTACCGGAGGACCCGGCTGAGCTTCCAGGCTACTGGGCTGAGGACCGCATCTTTGGAGGGGTCGTCGTGTTCAGCAGAGGACAGAGTGGCCTAGAGGTAGGTTACAAAGTGACATCTATGCAGACGCAACAAGACATCTAACATTCTTCAAAAGTGCAGCGGCCCTTGGCTCCATTCAAATAGCAAGGGTACTACACCGCCGCATCTGCGCGGTAAATGATGACCAGCTGGCGAAAGTTATTCAGTTTCTGGGGTCAAAATGTCCAGGAGACCAGCAACCCTGCCCTTTGCCCATCTTCGTGGATACGACGAACCGCCGCCGCAGGACAACGAGATTGCCATCCCAGAACAAAACATATACCGCGACCGATGGGAGCGTAAGGTCCGCTTCAACGACTTTGAAGAATACGAATGGATTCGGAGAGGTTTGTGTGTCATCGACGAGGTGAGTTACCCAGGCGGTGCTTGGGAATATTTCACCCAACACAATACCGCAGCCCAGATTGGAGCCAGGAATATTGACCGACCGCTGTGAAAGGAGCTGGCAGTTTCGAGGCAGGAGCCCTATGGCAAGGTGAAAATGATCGAGCATGGAAGTGAATGGCCGTGTGTCAAAGCATGGAGGAAGGACGATTCATCGGCATGGTTCCTCCCTACCCAGCTGCAGACTCCTAATGGTCTTACGCTGTCTTGAGAGTCCCAGAAGACATTTGGGCTCTCGATGGATCATAGAATATGATACACGGGGACTGTATTTTGCGCTATGATTAGTGCAATGGAAGACCAGGATATGAAAATACCTGTTTGATCCCAGCAGGAGAGACACTAGATCCTAATCAGAGTGAAGGACCTAGATTTCATGCCCGAGCGAGGAATTCAGAGACGCAAAATTGAAAACCCCACCGTCTGAAATACCTGAGACTTGGTTTGGAGAGAAAAAGCCGTCACGACCGACCATTGATTCGTAGTGTGCATCCCGAGAAGTCACGAGCCTAGTTGTCTTATTACCATCAGTGTAACACAAAGTCCTCCCTTGGCCCTTTTTGCATGGCTTCGCCGTCCATGTAGCCGTGGATGTAAGCATCAACAATGAAGCGGTACTCCTGGGGACACCATGTGTCGCCATTTCCAGAACTAGACCCTTCCGGGCGGAGTAAGACAGGTGTTGAGCATCCGTACGGCACAACCACAACATCCCCGCGGGCCATAGCCCCTGTCCCGAGCCCCAGGCACCCAGAATCCGTGATACAGAAGCACCGGCCCATCATAGCGTCAGCGAAGTTGTGTTGAAGGAATTGCCTGGCCGACTCGGGATTCATGTTGTCGTCCATCTCCGAGAATGCTTTCAGGTCCCCATCAATGTGCAGCAGGGGTAACCGGGCTCTGATCGTTTTCGCGAAGACGCAGTAGCATTTTCTCACCCAATCCTTTTCCTTGTCCACCAATTCCGCCTCCGCCACGCTGGGGTCTGTCCTGAATGGCTCCCCAAGGCTGAGTGTCCGGCAGAAGCGGCGTTGTTGCTCGCAATTGACCACACGGTAAAGGTGGATTTCTTCGCTGTCGCCGGCAGACCCAGAATCAATGTTAAAGTACTGAAAGCGTAGCATCCTCCACTGCAGGAAAGCCATGCAGTGGTCCACAGCTCTGGAGTGCGTGTGGATGACCATACCGTGGGTCTCAATGGTCCCAATGCGCACCCCGGCGATCAGAAGCTTGCTCCTTGTCGGAGCGGCTAAGTGTTCCGTGCAGAATCGGAAAAACGGAGGTTGGTTGGTGCCAGCTGAGAATGAGAGAGGGAGACTCGCCAGAGACCGCACCATAGGGTCGTATGACCAGTCAGGCACCCATGAAGGGAGATTGGCGTTGCTGATATGATAGGGAAAATGTATGGATTCACATATCACGTCCATTTTCCCGGAGAGAAGTAGGGCCTCCACAACATCAAGGTAGATTTCTCTGACGGGGAGTTGATAATCCACTCTCAATCCAGCGCGTATTTCGTCTGGCAGGATACCGAGTATCCCGTATACCCTATCTTTGGGATCCGATGCCAGTTTAGTTCTGCTGAATCGCAGCACATGGAGGAGGTAAGAGAAAGAATCATTAGAACATAGCTCCCCTGCTTGTTGTATTTGCGATATGCTTGCCGGTCCATGGTGGATCAGAATCTGCAATGGGCTAAGTCTATGTTGCGAGGTTATGAGTCGAGTGGGGTCGGAGCTTCCACGGGCCAAGGTAGGCATCGTAGCCAAAGTGTCTCTTTCTGTGCGGAAGAACCTGGATGCTTGCGTGTAGTCATCCCAAGAAAGCTGAAGGAAACCACATTGTACCACAATATCTCTGCCGTGCATGATCTCCTGGACAACCCATAGTCTGCTCCAGTAATCACGATCGAACAGGGAAACAACAGAACTAAGGTCCGTTGCAGGATCGAGCTGCTGTTCAACATGGGCAAGACCATGCAAGAGTCTGTGAGCCTGAGCAGAGTTATCTTTTTCTACTCCTAACCAGAGTACGACTTGCTCTGCCTTGCCATATATATTAGGTATCAGATGTAGTTGTTGGGTCTTTTCACGGTTGCTCTGCTGGTCGATGCATATCGAGTCCGCCCAGACCCAGACATCCTCTGTGTCATGTCGAATAGCCCGCAGGGCATGGCTAAGATTTATTGGTATTTTCAGTAACCCTTGGCGATTGTCCCGTACGATTGAGACAGTTTCAGTGTTTATGGGATCGCCCCATGCATAGGATATGGCCTTATACGACGGGGGGTCATGAAGTTTGACTGTGATGAGTTCGTATTGGTCCTTCAAAAAGCCGAGTGGGCGTATCTTGAGGAGCCTTATCAATGGCTCTTCACTCGGGGCCCGAAGCGAACCCATGATGCTTCGTCTTGACACCTTCATCGTCTTATAGTGCGATCCTCGTCTCGTTTCCCTCAGCGGCTCCCGAGCTGCAGAACCTGGCTGATCATCATAGTAGGCTCTGTGCCGTGGTCGATGTCTTTTTTCCCGGACTTTTGCACGTGACTGATGGTCATAGTATGCTCTATGGCGCGGTCCGCTTGTTATTCTCCAGGGTCTTGTCCGGAGTGTTGGTGCAGAAATAGGTGATGGTCTGCCGAAGTCCTGGCTAGGGTACGGGTCTTCCATGTCATAATCCATCTCGGTACCACCAAATTTTGGGGTTATCGTTAGGAGAGTCAGGAAGGCGAGATAGGCGACGTTCGCACTTCTGAAGCCTTGGTTCTATTTCGGGGGATGGTTTTCGATACAGGAGAAAAAGAGTGATGTGCGTGATTGGACCCGGCAGCAGAAGGAAATGGGGTCGGCAGCAGATACAATTAAAAGTGAGAATAAGCAGATTTTGGTGGGTCTGTCAGCAATCTGAGATGGGGTAAGCATTGTGACCTTGCTAACCACCATAGGCAGTGAATGCAATAAAGTCGATGCGGTGCCCCCGCGCAATCATCATCGAACACGTTGCATGGCTGCGGAGCCGAATATTCTGTAGCCAAGCTTAACTAGGCTGATGGGACAACAATACTGTTGAACATGCAGGAAATTGAGGAGAATAGCTGCTACGAAGCGCTCCTTGTGTTAGGCTCAGTAAGAATAAAGTGGGCATTGCCGTGGCGATCGAGCTCTAAATGGGCCGAAACTCTGGCAGATCAGCCATTTGTTCAAGTAAAAAACATTTGGACAATGAATGATAACGCGCGCAAGTTCATGGTGAACAATCATCATGGGCATTGCCCCTTAGTCAAAAAGAGACCAGACCCAAGATTGCGGTTTTGCCGACGTTGGCAGGGTTAGGGGCGGCGGCAACCATAAGCGCCGATAAGAAGATAAGCTACCGCCAGCAGCCGCGTCAAAAGATCTTTGAGAGCTTGTCCGCGAAGCTTCTCATCCCAGCCGAGAGGGTCACGAGCAGGCAGTCAATTCCGATCGCCGCATCCCTCAACCCGCCGTCGCCATGAGCAGATCACTCTTCCGCTCCGCCCTGGAGCTGCGGCACTCCGCATCGCGCCTCCCACCGACCTTCCTGCTGCCCATCCGCGCGCGATGGATCAGCTCGACACAGCAGCACATCGAGACAGCCTCGACGACGGCGACGACGCCACCACATAGCGGCGCACCCCTCGAGGCGTCACGCGCTCAGCAGACCTCATCCACCATCCACGCAAAAGCGGCAGCAGCCGCCGCTGCCGCCGCAACAGCAAGCCAACCGCTGCATCCTAACACCCCGAAGCCGCGCACGCCGCCGACGCAGCCGCCGCCGCAGCCGACAGGGCCGATTCCGCAGGAGGTCAAGGACATGCTGCCGCTGCTGCGGGCGCAGCCGGGCGGGCACTACATCACGCTGCACGTGCACGGGCGGCCGTACCTGGTGACGCCGGGCGACGAGGTGCGGCTGCCGTTCCTGATGCCGGGGGTGCAGCCCGGCGACGTGCTGCGGCTGAACCGCGCGTCCGTGCTGGGGTCGCGCGACCTGACGCTGCTGCCCAGCGAGTTTGAGGGGCGCAACCCGGCGAATGGCGAGGTCGCATACGTCGACGAGCGGCTGTACGAGTGCCGCGCCGTGGTCGTCGGCGTGGACAGCGAGCCGATGCGCACCAAGGAGAAGACCAAGCGGCGGAACAGGAAGGTCAAGACTGTGAAGAGCAAGCACCGGTATACCGTCCTGCGCATCAGCGAGCTAAGGATCAAGGCGCCTGAGGAGATTGAGGAGTAGACTGGCGGGCCGGCGCGTTGGTCCTTTGCCGGCATGCCGAGGAAGGAATGTAGAGGATCATGTGTTGGGACATTCTACGGGGGTGATCCGGTGGCACAAAGGTCCCTTGCTGGGCCAATGATTGAAAATACGGTGATTGAGCCCAACACGACCCATATAAATATCGGCATCTGGGAGACCACGACAGAGTGTACGAGCCCTGGTGTCACGAGACGGAGATCACTTCCCGACTGAAATTGGTCAGCGAGAAGAACTTCAGGAATCGCAAAATGTATCATATCAATCAAAAGCAATGTGCCGAGTTTGGCATACCCAAAACTTATCTCAAGAACTCGAGAACGTAAATGTCACCAAGGCGAAGTGGACCAGGCGAGACCTGTCAATTGCAACAACGAGGACCTTCAAAGTCGCCGTGCGAAACAGTTTCACGGAGTATGAATCCACGAACAAAAAGATCTCCTGATCCAGCCAGCGCTGAGCAGTATATTATAAAGAGACGACGAGCCTAACCCTTCTCCGACGGGACAAACAAAAAGACTGCAAATTTATATAGGTGTGGTATCAAAAAAAGAGACAAGAAACGCATCAGACAGCCACTCGTGAGATGTGTGCTGCTGCTTTTTGGGGGAATAATCGAAAGAACGAGAAATGGAACAACCGCTGCCCGACGAACAAACTTCTTCATCAATGTCTTCATCCCCCATAATCAATTCCTCAGTCCAATTTGTTCTTTCCATCTTCTTTATCATCAATCATTAATCACATCCGCCACGAATTATCACAGGCCTAACCTGTCGTGGGTACAAGCCTTCCTGTCTCGCTCTTTCCCAAGCATAACGCCACACTGTCGGCTGGGGCTGCGTGCCACACAGTCACTCCAGCCGCTCCGCCTACCGCCTCTCCCCTTCGCTCTGTTTGGCTTCGATGGCCTTGCGCACGCTGGTCCAGTACGCCGATGGCCACGTCTTGATAGCCTCGCCGTCGGTCGGCAGCCTGTCGCGGCAGCGCGTGACGACGCTCTGGATGATGCGCCCCAGCAGCTCCTCCGTGATGGGCAAGCTATCAGCGGCGCCCATGACGTCGCTGGCGTACTCGATCGGGTAGAGGAAGCCGTCATCCTCGCCTAGCAGCTGTGCGCACGACGGCCGCGCGTGCTGGTCCCGGTCCAGGCACTTCTTCATCGTGCGCAGCAGGCTCGGTGGCACTTTGACACCGCCGATGCCTCTCTCGGGAAACTCGATTTTGTGGGACCAGTTGATGATGGCCTGGCAGCGTGCCATCTGGTTCTGGATATGCCCGAACGGCGAGTTTCCGTAGACCATCTGGTACAGGATGCATCCCAGGCTCCAAACGTCGGATGGCTTGCCTAACTTCATCAACTTGGGCCCCCTCGGCCCGTGCCAGTACCTCCCACCATTCGCAGAGGTGAATGCATAGTGGCTTGAGTCCATCAGGCTCTCCGGACTCATGTAACTGGGCGTGCCGACCTGCGTCTCGCGGTGTACATTGACTGTTTCCTCAGTCTGGATGGCGTTGGCGATTCCAAAATCGATCAGTTTGAGGCGCCCTTGAACCATAACAAAGTTGGCAGGCTTGAGGTCGCTGTGCACAATGTTATGGGTGTGTACGGCGGCGAGGCATTCGAGCATTTCTTTCCAGTAGTATCGGATGAACACGGGGTCGAGTTTGGCGCCTTCTTGGTTTTGCCGGACTCTTAGAAGGGTGTTGAGGTCCAGTTCACCAATCTCCATAAGCTGGGTAGAAAGTCAAGTCAGTATATGCTCACCAGATGAGTTGAAGGAGAATGGGTCACTCACGACACTGAGCACGTGCTTCTCTTCATTGAGCTCGAAATCATAGAGCTGGATGACACGTTCCACGTTCGTCAACTTTTGCAGCAAGTTAATCTCGCCCTTGTAGCCCTTGAGCATCGTCTCGTCGGCGTTCTCAATGTTGACTCGTTTTAGGGCAAACATCTTGCCATTCTCGGCCGTCACCCTGTAAACCTTGGCGCTGCCACCACGCCCTATGCAGTCTACTCGTTGGTATGACCGCCCGTTGACTTTGAGAATGATGCTCCTCTTCTTCGCAGCTTCTTTGGTGGTAGCAGCACCGCCTGTAGCCGTGGCCGCGTCCAAGACGCTCATCTTTGGTGGCGGAGGTGGTGCGGGTCGCTGCTGCATCGGTATCACAACGTGCGGTGTCTTTTGAACATTCTGGCTGAGGGATGCCAGTATCGGGCGCTCTGGCGAGATAGCTCGAGGGACTGCCCTGGAGCCAATCTCAACAAGACTAGGAGATCGAAGCAGCTTCTTCTCTTGGTCCCTGTCAGGATAGATACCGACTGATGGTCTCCGTTTCTCAAATGCCGACGGGGCAGGCATCTCGTTCTCCTGGTCATGTGTTGATGGTATTTCAAGCGGTTCCCTGGCAGCTTCCTCACGGGCTGCTTCGATCACTTTGTGAGCCTCGCTCAGGGAGGCGGCCCGGAGATCTGCATGAGACTGCCTGCGGCTCCCCGCTCTCAACTCCTTGCTGCTAACAGGACTGCCAGATGCTGCGAAATCCCGGTACGCCGACTCGTAAAACGACGACGCTTGAGGTTCTGCACCACTGCGGCCAACTTCAGGCGGCGGATAGTCGTCTTGCTCCTGGCCATACATCATGTCGCCATCGTCGTGTTCTCTAGCCAGCTTGTCCTCCTCGCTCTCGCGTCTCCTACCACGGCGAGCAGGTCCGCTGAGGAAACTGCCTGGGATCTTGCCAAGCCTCTTGACCCGCATTGAGCCCTGAGCATTCTGCTCTTCTCTCGATTTGACGCTTGCGCTGCCGCCAAGTCTCGAGACGCTGCCAATGGCGGACTGCGGCCGAGGTGCCGTTTGGGGGTCTTCGGGGCCCTCCTGGTCACTGCGCATGGAGGAGCCGGTGCTCCTAGATGCAAAGCCAGAAGAGTTGCCAGCTGACTGTCGCTTGTGTGAAGACCCGACAGCAATCTGTACTCGGCGGACGGGCTGCGCTGGCGTGTTCATGTCTGCCTCCTCGGCAGGTGCGGCAGCCCCGGCGCTGTGCACACTCTCATCCACATCGCCGGCGCGGCTTTCTGGTCTTCTTGAAGTGGAGGTAGAGAGTGACCTCCTCAGTCGGCCATTCTGCACGGGCGCGATACTGGGCGTGTTGCTAAGTCGGACGACCCGCTTGCGCGGTGCCGGGCTACTATCCCTTGCTCGCGCGGGCGAGGATTGTCTAGAAGGCGCAACCCCCCCTGCCGCACTGCTGGTCCTGGTGTGGCGACGAGTCTCTCTGAACGATCGATCGGGTTCCGCTACTGGGGCGGGGGCTGGTTCCCTATCTTCCACGGCAGACGAAGAGTTCCTGGTAAGATAACTCCGCCTCCTGGTCATAACCCTGGGCTCCGGCTGTTGGCTGGGTGCCTCATTGGTACGACGAGCGGATGCAGCTGCCGAGGCATCATTTGCGCCGCCGTCATTCAGTAGAGCCTTAGTCAGAGCACTGAGCTTCATAGGCACCGGGATCTCATCGTCGGAGCTGTCGTGCATGGCATCATACTGCTGCTGTTGTGGTTGTGACTCAGCGCGATTGGCGCTCAGAGGCGCCTCGCGAGCACTGTGGACAGCAGGCTGAGATTCGCTGCGACTGAATGCTGGGCGGGAAGTTGGTCTGCGCAAGGCCTGGCGCGCTGATGTTCTACGGCCGAGGGAGGTGAAGTGGCTCCCGGGCCCCATGGGTGTTGGTGATGCTGCTGACATTGTTGCGAGTCAATTGATGCACGCCGCTCTGGCCTCATGCGATTCGGCCCCTCCTCTTCAGTCCCAAGTTCCGGGACCAGGAACAGCTCCGGGGTCCTTCAAGCAAAGTCGGTGTGAATCCGGTCAGCTGATATTTGGTTGTTTTGTTTGTTGTCGCACGCGCTTATTCGTGATGTAGGCTGGAATTAGGTTAGGAAAAGATATTTTGACGTGTCTCAAAGGTCCATGATCAAATTGTGAGCAATCTGGCAGCCGGGCGAAGCAATGTGTGTTGACTATTGAGAGTTGGATTGCATCGTGGGAGAGTGATGGAATCGGCATGCGACTCGAGTTTTGGGTGGGCCCTGCGAATGGGGCCCCAATGTTATGGCAATGAAAAGCGGCCAATGGTAGTCGGTAATGGTCGTTACCCCCGCAACGCCCGTCCACTTCAGGCAGTGACTCCGTTTGCAGGCTGGGATCAGCACCCATGTCCTTGTCAGCTCTCAGGTTCTTTCACAGACCTGTCTGCCAGGCTGCGAACGTGCCTTGCCTTGTTTAACTAAATTAATGACTGATGACTTCACAATCTGCAGCCAATTTAAATCCAATGCTTGTGATTCCAGAATTTGAGACTGGCTTCTATGCCACATACACATGATTCTCGAAGCCCAGGCCAAGCCCAGGCCCTGTTGAGCTTGACTAACAACTAACAACCAACAACGTCAACTATGAGTTCAAAATGCGCAGCTCATGTCCATAATTGCATACCAGCAATTCCTCAAGGCACCAACACTATGAATTCCTTTCACAAGTGCACTTTGTCTTGTGCAGTCTCCATCGTCTTGGACTTATTCACGTTTAATGGGAACCCCCCTCCCCAGATTTCCCACGATGAGCTGCTTGTCATACACCTTCTGCATGTGCAACTTGATTTCTGGTCCAACGCAGCGTGTGTTGCAGAAAGACAATGCGCCAGATGGTCACGAACTTGGAGCATAAGAGATGCTGCAACCGTGACACATATGTGACATTGGCTCGAGAGTAGATACTGGCCGCTCAATGCAAACCAGAAAGCAGCCCCGTGAATTGTGCGACGACGCTTACATGCCGATGACCAAGCTGTACCATGGAGTGGTGTAATTACAGGGTCACATCGAGTATCAACTGAGTTTACTACCGTTAGTCTGTAGGGTCTACGAGGCATGCGGCCACTCCGGCAGGTATCGGTCCTGACATACTGATGGCGCCGCCGTCTCGAAGACCGGCGCAAATACGTCGAAGCGAGACGGCGTAACAAGCTGGCCTGGTAAAACATCCACTGGACACCGTCGCTGATGGTACGGCAGATGGGCGTTTGGTCTAGGTGATCCAAAGACCAGCTCTCAGACCATCAACCAGAGACGAGGGAGTTGTGTAGTGTCTATGCAAGACACGTCCCGATCATTTCATGCGTCATTTGATGTCCGTCCAAATATTCCGAAGAGGTCACGAAGCCTTATATTGCCGTTCATGATCTACTTTTGGGTGACCAGCCACCAGCCCAGCCCGAGACCTAAAAAACCATCAAACATCGTGATATCATGATATCCCTAGGACCCTTGCTCTGGCGTGCGTTGAATCGGCATAGCATGCTCGTAAGCATCTCCGAAAAATTGACACCAAAGGCGAAGATTGAATTTCGGCGCGAGACGTCAGGGCATTTAGTCGAAGAGACCGAATCCCATGTCGTCGTCGGACTCCTCCTTCTCTGTGGGAAATTGTCAGCGTGTGTCGCATGCCGCGTGGATGTCGGAGCAGACTTACCCTCAGCCTTGGCCTCCTCCTTGGGAGCCTCAGCGGCACCGCCAGCAGCGGCACCACCGGCGGCGGGAGCGGCGCCACCGGCGCCACCAGAGGGCACGGAAGCGAGCTTGGAGCTACCCTCAGAGATGAGCTGTGTAGCATGGTCCGTCAGCATAATGGTTCTCTAGATGTCTCAGGTATGGGCCTGGCGGGTGTCGAATTCGTACCTCGTTGATGTCCTTGCCCTCGAGCTCAGACAGCAGCTTGCTCAGGCGGTCGGAGTCGGCCTCAATTCCAACGGAGTCGAGGACCTTCTTGACATCGTCGGCAGAGGGCTTCTCGTTGCCGCTGAGGGTGAGGAGGAGGTAAGCTGCGAGGTGCTTCATTTTGATGGTTGTTTCTGCGTGCGATACCGACTTGTCAGATATTTGCTCGATGCGACTGCGGCGTCCTGGTGGCACGAGGGCTGCTCACGCGGAGTGGGACTCACTGTTGGTATTTGTAGAAGAACAGGAGAGTTCAATCGATTTAACCGCTTCGCGGAGACTGGCTCGTCGAGTTCTGAGAAGACGGGTGGGTGGTGATGAGTCTTTCGGCGAGATGGGGTTGGTTCGGACCAGACAGAAAAAGTTCACGGCGATTAGAAAGTAGGTAGGCAGATTTTGGGCGGGCAGGGGCAGTTTGGTGGGCTGTGGCCCGTGCGCCCGCCTCACTAGGCTCTGCGCTCCTGCCACTCCTGCCTTTCAGGTCTGCCACCTGGCGAAACCAGCTGGGCAGCTGCCTGACAGGCATCTCTCTGTTCTGAACCTTAATCGCGTCCGGAACCGGATCCATCTCAGCTTGCACCCAATCAGCAAGAGCCCAGTTCGCAGTGGTACTTCTTTGGCTTGGCAAAGAGCAATCTCGTCATTCGAGCGCAGCGCAAGGCGGGAACGGGAAAGGGCCACCCCCCCATTGACCCCATTGCCCAAAAGCCATAAATACCCACGACGTCGACCTCGCCATCGCCCTACCTCTTCTCCTCAACCTACACCCTTTGTCTACTCGTCCTGCTCGCCCTTTCCCGCCCTGCCTCGCTGACCAGCCGTCGACTCAGAATTTCTGCTGCCTCCTGCGCTTTCAGCACTGCTCGCCGTTTCCCCAGGGCGTTAGTCCCCTAATTCTCAGGCGGACAAACGATAAGAGTGGTCGCGAGACCGCAAAAAGTCTGTTGGGTGTCACTCTCCAGCGGCGAAAACCCCGACTCAGCCAGGCAGCACACCTGTCCAGATGACTCAACACCGATCGATGGCATGAAGCTGTAGACGCAAATTGTCTACTTTGAGGGTGGGATCAACGTTGGGAACGGGCCTTAGCCCTGGAATTCATTCAATATGCCGGTTAGTCACTGATTTGGTCCTGTCTCCCCCAAACCTGCCAGGTGTCGCATGCCCAGGGCCCAACCCAATACCCAACGCCCTATGCTCGTCTGACCCACGCCCGCCACTACAGATCGGTGACCTCCTCGCCTCCATCGAGGGGAAGCCCTCCGTGCCCTCGTCGACAGCATCATCAAGACCCGGAAACGGGATACCGGTCAAGAGGAAGGCCGATGACGATGCCAGGGCTTCTGAGCAGAAACAGCCACGTCTGGCATCCACTGCAAACGGATCTGCCAGGTCGAACGCCGATGAACGCAGGCCACCACGTCCAGCCGAACGACCCTCATCGGGCTACACCGGGTCTTCAAGACCATCTGCCGCCACCGCTACCAATAACAACAAGCCACGGCCACTGACCGAGAAGTCGGCATCCGCTGCCTCCAAGAAACCCATCTCGACGACAAGCGCCAAACCCTCACCCACCACCCCCACCTTCCCCAACGTCAGCCGAACGGCATCATCGACCAGCTCATCACTTTCAAGGCCTGCACCAGCACCGAGGCCCACTGGTCAAGATGCTGCCGCAGGGTCCACTGCCAAGCCGCCCAAAAAAGGCTCCTATGCTGAGATCAAGGCTCGGGCAGCAGCCCAGGCCCAGAAGCTGCAGACCATCGGCAAGATCCAGCACAGAGCCGTTGAGAAGCAGGCCAAGAAAGAGCAGGACGCCGAGGATGCAAGGCTTGCTAAGAAGGGTGGTAAGCCTGGCTCGAAACCTGCCACCGGCCTGCCGTCCAAGAATGGGACACATCCAAATGGCAACGGACTTCCGGACCGTGGTGTAAAGGTCGGGGGGCAAAAGGGTGTTGCGGGAAAGGCTGGCTCCAAGGCTGCAGCAGTTGTAGAGGAACGAAAACTGAAGAAGGCGGCCCTGGCTACCACTGGATACGCGGGATCTGCGCGACCTCCCCCGACCAAATCCAAACCCGGCACTGCAAAATCAGGTAACGGTCGTGAACGTGCACGCCCACCCAACCCACTAGGAATGTTCAACCGTCCACGTCCGAAGGATGACGAGTACGACGAAGACATGGATGACTTCATCGACGACGACGAGGATGAGCCAGAAGAAGACGACGGCTACGGCAGACGGTACAGATACGCTGATGAAGATGACGACTCCGACATGGAGGCCGGCTACTCCGACGTGGAGGACGAAGAGGCGGCCGCCGCCCGCCAGGCCCGGCTCGAGGACCAGCGCGAGGAGGCCATCCTGGAACAACGTCGGCGCGAGAAAGAGGCTCGCAGGAAAGCAGCGGGTGGGCGTTGATGTTGTACGTCGCTCTGCACGCCGAGCCTCGGTACTCTTGGAGACAGGTTGTCTGCACTCTCGGTTTACACATTGTGGGCCTCAACGTGCATCACATACGCTGGCCAATCAACAAATTCACTTTACATATGTCTCTTTCTTCTATTCCCCCAACGGGAAGTCACCACACGGCGTTTCAAGAGAAGAGGTGGTAGAGACCACGGGATCATAAATCTCCTCCCTTTTCTGGGGTGTGGAGTAAAACGGTGTTTGGGAATACCACTACGGCAAGGGCATGGCAGCATAGCGGCAGGCGTTCTTTTCATTTTGCTTTGGGTGCTCATACAAGCCTGTTCACATGGTGTCGGTGTATTTTTTTCAACTGGATCTATGATACCGAAACACAAGGCAAGAGTGGAGCCTCACCAGTGGGTAGAGGATGGCTATGAACTGGGGAAGAGAGGCAGGGCCAACCGAGCTGCCGTAGCTCGTGTAGATTGGAGGGCCGCTCCGGGGTGTCCTTGATTATGTAGATGTTGAACCTGATCGATATTGACAAAGGCCAAGGACAACGGTTCTCACTGCTCCCAATGCTGTGTTCTGCAAATATCATCCTGTGGCTTGAACTATCTGTCCTCCTCGCCCGGATGTCTCCCCCATGACAGATGAGCCTGACTTGGCTTTCTATCCCAGGGTATATTGGGCTGCTCACCGCACAGGAGTCCGCCCTGAGGATGCGGGTAAACGTAGGAAACCATTCAAGACATCAACATGACTATGCGCCCGAACAGGACAGTCACATGCTTATGTGAATCAAATAGCTAGACCACGAGTCAAGACTCCAGAAGCCGCCCCAGGGTGCCTATGGGCTGGAGGTCGAACCCCAGGTCGCCTTTCTACCTGACCCGCATTCAAATTCGCCATGGCGTCGGCTCGCTCCCGTCAAATTGTTTTAGTGTCGTCGGTCCGCACCGTGTGAGATGAGATGTCAGATGCGGGGCGCCCCGCCTGGTCGTGTGGCCTGGCAGAACACCCGTTATCGCGCAGCTCTTCCCTCTCGCACTCTCTTGGCTTGCGTAGATAGATACCGGTAGGTTGCCGGGGCATAAGTGTCTCCCATGTCCATGGTCTACTACTCTACCTTGCCCAATATTATACCTATTACTCAATTGTTCACTCCCGGGACCAGCGGGGCTGATCATCGGGAATGCCAGCACAAGCTGTTTCTTCGCATCAGGGCTTGTCACGACGGCTCCGGGGGATTGCTCCTCGTGCGGAACGCCGTCTCTGGACAGTGAATTAATCCCCTTGCCGACAACCCACGGACTCAATGCCACCGATGAGAAGTTGCAACCTATCCTTGGGACACGGTACCATCACCACATGCCCTTAGTATGGACGATCTATCCCGGTTCATCCGATGTCCCTGGCGCTGCCTTTCCAGACTGGGCACATGCCGCTTAAGTTTAATGACCCTCCAGCCGGGGGGATGCCGGCAGCTCCAGGAACGAGCCCTACCTGTGACATTGGAGGACTGCATGATCATATACTTTCCTTTCTGGCTGGCGGAGATGAAGAGGGAAATTCATTCTTCCCCGTGACGAAAACCCACCCAAGACGAGTCACAGCGCCATTGATTGGACACTCCCAGCCATCCAAAATTGAACCAAGCAGTCTCCAAACTTTAAGCCTGGCCCGTCCATATATGCTTTCTAGGCCAAGCTGGCGGGTGCCCATGATGCAGTCAGTCTCTCGAAAATGACGCTCAAACATGCCCAGCAAACAATTCAAGATGCCCCTCAGCAGCAGGAGCCTTGGAGAAGCTTGGGGGTCGGAGGGAGATGCTCCGAATATAGAATGGTCCTCCATCAGCAAAACCCACTCATCGCGTCAGAAGAAGGGCGGATTTCTTCCACCGTCACGACGTCTGTACCTTGGTACCACAGGCATTGCGTCTTTACTGCTAGCCCGGAATGATCAATAACGAGGAGACTAGGTATGCAATAGGTACTACCTGAATGCAGTCCCGCTTCCTGGGTCCCGGTATGAGCTCACCACTCGTCAACGATCCTGGCATCGGCACTGTAACCCATCTATAAAGATGGCTCCGTCCTCTCGTTGGATTATGTAGACCATGTCCCACCACCCGTCATGTTGTGTGCCAGGCCATGGGCAAGTCATTGATTGGACCAGCCCCTGCCGTCGGTTAAAACCAGCAGCCCTCCCTCGCCATGCTTCACACCTCGTGGCAGCGACATGCTGCCCTGGTAGCACTTTCGGCCTCGTCGCTCGTGCAGGCCCAGGCACCTAACGCCACCACCTCGGCCGCGGGAGGTGCCGTCACCTTCCCACCACCGAGTGGGGTGTCGACCACGTTCACGGTCACCAGCTACAATCAATTGTCCACCTCTACCTATCTGACCCAGACGGATTTCAGCAATGAGCGTCTTGCTTTCCTGTGGGATCAGGTCGGGCCCGTGGCCACAGGCCCGGTCACAGCGACGGTGACGCCCACTCCTGAACCGACTGCATACCCATCACCGGGCACATTCCACCCACTCGTCCCCGCCTATGAGCCCGACTTCAACAATTTCACCCTACCCAAGGACTTTGTGTGGGGGGTGGCTTCTTCGTCTTACCAAATCGAGGTATTGTCACGTTCCTTAAATCACAGCCATTCTGGGAATCACTTCGCTGACCTGTGAACACTGCAGGGCGCTGCAGACGCCGAAGGAAAAGGACCATCTATATGGGATCTGCTGTCCCATCGCGTCCCCAATCTCATTGCGGACAACTCCACAGGCGACGTGGTGGCCTCTCACTACTACCTGTACAAGCAGGACATTGCCCGCCTCAAGGCACTCGGCATCCCGGCCTTTAGCCCCAGCATCAGCTGGCCGCGCATCTTCCCATTCGGCAAGGGGCCCATCAACGAGGCCGGCGTGGCCCACTACGACGACGTGGTGAAGACAGCCGTCGAGGCCGGCCTGACGCTCGCCGTCACCCTGTTCCACTGGGACACGCCGCTGGCGCTCTTCAACGAGTACGGCGCCTGGAACGACCGGCAGTCCATCGACGACTTCTTCAACTACGCCACCTTCATCATATCGCGCTACGACGAGTACGTGACCGAGTGGTTCACCATCAACGAGCCGCAGTACTGCAACTGGCAGTTCTCGACGTACCCGGCGGGCGAGTACTACCCCATCTACAACAACATCTCGTCGGGGACCCAGTCGCGCTTCCTGTGCGGCCACCACACGCTGCTCGCCCACGCCAAAGTGTACAGGTGGTACAAGGACGAGTTCGGCGGCACCAAGAAGATGACCTTCAAGAACTCGGGCAACTACTTCGAGGCCAACTCGTCCTCGCCCGCCGACGCCGACGCCACGCAGCGCCAGTTCGACTACTCGCTCGGCTGGTTCAACCACCCGGTCTGGAACGGGGGCCAGTACCCGGATAACCTCCGGAATACCCTCGGCGACCTCCTGCCCGAGTTCACCCCGGAGGAGAGCGAGCTCGTGTCCGGGTCGTGCGACTTCTTCGCCATCGACCCCTACACCTCTTACTACGCCGCGGCCATCGACGGCGACCTCGAGGCATGCACATCCAACAGCTCCCACCCGAGCTTCCCCGAGTGCGCGGGCTCGCAGCCGATCGCGCCGGGCGGGTTCGCCGTCGGGCCGGCCGGCGACTCGGGCGTCAGCTGGCTGTGGAGTGCCCCGCAGGGCGTGCGGCGGTTCCTGAACACGATCACAAAGGAGCTCTTCCCCAGCGTCCCCGAGATTGTGGTCACCGAGTTTGGCTTCGCTGAGCCTGGCGAGGGCGGCCTCGACTCGCTGTCTGCTATCCAGTGGGATCTGCGCCGCGCGGATTATTACCAGGGGTATCTCGACAACATCCTCGCCGCGAGGGTGTATGACGGCGTCAACGTCACTGGCGCGTGGGGATGGGCTATCTTTGATAACTATGAGTGGTTCTCCGGAAGTAGTGTGCGCTTCGGTCTGCAGGTGAGTCTCCCCCTCTGCCATTCTGTACCGTGATGGGTTGAGTGTCCGTTTACTGACTGTGTGTGATGTAGTATGTCAATTATACCTCGCTGGAGCGCACTCCGAAAGCATCTGTATTTCAGTTCCTGAACTGGTTCAACAGCAAGGGCCGTGGCTTTGCTGGTGACGGCGCGGGGAACTCAAGTATTGACGCCAGAGGTCTATTCTAAGCACAGGGGGGGGGGGGCTGTATAATCACCAGACATTACATGCAAATAAAGTACATCATGGCAGCGTATACTTCCAAACCCCGTGTCTGCAAGTGTGTCAGAGCAGCGCCGCGAACTTCTACATTTGAGGGAGATGTTGTAATCAAATGAATGTAATAGCAGGTGTTACTATCTGTAACGCCTTCTCTACTCACGAGAAGACATGTTCAAATCCTCACTCATTTGTGTGCCCCCGTCCCTGCCTTGCTAAAACCGTGACCTGGGGCGTCCTTCTTGGGTATCATTCTAAGTCCACCTCGTACTTCCTGGTCGGTGCCATGACAAAGCTCCCTATGCCGAAACAAGCTGGGAGATGGCATCTGGCGTCTCAGACAAGATGTCCTGTAGACACCCACTTCTGGTATCTTAGCGATTGCTGACTGGGCTCCGGCGCCAGAGGCAGAGGAACCGACCCAGAACCAGGATAACCAGGATAACTTTCTTGTCCGCCGGTGTCTACAGTATGGATGACCTTGAGCTGGCTGTGGTAATCATGCAAAGAATCAACCGAGAGGGTGGAGAAATCAATACCGTCCTGGCCAGTCATGGGCGCGGTTTTTTGCGCGTTGGTTGCGGTCGTGGTCGACCGATACGCTCGGCGGATGAAGCTCCTGAGGCCCGTGACGTTGCCATTGCCTTTGACCATCTGCGGCAGCTGGGGTACCTCGTCCCTGGAGGAGGGGGTGTCCGTCGTGTCGTAATTGTAGGTCTCTTTGCTGCTTGAGCGGACGAAGAGCCGAGTCCGGGAATAATTTCTGATAGAGTTCCAAGACGCGGCTAGGCCTGCACCCATTGCCTTGAACGGGAGCGCCACAACGGGCATACACGCGCAGATGAGGCCGATGTTGAGCTCCAAAATGCTGTCCAAGAGAGTCAGAGTTTCCTTTGGTACTGTGACGGTGGGAGCAAGGGGACCAAAAGGTCTCTAAGCGAGGGCCATTCTTTACTTACCCGAACACATATACTATGCTCCATGTTCCGTCTGATGGGTCCCAAGTGGCCCGCGCGGCCAAACCCCCGGCGGAGCAGCCGCAAGCCCTGAGATGAAAGTCAGCATGGCACATGTAGGAGATTCCAGGTTTAACGGCAGGAGCTCACATTAGGCCCGTCAGAAAGACAGCCATGACTCCAAGCTTACGCTTCGGTGGGAGGCTCAGATGAGAGACAAGCCACAGAGGGATGATCAAAATGTATATGTCCGAGATCAGTCCGAAGATACCGTTCACTATCGAGTTCCGTTCCTGTGCTGGTGTACAGGTGCCATAGTAAGTTGTGTACTGCCATGTCTGGCCCTTCCTGGGTACGCAGTTGTCCAGGATGTATATGCAGAGGGCCGCATACAAGATAGTGATAGACCCGATGCCAGCCCAGATCAGCCAGCGAGCCCATCGTATGGGGCTGAAAAGCCGGAGAAAAAGTACCAGCAGGGTGAGTTTGAAGAACATAGAGCCCAAGGAGTGCAATACCAGCCCTACAGTGGTGAGCTAGACTCTGGGGTGTTAATAGAGTGCCTTGTCGCTGCGTCTGCCGCAAGCTGGCGTGATAGAATGAAAGCGAAAGGACACCTACTTTCAGATAACGCTCTGTGATGAAAGACAGGGGCACATCCCATAGGTGCCTTCCTAATGGGTAGTCGGCGTCTGAGTTACCATTAGCAGTTAGCTCAACACAAAGGATATTCCTCGTCTCGGCATGGGCAAACTTGCCAACTAGAACGGTAGCGCAGTACGAAATGATGGCGACCTGAACCCATGATCAGCTTGACATCCAACGATGAAGAGTGCTAGGAATAAGACTCACAGCGCTAAGGATGCAAAGGTCTAATATCAGGAAGCATAAGCAATTGGAATTCAGGTAATGCAGCAGTCATTATCATATACGTACAGTCATCCGTCGCGAGCTTGTGCATCTGTCGCAGACGAGTGCCGAGACGGAGGAGAACAAGTATGGACATCAAAGGCATGAAAACGTAGATAATGACCCGATACAAGGTCGCAAGTGAGGGCGGATCGACGAAATTGGAAGTCACGCCTTTGGGCGGCTGTATCGCTGGGATTTGAGAGAGATCCATTTGAGAGAGGTCCTGTCGTGTGGACAGAGTCCTGACAAACTTGAGGACAGCCATGATGGCTGTGAGGGACAGCTTATGGATGTAAGGCGGATGACGTTGAAGTAAATGTCAATCTTGTAGAGACGAAGTATTCCCTGAATAAAGTAGACACACACAGTCTCTGGTATTTTTCTCAGCTGGAATATGCCAGAGACCAGAGGGGGCTGGGAGTATAGGGCCAAAGATGAAGGGGATGATGGAGGCAATCAAGGATGGAAACGCGAGTGGTGACCTCTTCACGAGGATATAAGGTACCATAAAAAATAGACACTACCACACAGATCAAGCGGCTCATGCCCCAGCAAGGCCTAAAGTCGGGTCCCAGGTCAAACACATCACCGCCGGATGAGAGAGGGGCGAGGGTGCGGCAGCAAACAGCACTTCACGCACTTCACCATCACAGTGCAAGAAAATATGCGTTGAAAAAATGGCTCGCGTGATCTCATGGTTGTTGGCTGCGAAAATTCTTGATGTACATGAGATACAACTACTCCGCCCCAGGGGAGGAGAGCGGTCTTCCCAATAGGGACCGATCACTTGCCAAAGTTGCAGTTGTCACTGTGGGACTTGATTACTGTAGGATTCAAGCCCCTACCCTGACCCCAGGCGGTGATGGACAGACCACTGCATTGTCTTGTACAAAAATACCATCGTGCATCAGTGGAGACAGTCAGCAACATCCAGCGATCGACAAAAGCTGGCCTCCTTTGAGTGTGGTCAGTGAGTTCGGAATAACCCGCTTTAGATGTGACCTCAGGGAATGATCCACAATACCTGCACACTTTGGTGCTCGGGCATGCAGTACTGCTCTCTGGATGTGCCTTGAGTACTGTACAATAACCAACGCTGCCATGGTCAAATATCAGCCCGAGATAATACTTGCCGGCCAGAATCAGGCCGAATGGAAAACATCCTGATTGATACCAATGGTGTACTCGTCGCTTGTTATCAAAAAGTTGGGGACTCGGTGCGGCTATGAGTACGGTGCCCACCTCCGGTTTTCATGCAGGCAACTAGTACACACACCAGGTGTAGATGTATGCATGTCCGAAATGCCGAGCTGACTCTTGACCCACCAAGCAGAAGATTTAGCCGCGCGAGCATGCAGGACAACTAGACGAGGCTGTTGGTAAAAGTTTGCATGATCCGTTTCCTTGAGGGCCGATTGCAGATCTGCGGCACAGCACCAGCGAAAATGGGTCCAGGTCTTGGAAATGGCTAAGCCACCCACCAACAATCATCACCTGTAACCTTGCGCGCCCGGCCAACCTATTCTGGCAGCTTGACCTTGCTGATGCAATTACTGAAGGAGATACCATGATACCGAGATATCCACTTCTGCATAGGCGCCCCATCCACCTGGGCATGTTTTTCAGCTTCCTGTTGAAAGTTTCCCATTGAATATCTTCCCCATCATTGGTCACCGACCGTGCATCACCTCTTTTCGCTTCTAGGCCCAGCAAAACTTGAAAGTTCAGAATAATACCTGCATTAGTAGGCAGTCATCACCTCGACACTTTACTTTGTAATGTTCCAGCACTGAGATATCACGACTGCATTGGACGGCCAACAACCAGGACTGAACCAACTCAAAGTCTGCTCCCCCCCTCTACTTACAACCACGACGGGCAGCTCTGCATTGCCGTTGAAGATGCTCACACAACTTTTCTTTGCGGCGATTGCGCTGCTGGTGCCTTACTTGTACCGCAAAATCCGGTCCAAGAGACTGCACCAGTTCGCCCACTTTCCGCAGCTGCCTCCTTCGGCACTTCTGGGTCACCTTCAGACAGTCGACGAGTTCGTCAACCGTTCTGCACCAGGGGCTCATCCAGGTAGCTATCTCGTTCCCTGACAGTACCGCTCAGGCCACCAAGTACAGTAGTTGACTGGAGACCAGATGTTGCGTTTGCGGCCATGCATGAGTCCTTAGGCCGTCCGCCTGTTATGTTTGTGGATCTGCGACCTGTAGCCTCACCTATGCTTGTCGTAGCGAGTTATCAGGTTGCAGAGCAGATTTCGAGATCATCAGATCGTTTCCCCAACAGCCCCCCAAAGGTTCCCGAAATATGGAATCACATGGTCCATCTCGCCGGGCCGAAATCTATCGCATCTTCCCAGGTAAGTGCTCTTTAGTCGAATTCCTATTCCCCTTGAGTCCGCGGATATTGGGGCGAAACTCTTCTGTTGATGTAAATTGACTGACTGTGCGGTTTGCCGATACTCATTAGGGTGAGGAATGGAAGGCGCTCCGCAAGAGATTCAACCCAGGGTTTGCTCCACAGCACCTTCTCAGTCTACTGCCAGCCATTGTGCACAAGGCATCCATGTTTGTCGATCGTCTTAGCCATCTCGCACAAAGTGGAGAAGAGTTCTCTCTGCAAAGAATCGCTACAGATCTCACACTCGATGTTATAGGGGATTTGGCACTTGAAACAGATATGGTGGGTCACGGGAGCTGCATTCTAGTGATCAATCGAGGAAGACTGACATCCATCAGGGATCTCAGACAGCACATCCGGCCAAGGTGACTCGCGAATTCCAAGAACTTATACGGACCTACACCGATGAACAGATTGATTTGCCGTGGTGGTTCACGCCTCGTCTGGAGTGGAAACGCAGCAGGCTTGCTCAGAATGTCCGAACCTCGCTCAAGGCGCTCATCCAAGAGAGTCACGCTAAGCGTGAAGTGCGCTCTACCAGGCCTCGCAGTATACTTTCAATGAGCCTTGAGGGCATAGATACATTGTCACCACAACTTCTGGATACGACGAGCGACCAGCTAAGCACATTTCTCTTTGCTGGGCACGATACTACCAGTACCACCATAGCATGGATGCTGTACGAGGTTTCACGCACACCCCACGCCCTACGCGCAGTGCGCGCTGAACTTGATGAGATTTTCGGTCCCGACCCGAGCCCGGCGGCAGTGGCTGCCCGCTTGCTCGAGCCGGGCGGAGAGGAGCTTGTCAACCGAATGACCTACACGACAGCCGTTATCAAGGAAACGCTTCGATTGTGGCCCCCCGGCGCTACATCGCGCATGACTCATCCAGGAGATGGACTTAAGGCTACTATGTCTACCTCTAAAGGCGAGGACTGCGAGCTAAACCTGGATGGAATGATGATCTATCATGTGGAATACATTATCCAGAGGGACCCCACTGTCTTCGGCGATACGGCCAACACCTTTGTCCCAGAGCGCTGGCTACGGCACGACGCGGCGGAAAGTATCCCGGCCGGTGCGTGGAGGCCCTTCGAAAGAGGCCCTCGAAACTGTATCGGCCAGGAGCTGGCGACGATAGAGGCGCGTGTTGTGATGGCTTTAGTGGCTCGACGCTTTGATTTCTTGAAGGTGGGAACCGGGGCAGCCATACTCAATAGTGTCACTGGCCAGCCTGAGGTCGACGCTCATGGGCAGTATAAGGTCGCGGAAAAGATGTACAATGTGAGTCTCCCCAAACTTGAAGCCCCGAACAGACGGAGTTTGCACACACATTCGCTGTAACTAACCGCTTGAAAATACAAGGGCAGGGAAGTGACCTCCAAACCGGTGGATGGGATGCGCATGAAAATCAAGTTTTTGGGATAGCCAATGCGAGATTTGCGGTAGCCTTCTATGCCTGGAATTGGCCGACGTTGAAACCTAGGATAGTACTTGAGCAAGACACAATAATAAACAGTTGGCTCGGCTTCTGCTTTCCAAGGTGCATATCAATATAGCCTTGCGCCGCCTCCAGGTTTTATCATCACCCATAGACCTAATTTCCTCCACAAGTAGCAGAGCCATACTCACCTGCACGGTTAGAGTCTCTTGGAGGCTAGCAGTTGGTCGAGAGCTAATCCTTGAAGTTGAATGTATAGGACACGATGTCCAAGCCGGCGACCACGCAACAATACAGTAGCCTGTACTAGAAATCATTCATAATCATAGGAAATACCAGCATTTTCGAAATCTGTAAAGTGAGCGGGCAATACTGTAATGCATTGCATCCTGCCTGAGAATGATTTCTTCTGTCACGCGGCTCACGCCTCCTTTGGCTGCCTGGAATCAGCTGGGAACTGCATCAATGTTACAATCTCGGCTGTACATTTGCGTCACATGCTCACGTGGATCCGCATCGCTCTTCATCGCTTCTGAGTGTCGGCCGGATTTGAGCCACCTTGGTGGGGTGGACACCCAGCGGCACAAGCACCTGGAGGAGGAGGGTTGTGGGGCAAGCAGTGTTGGCTCGTCCTGTCCGGAAGGTGCCCGAGAGAAATTATCGAGGCTGTGAAAGTAATCATTGAGGTGCAGATCCACATCTGGTAATACCATACACAGATCAGCTGAATGTAGAAACGCTCCAATGAGAAATTTGTGATATGTAGCTACCATATGCAGTTGGACGGCGCAGTCGGGTACCCGGTATAATACGTGTGGGCCCACTCCCAACCACCCACCCCAAATTCACCATCCTCAGCCGCATCGTTCTACGGACTCTGCCTAGCTGCCGAGGTCTGCAGCGGTCTCCCGCGGCTACTTCCGCCTATTGGACTTGGTCCAGGCACCCGAAATTAGGTGCGGCAAGGAATCCGGCCCGCCCTTAACTGCCGCGCTTTACGGCCACCCCACCCTTGTGTCAACAATCTCGACCAACAACAGCTTGCTTCCAACTGAAACGACTGTGAAATTTTGCGCCCCCAACTTGTATCTTGCTGCTATATCCGATAGGTCCACCCTCTGCTAGTGATATGCTGCCATGATTCATGATGAGCGCGCTTCCTAAGACCACAATGGGCTGAGCAGGATGTTCAGGCTGCAACCAGACTTACAAGAGATGGGAATGCTCAAAATCTGTAGCCCCAGGCTCAATGCACCCCTGTACTTTTGTAGCCGCGGCGCCATCACCGGTAATAATGTCATCGCGACAAGTATGCTGGAGACAGACAGGAGTAGTATCAGAAGGGCTTCGCACCCCAGAGTACGCGGCGGGGCCACGTCGATACGCTGGAATGCTGCGCCAGGCGACTTTTCGACTATCGAGAGCTTCATAGAAGTATTCATATTGAGTAAATATGGGAATCTGAAACAAGAGACGGAAAGCCGAATTTAGAAGGTCTTGCAGACGAGACTGATGCTGGTCACTATATTTTCAAGGATCGTTGTTGTCGCCAATGGTCTCTTCTTACCAAGAGGGTGGCAAGAGGGAGGAAGGATCGAATTTTATATGCTAGTAAATAGCGATTCACTAATAGAAACCACACAAAAATTCCGGTTCAGAAGCCTGTATGCAGATATCGGGTGCGTGTGCCATCCATATTTTGTCACCCGTTTTCACATGCTTCTAATTTTGTCTTGCAGTCTGCCTTGACGTAGCTTGAGTCTCCACAGCCTGTTCAGCTGTGCAACCGGCGGCTATTCGGGTACATATCACATATGACAGGGTTTTGTGATATCTTTTGAGATTTGTGGATACAGGTGTGGATGATCGCTGCAGTTGGGTGCACGACCAAGATTATCAGGTCTAGCCACAAAGAATCCCCACAACATCCGAATCCTCCTGGTCGGTACTCTAGCCAGCCATAATCCCTGGTGTGTCCACACATGATCATTTTCAGGCCGAACATGCCTAGGACACAGCCAAGGCACTTATGGAGCGAATGTACATCCAAAAAAAAAAGCGTTGAAGATAGATGGGTCTAGACGTCACCAGCGCCTTTCTAATGCGAATTATTCAAGATGCGTGAAAAACAGTTGAATAATGTACAAATTCGTAACGTGGCTCCTGGGTTGGACATATCATGAAATTGAAAATGCAAGAACGAATATGATAATTGCAGGATGTAGCTAGTATTCATACGCAACTTCAAGTTGTTCCCATGCCTATGACTGCGTATATTTCTTCCGAAGCCAACGGACCAATAGAAGCATGCCCCACGGCTACGGCAGCGGTTTGAACCGTAGGTACGTCGGCTGTTCGGGAATCATCAAACGTGCAATGTTTCGATCAGGCACGGGCATTCCCTCACCCATTACGACTTCAGCGCCCCCGACATTGGCCGGCTCGATATCGAAGTTGGAAAGGATGTGAGCCAGGACCATGTTTATCTGGAGTTTGGCAAGTCTCATTCCCGCTGTCATTGGTAAAGTTTCGGCCGTTAGTGAGCTGCCAGCCAAGGCGGGAAAGGGGAGAGGGTAGGAGGGAGGATCTCCTCAGAGGAGATGAATTGCTTACCACAGGTATGCCGCCCGGCGCCGAAGCCCAGATATGTATCACGGATGGGTCCATCCTCTTCGCTGCCTGGTTCGGGATCCGCACCGATGCGAGTGGTCCATCTCGACGGATCAAATACATGCGGGTCAGGATACAGCTGTGGATCTTGGTGCACGTCGGCGATAGCGTATGCCGCATACGCGCCCTGGGGGATGACCTCACCCGAACTGCCGATCGGGACGTCGGCCCCGGACGCGTTGCGCCTGAAGACTGTACCGGGCAGGGAGAGGCGGAGAGTCTCACGAAGGCAGTTCCCGAGGACTGGAAATTCAGATTCCCATTCCTGGAGGGTGAGCCCGGCGAGGACGCTGTGTGCCGTCTGTGGGACAAAACCAGGATCCGATGACGGCGACGGACCTTGGCTGCGGCGCGCGGCCACAACTTTGAGCACCTCATCTCTGCATTTCGCCCTCCACTCGGGGGAGTGAGCCAGGAAGGTGAGCAGCCATAGGGTTGTGCACGAAGTAGTGGCCACACCTGCTGCGAGGGCAGTGCAAACGAACTGAATGCCAATTTGTGTCAACATTTCCGCTGGAAGGGAATGAGGCTGGTGTTACTCACTTCAGCTACTTGATGGGCGGTTTCACCCTTATCGGTGAGAATTTGCAACGCATCATCCTCCCGTCTCCCTTCCTTCTGTCGTCGGTTGACAATCCTCAGCACACGTACGTAAAGCATTGTCGCTGAGAACAGACGCAAAAAATATAGAGGTGTCATAAGCCAAGGAAAAACCACTCGGGCGTTACTTGTTGACCGTTCGAACTTGAGAAAGGTCGAGAAAGTCTTCTGAAGCAAATGATCATCTTGAGCAATCTCGGTCGCGCCCACGACACGATGCATGAGCTTGAAGATGAGCAAGGGCACACTTGAAGAAACATCGATATTGCGCCATCCAGATCTGGGTCAGGGCACGTCAGCAAGGTGAATCTAAGGGAGATAATTGCCGACTCACGGTTTGGGGGTAATCGGGCTCGAACGAAGTTTGTTGGAGAAGGTGTGGATGTCAGAGTTCAGAATAGCAACTCTGTCCGCCAGTGCAGGGCCACGTATCAACTCCATGAAGGTCTTAGAGAAATAAGAAAAGCCGTAGTCTCCATCCTTGGCCGAGGACAACTTCCCAGTCAACAGCTCGACGAAGCTGGGCAAAGAGGCTGTTAGCAGGTCCCTTCGAACAGACAAGTGAAGTTGACAATATGTGCCCTACCCTTGAGGGAGGCTAAGCCCTCTTGTTCCAAAGAAGGTCTTTCGTCCCGCTTGGCCGCTCAGCACCACTACGTGCTTGGTGCCGATGAACATGCTGAATGCGCCACTCGCCGAAGAGTTTCGGCCCTCGAGCGCCATGTCCACCCGCTTGGCGAAGAAACGGATGGAAGATCCAAAAGCCGGCCAGTCGTACGCTGCCCAAGGCTTCGGGGATGCTTTGGAGATGCATGGCCGCTTGCAGCAGCCTACAACGTATTGGAGAAGGAGGAATAAAGCCAGAGGCAGAGTTATGCTGCTGGGGGGAAGCCATACGGACGGCTCGGTGCGCCATGTCATCGACATGGTATTATTCATTTTGCAGGAGCTTGATACTCTGGCGATAGTCGTTTTCAGGCGTGCTTGAGGGCGCTTGGTGGGCTCTGGAAATATCGTGCCGAAGTCTCATCAAAGAGAATTACAAGAGAGAAGGTTTTCAGCAACAGTCAAGATGTGGGTTATCGCCGGAATACTCAGCGAGACCCAGGTGACTTGTGGTGCTTGTAGATGTCTTCTTCCTATCGTTCAGATCATCCGAGGCACCCCATGTATGGTTGAGGTTCTTTGTAATATCAGTGTATTCCAAGTCAGCCCGTATGGGTTGCATGCATATCAGCTTAGAGGGGCGCAGGAACCGTGTCATTGCACTACTCCGCCCACGGAAGCGCCTACGAAAGTGGAAGGCCCGAACCGTTGGCTCTAGCAAAAATGGTTGCATCGTGGTAGCGGGTACCACCGTATCCACCCTTTGCGGATCGGGTTGGACTAGGATGGGTGACAGTAACAGCCAAAGCCGCCCTTGGCTTACAGTATCGGTGGATCTGCCCTTAGGCAGCCCTGGCATAGCGCCAACAACCGAAGTGCCTCTTGCGCGTTTTGGTCACCAAAGCATCATGACTCAAATTTTATGCTGGGATGGTGCCAACAGACAAGAGCCAAGTGCATACCTTGGATAGAACCAACATACCTCATGTTACTATGTATGTGGGAAAAGATACACTTTCCCCACCACCAGCGCCTTTTCTTTGACTAAAATCAGCCTCACTCCACTCACATGCCGGAATTCAGCCGTTCGCGCACGACAATGATGACCAAATCATGGCAGGGTTGAGGCACAGAGCGGTGGGTGCAGAGCGATGACGGAGTTTGTTGCCTGGCACGCCGCTTTCACATTGCTGCCCATGTGATCAACAATGCTAGGCGACGGCCCCCACAAGGGAAAAGAACGGCTGAAAGTTGCAGAATGGGTAATGGGGGTGTATCTAACATGTTGATAGCCCTGCAAGGTACCAAGTGAAGGATCTGAATGCCAGCCCCATCTACGCAAGAGTTCTATATCCGTTCGTGATGCTTGGGCATCACTCACCAATCGATACCTCTCACATGCTTCGGCACATTGATAATATCTTCAACTGGTTGGCGGGGCTGTGAAGGGGAGGGTGGCTGTACCCACGGGACGTCGACACTCAGAACCAACCTCAAGCATATAGCCCTGACCCTGGCTCTCGGCCTAGATGCTAATGAAAGTCAAGAATATAATAGAGAGCGTCTGTGCGAACATAACCTTTCGATGCCCTCAGTGAACAGTTGAAGACCGAATTTTTCTGGACACAATGTTTCTCGCCTTGTCTTTCATCATGCCATCCACCTTATTTTGGTCTGGTGTTGTCCTTGGAGCCATTTACCTCCTTCTTCGGGCTGCTTTACGGCTCACACATGATGGCAAGGAGCCGCCCCTCGTGGGTGATGGGCTGCCATTTTTGAGCCCCATAATCGGGATTCTCACTAAAAGATGGAGATACTTCCTCTCTCTAGGGTACGTTATTTTGACTCTATCCCTTTTCGAATGACATACTGGCATAGAAGCTGCCATACGTGCTTAGCAGCATGGACTGTCAGGGCAGCCTTGCTCGTGACCGTCGTTTGGCTGCGTCCTTCTCCCCTCTGCGTACTCCTCCTGCCAATTTCGTCTTTTCTACGGCCTTCAAGTTGTTGTTCACAAAGCAACATGAAACTCAAACACCACAAGAGACAGTTGCAATGATCTAAGTAGCACTACTAACGTGTAAACCATAAGAGACCAATATGGCCTTACGATATGCACCATTCGTCTGCCATGGTGCCGGGCCTATGTTGTAGGCGACAGCTCTCTCGTCCACGCTGTCGACCGCCAGATTCGAACCATCTCATTCGCACCGATAGAAGCCAATGCTACGGCCGGGTTTCTGGGAACCACCGAAACAACCAACGAGATTATGCGCCGGGACCCAACAGGCGACCAGGGCCACTTCCACACATTCCACCAGGCAATCCGCCCAGCACTCTCACCGGGCCCTGGTACTGATTCCATGCTGAAGACGACTTTTGAAATGATGGACTCGTCACTGCGCCGAGTCAGCGGACGAACTAATGCGCCTGTTGATTTGTTCCAGTGGATACGTCATGAGGTTATCCTGGCCACGACTACGGGCGAGTACGGGCCGGCCAATCCTTTCCTGAATCCCGAAGTTGAAAAGTTGTGGTAGTAAGTAGACACTCAAGCTTTTGACGATATGGTGGAAGCCGCTAACTCTGACACACATAGCGAGTTCCTGAATGGCGTCCCAGTCCTTGCGAGTGGCTTCTTCCCAAGCGTCTTTGCCAGAAAGAGTTTGAAGGCCCGGGAGTCACTTGCCTCAACCTTTGAGCAGTATTTCGCCGAGAACCATCACGTCCAAGGGGGCTCTGCAGTTCTCCTCAGCCGCCAGGCACACGGAATCGCTACAGGGCTCCCTGCTTGTGACAGAGCCAGGGGAGAGATCGGCTCTGCTATGGCCCTGTTGAATAACATTGTACCAAGTATCTGCTGGTTGGTCTATCATGTCTTCTCAGACCCCGGCGTACTTGAAACGTGCCGGAACCAGCTATTACAGGCCGTCACGGTCGAGGCAGACGGCACGCGCACGTTGAACCTAGGCCGAGTGAAAGCGTACTGCCCAAACTTATTGTCGACGCTCAACGAGGTCTACCGCTGTTACGGGGTGGCGACCGTCCTGGTGCGTCAGGTCGTTGAAGACCACATGCTCAACAAGGTCTACCTGCTGAAGAAGGGGAGCCTTGTTCTCATGCCTACCTCTGCGCAACATTATTCCGAAGACGTGTGGGGACCTGACGTAAGTAAACACGGAAACCCAATTCTTGTTTTTGTATCAACGCTGACATGACAATGATCTTTTCATCCAATCAGGCGAAACTGTTCAAGCATGAACGCTTCATGGATGGAAAGGGCAGTTTTGACCCCAGCAAGCGCCATCACACGGCCGGGCTCCGTGTCTTCGGTGGCGGGGCGCTCCTGTGCCCCGGGCGACACTTTGCCAACGATGTAATCCTCAGCTTCGCCGCGATGATGATCTTGCGGCTCGACTTGCGGCCAGTTCATAATGGTCCTTCCTTTGCGGGCAATCACTGGGATGCGTTGAAGGCAGAGAATTCATTTGGGATGAGCATTGCGAGGGTCGTTCTCCAGCCACAAAAGGATTTGCAAGTCGAGATGGCTCCGTCGAGACAGTTCAGTGAAGATGCCAGTACGCCCTGGCGGTTGCAGGTATAGGGATCAGGGAAGTATGTGACCGATTAATTCTAGAACAATTTTATACATGCGAATGTCAGTACATGTCTGTGGGCAATGCAACCCCCCCCCCCCGGGCTCAGCAGAGCGTTGTTACATTCAAAGTTGTGGTTCAACTACCTAGGTAGCTTGTCTCGACATTTAGTGATTTATCAAACATTTGTGTGAGAATACATATTATGACAGCACCTTGTGGCTTAGACAGGCTGCACGTCATCCTCTCCGACAAGTGAACATATGCATCCCTCGGTATATATACAAGCGTTACCTAAACTCACACACTATATTTCTCATGTGCCATACCGTGTCTGAATTGTTCTGATTTAAACTTTCCTCGCGTCAAGTCATACTCAGAAGCAATGTCTTACTTTTATACACATGAAACTTATCCTGTCAAACCCACCACCGGCCCCCACAGCCATGGCCAATAATACCATCGAAGTTCCGGCCCGCCGTGCCATTTCATGCTCCTGCATCACTAGACCCCTCATACGAGCCTTGAGAAATTCAGGAACAGATTTATTCTCCGGAATATTATCATGGGAATTAGACGAGCCAGTTGCATGTTTCGTGGCTGGGACCATGCCGAGAACCCCCAGAGAGACTGGTAGTTGAACTATCATCTTTCAAGTAGCTGGCAATGTCCCTCGTTTCGAGATTCGCTTTGGGAACAGGAAAAGAGGTCCAAATTTGAGATGACCACTCTTTCCTAGAACGGGAAGCGATTAGTGATTGCGCCCCCTTCCCCACTGGCTGCTGCCTGTCCGACCTGATCAAGTCGACACTCACTTCATCACACTTACCAATTAACGATCCGCAAACAGCTTTCTCTGAAATATTCTGAGCGACGCTGAAGCACACAGCACAGCATGAAGACAGATCCCAGATATGTCACCGTCGCGCCACTGAGACATACTAAGAAGTGTCGTGTTGACGAAGCCCTTGACGAAGACCATCAGAACGTCTTCACCGCGGCACTGTCCAACATCCTACGAACGAAGGTGGCAAAGACCACGCTAGCTCAGATAATCGACGGGCTTCCCCTCGAGCATGTTGCTTTCAGCCTACGCGGTCACAGGTACACAAGTGACGACTCGGTTGCAACGCATACTGAGCTATGTTTTGGTGCCGTAGAGAAGACGAGGGCCTTCCTTGAGGGATTTGACCCAGCTTTGATGATGGTGCGAACCGATGTATGTCGCCTTGTCGACCCCTATCATGTTGCACCAGTTACTGAGACCTGACGGTTTACAGGTATTAGAGCGATACCAGGCCGTTCCTCCCGGCTCCCGAGCGCCCGAAGTCGTGTTGATTGAGCTTTTAGCTGTTGCTATCCATGAACTAGCGGTCGAGATCCTCAAGCTTGACTCTCACGGTCCCCACAAGAAGGACACTCCCTGTCCCGTCGAGGATCCTTACGCAGAGGCTGAGGCCGACGTTCGCCGTCGCTTTCAACCATGGCCAACAAGTTTCGCGGTGACTTCGTACACGGATGTGGATCAGTACCCGGATGGTGTTGCTGATCTTGCCGGCTACTGGGCCGAAAGCCTCATTTTGGGCGGAGTGGTGCTTTTTGGAAGAGGTGAAAGCGGCACGGGGGTAAGCCTGATGACCCTGCTCCCCTGTCCCTCAGGTGTCACAAACAACCGAGGAGCGGAAGTCAGCTAATAACTTTGCGTGACAAACAGTACGATGGAGTGTGGTTCCATTCACACAGGAAAGATGTCACGAGACGGATATACGCTCTCACAGAAGACCAGACAGCAACACTGCTCCGCTTCCTCCAGCATGAGGTAGGAGACCCTACTCATCGTTATATAGACTCTGACTGTCCTCTTCCGATCCTTGGAGATAGTAATAATAGTCAGCGTGTGGATCCTGAGATCGCCATACCGAAGCAAAACGTGTTTAGGGATCGATGGGAACGGAAGCTGGCATATCGAAGCTGCGCACAATACGAACAGAACAGTGGTTGTACTAAGAACTCATTGGACTACCCGGAGATGGTGTCCGATTGGATTAAGCGGTTTTGAATTGAACAGATGGGGAAAGGACAGGAGGAATGTGAAGCAAAACAATTTCGTGGTGTGGCCACAAATGCTAAAATTCTTTCCGTAGCTCATCCCTCGATACCAGCGGACGACAGCTCAGAGAATTTTCGTTGAGCTCATCGAGGAGAGGGCGACTGCCTCTGGCCTGCATATCTCAAGAGATTTCTCTTATGGGTATAGATAGCATGAGGTAACCGGGGCTCGATCTGTTTCCATCAGACATGCTTCTAGGCTACGTTGACACAGAATATAACGCATGTGCGAGTACCTATAAAATTGTCCAGATCCGGAATGAAGGATGGGCCTGTGAGCGTAAAGCCATGCAAGTAGTTGTCAAGACCTATCCTTGTGGAACTACCTGGGTAGTGGCAATTGCAAGCAGTCAAGACATCACGTCAACCAGCATTGGTGACCTTCTTCTCCAAGTGACTGTATTGTTGACTGAATTTGATACAGTCACGCTATGTGTACCGTAGCGGGAATTGGGGGCGGGTGACATAGCATGTTGGGCCTGACATGGCATGTCTGGCGAGACATGGCATGTTGACGGGTAGGGTTAGGGTTTAGCGCTGAACTTCTAGCCTTGATAAGCTTTAGCCAGCTCGTATTCGTATTCGTATTCGTATGGTGTATGGCGTAGGTGGGAGAGCGGGTGACTTGGATTGGAGAGGTGCTGGGTTCGAACCCAGCTTGAGTCACTTTTGCATTCTCATTTTCACCTTGCTCCAAAATATCAGCCAATCAGAAGCCTCCATTTTCTAGACATGCCATGTCGTTCAACATGGCATGTCTAGCTGACATGGCATGTACCTAATTTCATAGCATGTTTCGTTAACATGGCATGTTTGGCCCAACATGCCATGTCAGCCGCCCCCAATTGCCACTACGGTACAGAAAGCGTTTGATAATTCGAAGCGCTTGTGACAACCGCACGCCTATTTTGGCGCCTGAACATGCTGGCACGCAAGATGTTCCTCATCCCCAACTCGCTTGAAAGTCGACATTGACCAAGTAGAGCTTGTACCCTACATACTTGAAACGTTTGGTGACGGTAGGACAACCCCCTCGGACGGACGAATGGAGACTGAACGGGTAAAAGATGCAAGTCAGCAAGCCGCCACATCTCTCGAGGAGTACTCAATGTTAGAATAGCCACTCACGTTCGCTGAGAGGAGGCTGTGTCTTGTCTTCGGGCTCGGTTCTGCCATACCAAGCTACGCAGAATGGTTCCATGCTTGTAGTATCCTTTGGCAACCAGGCGGTATCATATTCTGGAAGCTTGTCCATCTAATCCAGCATCCTGCCGTTATCCCCATACTTCCAATACCTTTCGTCGCCGAAAGCAGCCTTGATGAGAGCCTTGATCTGTTGAAAGTTTGGTGGCCACTCAGGCGTCTCTGTCAACACGCCCGGAGTACCGCGATGTACGAAAATGTATGGTATTCGCATCCACTCAAGTGCCGCAGCTTCCAGGCCTACCGCTGGGTCCTCGAGTCGGAGGTCGTGATCGCGATCTCGGATTTGCAGTTGTCTGTATCGGTCCCAAACACCCCAGGAAAGAAATTCGTGTGGCGTCCTGAGGGCTCTGTTCACCTGTATCTCGCTCGCAATGTGTTTCCAGTGTGCCCGTCGCTTGCACCGTCTGCACCTGCACCGCTCGATCCACCGGGGCTGGGTGGCTGCTGGCAACAACTGGATGCGTATCTTCTCTTCTAAGGCTTCGAGATCGTAGATATAGCTTAGCCACCCACAATGGTTGCAACGCCATGTCCAAAATACCCTGTAGCCTGTGACCATTGACTGTTTCGCTCGCCAGAGTGGAAGGCCGGTTCCTGGCTTTACATGGTGTTGCCAATGATGCATTGTTTCGCAGAGTTGGGCAGAAGTGCGGGGCGGGCAATAAGTGCCGGCGCTCTAGCTAGAGATGATGATATTGGACGTATTCTGAAGTATTCAGTGCGCAAAAGAGTGCAATGTGCTCGGTATGTTGATGTGCACAAGTGATGTTGAATCACCAGGTCAGGCATTCTGGCTTCGGTCGACGTTGTTCCTCAACAAGGAGCAGTCGCTGCTTCCCCATAGTCGGCCGACACCCAGTTGCCCATAAGCATTGATCAGGTAACTGGAGCAACCGCCAGCAGTGGTAGTTTCCATGTTCTAGTGGATATGCTGGCCAAAATTGTGGCCAGACTGGTGGAATTCAGGGGATGACTCTCGAATCCGGGGCGGTCAGCTCACTGCAGCTCTACCTAGGTCCGAGACTACACTCTGTGAGAACTCGAAACCAGCCCACTACAGTTGAAAAGAGGTAAGGCTAACGATTCGAGAGATCGTCGGCGGTCTGAGTGAAGAAGTCCACAGCTCAAGCAGGAGACCAAACATTATAATACTCTTGGCAGTCCCAAGAGAATCGGATCAAACGCTCGCAGTCTCCTCGCTCAGTATTTCGATTGTTAGGAGAGGAAAAACAAATTGAGTCTCGCCCAGAGAGGAGAAGTCTTGTAGTCGGCACGAATCAGGCTCAAACCTCAAAGGCCTATCACCGCCCGAGCTCAACCTTGTAGGTGAGGGGACTCGGCCGACGGCGGGCACAATTTCCGCCGGATACAGCCAACCCCCGAAGCTACGCACCGCATGCGAAAACGCTCTTCCAGGAATCGAGGAAACCGGCAACGGGTATCCTCGTGGGATGCTACAGTGCCACTGGCCGATGGATACTGAGGAAGTAGCGAGCGAGCATGCAGCAGCCCCGGAGCGTCACGATCTCCGCGGCGGATGGTTGCAGTGAGCACAAGTCAGGAAAGGCTAGGTGATGAGGAGGCATATGCTTTCGGAACGAACAGAACGGCGTTGCACGTCTACCAAATCTTCGGCTCCGGATGGTCGATCCCATAGTTTACCCGCGCGATTGAGAGATGGGTCAGACCACTCAGCACAACCTCGACCAGGGGGGTTACGTGATGGTTTCGCAGTACGGATGGAAGACCATCGAGGGGCAAGCAATAGCCTCTGACCGGTCGCCTGGAACCGCGTGGGCCAGTTAGAGAGGCAGAGTCGTATCAAAGCGGCCGCCGCACGAGACGCAGTTGTCGAGAAACTTCGAGAGTCAGGTGGCTTAATCTCGACCCAAGCGACGGGGAGACACTTTTCCCTTTGAATTCGTCTCGCAGAATTGTCACCGTCAACACTTGAGGTTGTAGACTATAGCCTGTAGCCCAGGTGCCTGTGGCAAATAAATGACTTGTCCAATGCCAAGAGGCTTTATTTGGGTACATGTAACGGCACTCGGAAGAAGCATAAATCAAAGTTTGGAGCGAGCGAGGAATCCAGGCATGTTTCATGCCAAGATAACCCCAAGAAAAGGTATTTCCAATGTTTAACCGAGTCAGGCTTCTTCTTTGTGTCGCACTATGTGTATTAAGTATTTAACTACGTTACATGAGGAATTACTACATTGAAGCTCCAACCACCAATATGCCTGTGTTCTAGGCCACGAACCTGCGAGCTACCTTTCCCTCCCGCTTGACAAATGGTATGCCGAAGAAGCCCGGCGGAGGTCCGGTCGGCGGTGGTGCTCCAAAGCCTGGCGGAGGCGGCGGTGCTCCGAAGCCTGGCGGAGGGGCTTGCGTAGGCGGCGGCGGCGGCGCCCCCCCTAGACCTCCAAGTAGGAACCCAATCAAGGCTGGATCAACATCTGGATCTTGCTGAGGGGGAGCTGCTGGCGCTGGCCTAGGCGCAGTTGCTGGCGGAGGAGCAAATCCACCTCCTGTGCCAACTCCTGCTCCTCCGCCACCCGCAAAACCTCCTCCCATGTTCAACCGAATAACATCGAACTGCTGGTCTTGCACCCAGGTAAGGCTGGTTGTCGTTGCATCGCCCTTCACGTGGCACTCCGAATTGACCTTGTCGAACACAGCGTTCGTGCAGGTTGCCGTTTGGGAACAGAGCTCCGCACAGGACTCGGTGCTCGCGGCACCCGTGACGGAGGCACTGTCGCCACGGAAGTCGGTATTCTCACAGATCAGGAATTGGGCTCCGGTAACTGTGTTGAGGGACTGGTCCCCAGTGGGGCACTGAGAGAGAGCAGCGCCAGAAGCACCTGTGCCTGGGTTGGCGGGAGGTGGCGCGCCCTGTCCAGCTCCAGCCCCAGCCCCAGCCCCAGCCCTGGACCTGCTGCTCACGATTGTGGTGAACGTGCTGTCTTGGACCCAGGTGAGGGCGCCGGCTTGGTTGGATTTGAAGTGACAAATTGCATTCTCATTGTCGTACACGGCGCGGACGCATTGCCCACCCTGGACGTCGCACATTTGGATGCATGCTTGAACGGAGCCAACGTCCTGGAGGACTTGATCGGATGGACCGCGGAAGTCCGTGCTTGCACAGACGGAGTACGAATTCCCGCTAGGGGCAGTAGACGTTCTGACCTGGGTTGGACAAGAGGTGATGGGCGCCTGAGATCGAGCCACTCCGGCGAAGGCGACGAAGGCGGTCAGAGCCGTCTGGAAGCTGAGGAGTCGGGCCATTGTTGGAGCAGTATTGTTTTCCAATGAAAAGGGATTTGAGAAGACTGCTATGGAGCGCATCGTAACTTATCAGGATGGAAGATGAGGGCAAGAGATATTTAATAGTCCTGCGAGAGCCCCCACATTTCCGAGCAACAGACCATCAACAGCCTCGCTTGGGCCGCTGAAAAGGTGCTGCAACACATCGCGAAGTCAAATTTGATGTCCGTTGTCGTTCTTGGCGATAGGCCCGACCATCTCATGGTGTTGTGGCTCAGATGGGAAACAAAGTTCGGGATGTTGCACTTCTCCCGAAGAAACACCATCCATCCGATATTCTGATTGAACAGTGTCCGTCCCGCTTCTGTTTGTCGAGCCCAATTCAACGGGCAAGCACACCACTTGTTTCGATGGGTTACTTGTGGACTTGGCCTCGAGCTTGTAAAGCGGTCCAGATCGAAATCCGCATTGTGGGTGCTGATACGTTGTGCTTGGGCTGGCATTGGTCCACCGCGCGCTCTCGCCCCGGGGCTGTGCCAAGCCATACCCGCGGGTTTTAGTGATGGAATTATAGTATTGCGATTGGTGAAGCCTCTCGACCGTTGAAAGTATCGCGGAATCCTCGGAGCAACATCTCACACTCGCTGGCGTTGGTTCTGGCGAAGACTGAACTGACTCAACAAAGACTTAGTCTCTGGAGGCGAGAATCTGAAAGTCTTGTTTCAGCCCGAGACCGAGGGGTTCCAGCTAGGCCACGCCGTGCTCAAGGTCGTTGTACGGTGGACTAAAACGAGGTCGTTCGGAAAGGAGGTTCCGGCAGCCAAAGTGTATATCCATCTCTTTCGGTGCTTCCATGATCTACATAATCGTGTATTTGGTTTTGTGTATCCCGAAAGTCGCATTAGTCTTGTGACTGGCGTCTCGGGCTCGGTATGGAAACGTAGGAGACATGGGACATGGAAGTATGTCGGGACTTGTTCGAGACGGAGACGCTTCGGGTATGCCTGTAAAATCAAGATGGAATTGTCAGTATGTCTTGATCGGCCCTTTCCAATTCTGTTCACAAAGCCTGTTGTCTAACAACAAGGATACTCGATCGTGTTTGCGCTTGTTCAGCCCGATAGTCAATGGTTCCGTGGACCATTCTATTCCTTGCTAGCACAAGAATTGAAGGCAATGCCTAGACAGTCAGCTGAGATGGAAAAGAGACAGACAAATGGCACGCAATCGTCACATCTGCTTTTCCAAGACTGCTGAACACGGACGAGCCTCGATGGGACATAGCCTATCAAGTGTGCGTCAAAGGCTGATGATGACAAGCCTTGCCGGACGCCAGCGACCAATCCTGTACTTGTTTCCTCCTCTTATTTGTATCATTGTCATGGGCCTTCTGCTCTGGAAGCAAGTAAAGAAGCAGCTGTTCTTCTTAGTTCGGCTTTGGATAATCTCGGCGGTATGCCGATGGGACGAAGCTGATCTCTTCACAAGCAGACGGGGCTTGAGTAGGTGCTGTACACGAGTCTGATACGGGTTGGAGGTGTACATAGAGGCGTCGCGATCAGTTGCGACTGAGGACTCGGCTGTGGAGAACGAGGACGTGTTTGATGGATGATTCCTGGAGCGTATTGACGGAGCTCGATGGGAACATCCCCAACCATCTCAAAGAAAGCGACGCGAGGGTGTATCAATGAATAGAATCCAATGGTAATGCTTTTCCTTGATAAGGCGACTTTGTATGCCCCAAGTGACAACAAAACATTTCGAAGCTTGTGTCTGGGACAACTCCAACTTTCAGGAATCAGCGTGTGCCCAATGAACACTGGCAAAGAGCGAATCAACCATACCTAGGTACCCGTCAACCAGCTGATGGTTGGAATCGGTGACGCGAGCACTTTCCTTGCTACTGGGAAAGATTTGAGTTGGAAGAGAAGGAGCGCTGACGATCACAGCCGCGCGCAAGCTGCTGCAATAAACATACCTAGGTCGGCAGGAGCGTCCAACATGATTTTCTACGAAAGGTCCATTGAAGCTATTTCGGGGAGCGATCCCTTCTCTTGGACTGTGTCTTCCAGTGCCTATCTGGAAGCGCTCAGGAATCACTCTGTTCTTTTTCATTGAGAGGCGAAAGCACGCAGTTTACTTGATCGCAGTCAAGGTCATCCAACACCGGCGTCCTATTCTCTCCTGGAGTTCCTGCTAGTTGCTCGCGCCTGCTTGCCTTGATGTTTCCGGACTCAAAAATTCTCTTGCTATCATGGATGTTCACCAAGACATCATCTGACAGCCAGTACGCCCAGCATGCGACTGCTGCCACGCATCTCGACGACGCTTGACGGCACACGATACACATTCAGCCTGCGGAGTTTGCTCTGCCTATCTCGTGCTGACGGTCCAAAGAGCCATTCCAGCAATAGCATCTGCATCTTCCACCTGCGATACTGCGCCCTCGCCCTCGCCCTCGCCGCCGCCGTCCCCTGCCCACAGCCCGCCCCCTTCGACCGCCGCCCACAGCTCCCCTAAACCGCCCAAGCCCCCTGAACCGCTCAAATCCCCCCTCGATCTCAGCCTGCACCCTTCGAACCTTCGAGCATTGACACATGCCAAACGCGAGCATCACATCAGACCATCGACGCGTATCTCTCCGACTAGTTCGATCTCGTGCCCTGCGGTGGTTGGCAGATTCCCTCTCGGCTGGCAAACGATCAAGTCTGGACCCACAGCCCCCCAGAGCTGCGAGGCTGCACCGGCCTGGTTGGCCGGCTTCCCGCCCTCGGGCCCCTGCTGGCTCGCGAATGGCCTCGCCTCCATGCCCGATTCAGCCTCGATACCCGCACGCACACTTGTCGTCGTCGTCACTGCACGACAACACGCTCCATCGCGCATCAAGAGCAGCTTCTACGCGTCTCCAGCAGCTTCGGCGACGCGTCTCCCTCTGACTGCCTGACTGATCTGTGTGAGTACTTAAACCTTCGCCCCAGACCTGAGATCCTGAACCTTTCCTTCCCTTCTCTCTTCCTCCCACCCACCACCTCCGCCTCTTCAAACCGCCAACCATCAACATCTTCTCGTTCGCAATGCTTCCATCCACCCCCATCAGACACACATGCGTCGGCTCTTTTGAGTCCCAGGTTCATGTCCTGGCTCCTTCTCCCTCTCGCCATTCACTCATCTCTTCCTTCCGCTCATCCCAATTATCCCCCCATATACCAGCATCCCTTATGAAAACAACAAAAACAGTTCAAAACAGAAAACAATCACCAAAAAATAACCACACTCGCTTTTTCTTTTCTCGTCCATCTTCCTCCTCCGGATCTACGACTTCGCCATTTTCGACCTCGCCACATAGCGGCCCACAGATGGCCAAGATGACTATTTCTACCCCCGAGACGCGTGCTCTTTTGTCTTTCCGTTTTGCTGATCAACTTCCAGTCACTCCTTCACCCGTCGCGCCCGACGCGCCCCTTCGTCGTCAGGGACCGTCTCACCCTCGTTTTGCCGCATTCGACCCCAGCCTCGCATGGGTCCGACCTGCAGTCCCTCTTTCGCCATTGACGCGTCGCCTCCAGTTTGCTGAGGTTTATCGCCGCATGGCGGCTTCCACTCCTTTGTCTTCCCCTTCCCACGTCCCTGATTCCCCTCACGCCAATCTGGCTCCCTACTCTCCTTTAGTGTTTTCTTCGTCGGTGTCTTCCCAATCCGCTTCGCTCGCTAATGAACTTCCAGACGATCTTTGCAGCAACCCTTCGGATGACAGCTTCAACGCCTTCGTTGAACGCCTCAATTCGAAGCAGGCGAATGTTGGCCCTTGGGTCCTCGCCACTCACTCTCCTTTTTCTTGTGAATCAGCCGTTGTCAGCCCATCGGCTTCATCGGTTACTGATTCATGGTCCTCTCATTCTACCAGCATCGCAACGGTGAGTTCGGGATCTCCCCTCGCTTACAGACTCCCAGTTCTCCAACGCGAACACACCCTTCTCGGAGCGCTCGTTGGCAAGCGCGTCTGGAGGTTTTCTTCAGCCGACAAGGAAGCCTACCTCAACGGCCTCCACAGGGACGACCCTCACAATCTTTTACAGACACCCGACAATGTCGCAAGGACCGCATCCCTCCACAAGTGGATCGCCAACATCCCAACTCCTGACGCTCCTTCTCCAGCCCACCCTGACCCGAGTCTTTCTCTTTCTCCTTCCCTCTTCAGCCCTGTGCTGTCTTCCCCCTCTTCCCCCTCTCTTGCCGAGCAGGCTTCCCCTCGTTTGTCTCTTCCCGCGTCGTCGGACGACCTGTCTTTCCTTTCTCGCTCTTCGATACCGGCTTCGCCCTCCATCCGCCAATCGCCGGCGGAGTCCATTCGTTCAGAACACATTTGTTCTCCTGTCGTTAAGTACCCCCAGTCCCCTTTCTCTACTGACGCTCTTTTGAAGCTCAAGGCACTTGTCGCGGCCGGTCCTCCTTCTTCAGTCTTTCCTTCTTCCGTCTCTTCTTCTTCCCTCTACCCTTCCTCTCCCTCTTCTGTCGCTCGTTCGCCAACCCCCGTCGCTCGTTCGCCAACCCCCGTCGCTCGTTCGCCAACCCCCGTCGCTCGTTCGCCATCTCCGGTCGCTCGCTCGCCATCTCCAGTCGCTCGCTCTCCTTCTCCCACCTTGACTGATGCTCTCGCGAAGCTCAAGACACTCGTTGAGGCCGGCCCGCCTTCTCCCGTCGCTCTTTCTCCCTCTCCCTCTCCCTCTCCCTCTCCCGCTCCTGTTGTTGCCAAGATTAACACTCGTTCAGTTCTTCCTCGACCCACTCGCTCGCTGAAGCGCAAGCTTCCTCAGGATGCTTCGCCAGCTCCTCGCCGTACCCGCCCGGCTGTCACTCGCTTCGAACCCCCTACCCCTGTCTTTCATTTTGACCCGACTCTTCCAGAGTCTCTTCCTTCTTTTCCTGTTGCTATTCCGGACATGCCGGGGACATTCCCTACTGACATGCCCACTGACCTTCGTTTACCAGTCACTCCCTCATCCACCTCGTCCTCGGTCTCGTGGAAGGCCGTGGCAGGTATCGCGGCTGGCGCTTTCGCTCTCGGCCTCGTCGTCTCTCGTTATTTGTTTTAAGCTGCTAACGTTTTTACAGTAACACACTTGGCAACACTGGTTTCGGTCTTACTTACTTGTCTCTAGGCTTCACACTCTTTCGGCATTCGGCATTTCTTTTCTCTTGTTTCCTTTTTGCTTTTGTCTGCTCGACTTCCTTTTCCTTCTTCTCCAGCTTTACAGCTTCTTCTCTGCCTCTTCTGGTTTTTTTCTCTTGGTCTCCTCTATCTGCTTTGTGCCACATTGTTGGCATGACATTCATTTCGCATTTCGCGCAAATTTCACTCGTTTGGCTAACAAGGAACAGTAGTCCATTTCACACGACGAATCGACGACGACGACTGGAGACGGTGATCAGGTAAGTACTCCCCTCCCACTTTGTATGCTAACAGTGTTTCTAGGTGGCAGCGGCCAAAATTCAGGGCTGTCTGTCTCAACCAATATACTTATCTCAGGTTGGTCATTTCTCATTTCGCAACGAGTCTGTTGCTTGTCTCCATTTTTCTTATGGCGTTTCTTTTTGTCTCCGAGTGGAACATTGTTGTCGTTATTTCTCTCACCACAGCTGGTGTCGTGATAGGTTCTGGCTCAAGTGAAACCTTTGTATTTACCATATGCGTTTTCCCCATCGGGAGAACAACGCAAGTAGTAGCTCTATGAAAAATAAAAAGTGCACCCACCAGGTTCGACAAGTGTTATGTACAAAGTGATTGGTGCATACCACGGGCAGCAGTCAGTTGCTTAATCGTGGATCTTATATGGTGAGCTTTGTGTTGCCCTTGATGTCTCGTGAACTAGAGCCGACGGCGAACGTGTACTCGCCGCTGGCTACAGCCCATTTCCCAGCGACAGCGTCGTAATAGCTTACGTCCCGTCTCCTTAAGCTGAATGTGACGGGGACGCTCTGACCCGGCTTGACGCTGACCTTCTCAAAGCCACGAAGGACTCGGATGGGTTGTTCGGCCTCATCAGGGAAACTCACGTACAGCTGAGCGACCTCGGCACCCTCGACGGCACCTGTGTTGCTCACGCTCGTGGTGACCTGAATTACCTCGTCCCACAGGTCCTTCTGCCCGCCCAGCCCCAAAACGCCACTAGCGTACTTCGAGGCCAATGCTGATGAGTTTGTCGTCTTGACATCGACCTTTCCGAAGTCGAAGGTGGTGTAACTCAGTCCGTACCCGAACTCGTACCGCGGTGTAATGTTCTTGGCGTCGAACCATCGATAGTCGACGTACACGCCCTCCGTGAAGTCACACTCGTAGTCCGTCGTGGTGCAGATTCCATTCGCATAGTCCGATTCGTTCTTGGCAATGGAGTATGTCAGCTTGCCGGAGGGGTTTACGTCGCCGTAGAGAACGTCAGCAATTGCATTGCCGCTCTCCTGGCCGAGGAGCCCACCATAAACCACTGCAGTGATGTTCTCGTGCTCGACCCAGGCATCAACTAGACGCGGCCCAACAGTGTTGACCACAACTACCGTGTTGTTGCAGTTGGCAGCGACTGTAGTGACGAGGGTGTCCTGCTCCGTGTCATAAAGCTCTGTGCGGTCGGCTCCCTCACCAGAGTCGGCGTTGATGAAGACCAGGCACACAGCCGAGTTCGCCGCGTAGTCCGGGATGGACTGATCCACGCCCGTTCCGCCACCAATGCCCGCGATGCCTCCTCCACCACCACCGCCACCGCCTGGCATGGTCGTGCTGCTGTTACCACCATCACCACCATCTGGGAATGAGCCCGTGTCGTTGCCGCTCCCGAAGCCGCCGCCGTCGCCCATGCCACCGCCGCCAAAACCACCTGTGGAGGTAGATGTGTAGGTGTTGTTCAGGATCCACCAGATCATGCCCCCGTTCTGGGACTGGCGGAGCGTGAGTGCCATCTGTGGTGTGATCAAGTAGGGGAATGATGCCTGGCCGGACCCGCCCGCTGTCGCAAGATGGCCCTGGTAGGTATCGTCAGTGCCTGAGACGCCAAACGGCTGGTTGGGGCCGGCCATGGCAGGGCCGGCGTGCGCGCCGAACACGGACATGGTGCGCGGGCTCCTGAGCGGCAGCGCGCCGTTGTTCTTGAGCAGCACGATAGACTCGGCGCCGACCTTGCGAATGAGCTGGGCGTGGTCGGCGCGCACGTCACGGTACTCGGTGGTGTCTGCCTCGGCGGGGATCTTGCCGTCGTCGAGCCCGGCGAAGTAGAAGGGCAGGACGACGCGGACGGCCATGTCGTCGAGGCGGGCCTGGGTCATGCTGCCGTTGGCGATTCCCGCCTCGACGATGGCCTCGGTCCAGTAGGTGCTCGACCCAAAGTCGAGCCCGGCGTTGGCGCTGCCGTACGAGGTCGACTGCGACTGCACGTCGGGGAGCACGTAGCCCGGGAACCCGAGGTCCGTCTTGAGGTAGCCGCTCAGGATTGCGTTGTTCTCGCAGCTGCGCGTGCCGTTGGCGCGGTTCATGGCGCACATGACGGCCGTCATGCCCGCCTTGACGCCGTCGGCGAAGGGCCAGAGGTAGACCTCCTGCGCGGTCTTCTCGTCGACGTTGGACGAATACCGATCGCCCGTCATACGGTTCGTCTCCTGCTCATTGAAGAGGAAGTGCCGGCCCGCCGTGATGACGCCCGCCGAGTTCATTCCAGTCACGGCCTGGCCCATCGCGATGCCGCTTAGGTAGGCGTCGAAGGAGAAGCCTTCTGCGTTGCGGCCGCCTTCGGGGACGCGGCCCGCGGGGCTTGCTACGGGGCCGTCGACGAGGCTGTAGCCCATCTGTGAGACGGCGTGTGTGGTTAGTTCAGGTTCCTCATCTTCATGTCAGGAGAATTGGGATCTTAGCCTGCTTACCCCATAGAACTCCTCACCGATGGCCTTGAACTGGTCCGCTATGAGCTGGCGGTCCCAAGTCATGGTCAGCGCGGCCGGGGCGGAGAACCCCGAGACGAAGAACTGCTTGTTCACGCCGGAGCCGCCGTCAGCAGACGAATAGGCGGTCCATGTGACGTTTGAGTCGGAGATGTCGGTGCCGGTGATGATGGAGACCTTTTGGGCGTTGGTGAGGGTCGACACGAAGGCGACGGCCTTTTCGTAGGCTTCTGCCGTGATTCCGAGGTCGACTAGTAAAGGGGAGGGAGGTATGGTCAGTATCTCAGTTGCTATTCACAGATGTGATGGATTACACTCACCATCTCCGTTCGCAAGCAAGGCTGCGATGTTAGACGAGGATGAGTTGGTGGATGCTGCCAGCCCACCGGAAACGAATGAAAGGGCTTGAAGCCCGGTGGAGACCTTCATGGTGACTGAGGCCCCAAGGAAGAAAAGAATGTGTGCTTGAAGGAATGTCCTGACAGCGATCGATGCCAAGACGACCTTCGAGATCATAGAAGCTGGGCAGACCCATTCTTATATTCATCTGATAACTTCGTCCCAACCTTGAAATGCTTGGAGCCCCCACGACAGGCCTTGGTATAGCCATCCCAGTATTAGAATGTCGGTCCTGGGATGCAGGCCGGTGGAGTTGGATGTCACCATCTCATGGGAGCAAAAAGCCTCGTCAACCAGTGGGGTCTTCGTTCTGCCATGGCATAGCTCTCGGGTCCGGCATGAGAACCACTGGATAGGCCTGGTTGCTTTCCCTTTGCCTTGAAGGTTATCTTAGACGAACGGCGCCAAGTGGATTAGGCTTACGACGCAGGAGAAGGAGGCTGAATAAGTAATGCACCGACAGCATGCCGCGGTGGCCAATGAGGATAACCGCTGTGGGGTCCATGCAGGCCGATTACCCTGCCTTTTTTGTCTTCCATTGCTGCTCTGGACGTTTATGCGGCTGCCGGACCCCGGTCCGGGACTTTATTACGAACATGCTGGGGTGCCATGGCGATCTAGAATGGCTGGCCGTTGTTGAAACATAGTGTTATTATTGGAGCTGCTACGTTATCGAAGAAACATAACCCAGAGCTCCACGTATTTTCAAGGTTAACGAAACATGTTTGCTTATGGTTGATTCTACCGGATATCCCAGCCATTGCAGCACTGGCTGCCGTGGTAGTTGGAAGGGCGTGATGGCTACTTAGTTATGGCATACCAGCTGGCATAGACGGTAGCCCTACCCACTGCCTCCCCCACGACAAGAGCTCTCTCAACGGCGGATACCGGCACACCGTTCGCTAGGAGCTTGCGCGTTTGTCTAGGTTCAGGCGTTATTAAAGTGGCGAGCAGGCACACGCACAATGGGTCCCGGAGCCGGGAATCCCGGGGGACACCGGAATTGCCGGTGCTGAGCCACACCTTATCGTGCAACGTCATGCGGTCTTTAAAATCGGCTTGCCTGTTCTGATGAGATATAAACGGGAAAGGGGCTGATATAGGTTGTGGTTTGACATTTAATAAAGCTGATATTTATTCTTGGGTTGCAATGTAAGAACTGCTTGGGGTGGCATTCCGTGTTTGCCGTCAACATAGTTAATGATTAAGCATGTATCATTAATCTGCGGTTACTGCAACGTCTACCTACGCGTATTCATCTGGGCCTGAAATATCAAAGCTCGACTAAGAGAGTTGCGCCAGAGGCATGTCACATGTGGTTACGTCGTGGGAGTTGTGCAAGCAGCTCAGCAGCATCTCAGTGTGGCACTGTGGGTTTGCAAATTTACATATCGGGTCCACCTCAGTTGTTCAGGTCCTGACGTAGGCAAAATTCATGTAAGGATGTGCCTGCCAATGTTCATTTTCGACTTGAGCCATGTGTGTGGGGATCATGATCTCCGACAATTGCGGGTATCTAGAAATCTCCGGTCCTCACAGCCAGGTCCCCAACTCCACCCAAAGATCTGGCCCAGCTGCCTTTATCAGATCGCCGGCTTTTCCTGCCAAGGCGTTGACTGTAAAATGACAATATTCAAACAGTTCGATATGGTAGATTAGAACGTTTGCCACACGGATATCGACCGACCCAGGCACAGGCTCGCGAGTTTCGACAACTCAGTTTCCATTGAGTCCGGCCTGTCGACAATTCTCAGATCGCTCGGGCTCGCCTCAATGTTGAGACCTATTATCTTTTAATTGCCACTGTGTAGTTGAACTGCTACTACCGCAACTTCCCATCGAGTATGAGCTGATTTATGTCGTGCTGGTTCTAAACGCCGCTGCAGAGAGGCGTGGAATGCTCTCACGTCCTGTACCGGTATAGTTGCGTTCCGGATAGGATCAACTATTTAGTGGACGAAGGAACACGGAGTTATTATATCAAAAAGAAGTTTGGTTCCCATACATCACCATGATCAACAAAATTCCAAGGTTGATCAAGCGAGTGCTGATCCGATCAAGCTCCTACTACTCCAGCGCCATCCGTTCAAAAGTGGTTTCGTTCTTTAATTTTGTATTCGTGCTCTCTTGAAGCCATAGGCGGTCCCTTCGTACAATGAAATCGGATAGTCGCACCGGCAAAAACGGAGGGCACACCGGTACATCCCATATATATTACTTATAAACTAGGCACATATATAGATAGTGGGTACTAGGTATAGATGTATGCTATCGGAAATGTGCTATGGGAGTGTGTACTATGGGAAGGTGTATTAGGTGTGGGTGTTAGGCGTGGTTAGATGAGTTTCTAACTTGGGTCTGTTTGTACTTGTAATGTGTCGGTGCACCCTCTGTCTTTGTCGGTGCGAATATCCGAATTCCATACAATAGTAAACGCTCAAAAACCCTGAGTTAGATGTGTATACAATGTCAATAACAGTAAATCTGTGAATACGATCCACCCGTCCAAAAGCCGGTTCCACGTGAATACAGTAACCCAGGAATTATATTGAGGAAGCATGGGATACATCTGGCTCAAATCTTCGGTGCACTGACAGCAACTAATTGTAATGCCAATTTAGTAGACAAATATGGCATGCGAGTTCGCATTTCAAAGATGCCTGTTGATGACCACTTCAGTCATACACATGTAGCTCGTCAAACCAGACTACTTATCGCAGACTACACGATAAATTTCTGCTAACAGAAGCTGAATAAATGTGGGAGAAATACCAGCATGTGCATTGCATTATGCTCCCAGCAATTTACCTGGTCCGTTCCTTCAAAGGTCATATTAGCGTCCAAGTTGCATCCTCTTCGATGTGACAAGGATTCTACAATCATGACTCCCGATACTTGCTTCATTTGGGGCTCTTTAGAATGTTGATACACTGCAAAGAAGAACTATCTCTCGTACAGTCTATGTGCATTGAAAAGCATAGCCACTCGGTTTCTAGTATCGCAGTCCCCTCATTCTAAAACAACATAGTGCTCAAAGGCCGCCCTGCACGGACAAAAGATTTGGTCCACAGCATGTGGTCAACGACCGTCTGAGCAGATTTGTTGTATGGAAAATCAATGTCACTGCAAATTCGAGTCACACCTCTCTGGATTTTTTTATTCTTTTCCACACGCCGTTCGGTCACCTGATTCAGGCGACCCTTGTCGCTGGTTGTTGTACAAAAACAGCACCAGTAGGTACAAACAACCTGTTGAGTAATCATGACTTGGCCGACAACCATGGTAGGCTACACCTTTCAAGGGCCACTGCAGGCCGTTGTCATATTTCGACAGACGGAGTCATGCCTTACAGACGGTCTCATAAGCTTGTACGGTGTAAGACTCTAATTCACCAAAGGCGTGTCAAAATCTGAGATGCGGTGTAACGTGTCATGCTCAGGGTGAGGCTTTCAATAACAGATGTAATTGACGGTAGCATGATAAATACCACCGAGCAATTTCACATGTCTGTTTCGGTGAGGTTGAGGCTTTTTGATGCTTGAAATGCCGTCTCGGCCTCGGGGTTTCAAGGGTTGCTTTCCGAGCCGTGAGGAGCTAACTTCCAACTTGGACACATATATTCCACAACTATCGGTTGTGATATGGAACACAGCGCGCGCTCTTTAGTGGGTCTGATCTGCGTATGAACGAATGATACAGTATCACCGAGTCGCACATCACCGCTTTGCTAAGCAAGTCGGAAGCAAAAAAGAGCGGACTCCTATCAAGTCACCCTCTCCAAAACTTGTCACCCGCTATCACTACCCATCAACTCAACAGCCTGGCTCCTTTTCAAAAGAATTTTGAAATAAGACCTAAGCTGCTCAAAACATAGCTGGGCTCAGTCTTGAGTGACTGAGACTTTTTAGAAGTCGAATTTCAATTATGGTAGTGTGATAACTGATGCAGCTTGTGTAGAGCAGTTAGTGAGAGCAGTCTTTTTGCTTCCGACGTGCTAAGCAGAGCTTCTTCAAGAAGCTTCTACCGACCTCACATGGCCCACTTCGCGTTTTCACAACCACGGAACCATTGGACCACAGCGTGGTTTACGAACAGGGCTCCGGAACGATTTCCACAACTTCTCGGGGTCTCGTACACAGTCTTGGCGCTAAGGGGCAAGCTACAAATGCTCAATGTAACAACATCCCGAAAGGACAACTGTTCGGAGACATCGATGACAACATAAATAAAGACTCAAGGACCAATCTGACTAGTCCAAAATCGCAACATCAGCAATTTGAGTTTCGACATACACACACCAAGTCATACCCAATACCACACCACAATACGCAAATATGGCTTTCGGCAAAATCTACTCGTACCCCAACAACTTCCGGGTGCAGCGAGTAAGTTCCGACAAAACAATGCTGCACTATTGCTATGGTACATACCAGACTCAGCTCTCTAACATATTCCAGGCTCAAGTCATCGCTGCCCTGAACGGCCTTGAGGTTGACGTTCCCGAGTTCCAATTTGGCCAGTCAAACAAGACGCCCGAGTTCCTGTCCAAATTCCCACTGGGCAAGGTCCCCGCCTTTGAGGGCGCCGATGGCTTCACCCTGACCGAGGGCTCGGCCATCGCCACATACCTCGCAGGCAGCGGGCCCAAGGCCGAGCAGCTCCTCGGCTCCGACATCAAGACCAAGGCCAAGATCGCCGAGTGGACGCTGTACACCGACACGGAGCTCGTCAACCACGCCACACCGCCCCTGATCATGATGCTCGGGTTCCAGCCCTTCGACGAGGCGCGGTACAACTTCTCGGCGTCCGCATTCGAGCGCGCGCTGCAGAAGGTCGAGGCCGCGGTCAAGGGCGGCAAGAAGCACCTGGTCGGGGAGCAGCTGACGCTGGCTGACCTGATGGTCGCCGCCGCGCTGTTCTTTGCGAGCGGGTTCCTGCTGGACGCCGAGATGAGGAAGACTGCGCCGGCCACGGTCGATTACCTGAAGGGAATTGCGGCGACACCCGAGTTTGCCAAGCAGTTTGGGGAGTACAAGCCTTGTGAGAAGCGGGTCAAGGGTGGCGCGTAAAAATCTACCCGACCGGTCATTCAAAGAAGGATAGCAAATCAAAAAATTCGCCAAGCTTCATGTAGCCAGGCTTTGGCCATGGTCTAGTCTAAACTCATTCCCATGTTAGTGCGTGCGTCGACGTGATCTCGTGCAAGCTGTGATTGACAAGTGTGCCTTTCTATTCCGAAATCCAGGAGTCGTGAATAATTCTCAATTACTTGCAACCGCCGAGGGATCGAAGAATTCAGTACATAAGATGAGATTTCAGATCTTCAATGTCCCCCAATCGACGTCACCATTTCAATGGCCCCAGCGCCAGTTTGGTCCGGCTCCGCCTGCTCAACATGGAATTCGTCCCGAGCCAAGGGCTGACCGCTCAATAACAGGCCCATGTGAGTCCTTTCAATACTTTCGTTGATGCGTCGAACATTCGATAGGAGAATCTGGAGAAATTTCGTAGGGCTGTGAGTAAATTGGGTTTTGTTCACCAGCGTACCCGTTTTCAAGCCACGAGGTATGAATCCATCCGCTTCAATCTCAGCATCACGCTCAGTTTCCCAAGCCAGGCCGAGCAGATCGCATATTGTGGTGTACTCTTCGTACGATTGCATATACAGTTGCCCCGCGAATAAGTTGAGGAGTGAAGATGTCTCGGGCGGGAGCAGCGTCGCCTCACGCTCTGGGAACGTATACAGGGCGAGGTGGTCAAGTGGTCGTTGGCTCATGCTCGTCCTCGGCGCGTACAGATGTAGCGTCACGTAAGGAGAGGCTTTGATTTGCCGCAGTAGTCCCTGTGCCTCGTATGCGCTGAGAATAAACAATGTATCTGGGTATATTGTCGATGTGAGAATCCAATTCACGGGGCGTTGGAAAAAATCTGACTGATCTCCGGTGACGAAGTCCAGCTGGACTGTCCTGGCGAAGTCGTCCGTCACCAATAAATGCCGAGGAAACTGATCCACTTGTACGAACTTGGCTGCACTTGTAGTGCTGAGAGAGACAAAAGCAGACTGAAATCCTCCGTCTTCCAGATTAGCAAAGCCCTGGTGAACAAGTTGTACGACTTCTGGGTGTATTCTGTGCATCAGCGGCTTTACGGCTGGCGGCCGCTCAATTTGGCGCTCTTCTTCTGCTTCTGGGGACAGTTCGCGCTCCTGCTCTTCCTGAAGATCCGCTTGATGGACCTCACTGATATCGAGGCGATGCTCGGACAGTTTTTTCTTGAAGCACGGGTCGATATCCTCGGGCATCTCGAGCAGACTGTTTCGGGCGCATCCTGGTCGATATCGCTGTTCGAGGCTCTTGGCTTCGTCCTCGAGGAACAACTTTGCCCAGTCGGTGGCATGATCGACGAGATCATCGTCACGCTGTTGCCAGAGCCGGCTGTGCTTACCGAACAACAGGCCTTGAGTCGCCCATAACGGTATGCATCTCGTGGTGTCGTCCATCGTCTCAGATATGGCCCACTTTAAAATGTCGGACACACTGACACACAAGCCCGCTTCGGGCAAACCCTCTTTCATCCGCGTGATCTTATGCTCGATCTCTTCTGGAACACAGAATATGATTGACTGCTCATCTCCCAGCTTTCTCATCCTCATGCATGCTGTGGAAGGAGTCAACAACCAAATACGCGAGGGTGGGGATTGTGCTTGTTATCGGAGTTCATACCTTGCAAGAGCCTGTCTTTCGTTAATTTTGCCCCCAGTGTCACCGCGGCACGGTAGTCTTGTGGCAATTTCAAGTCGGTGCCTCGAGTATGTGCCTCGTCGAGAAACACAAGGCACTTGTCCGTTTGTTGCGCAAAATGCGATGTTTGGAAGGGCTCGGAATGGCCAGACCGATCCAAAACTGACATTACATCTTCTTCGTCAAAGAATACAACAGCCTGTGCGGCTTCGGAGTGCTGCTGAGTCACCTCCAACCAAGCCTCAGCAACTTGGCGGTTCGTTAGATCAGTTACCTGAGCGCCAACATCTAAGATGACCCGCGTCTGCCGGTCAAATCTCGATACTGTCTCCAAGAACATCTTGCCGTGAGAGACATCTTGCCCAGCAGTGGTATAATTTGGCACCAAGAAAACCGTGCTCTTAGGCCGGAGAAGATAGCGCAACACCAAGGCATTGGTATGTCGTTGTTCAGCTTGGTCCAGCTGTACCACAGTCGAAGGTAGAATATAACGAGAGTCGTTGGTGCCGCTAAACCCAGTTGTCGGATGTGTCTTGATCTTTCCCAGGTCCCATCCGGATGTTGAAAGTTTATGAGGGAACTCCTTCATCTCCCTTGCGAAAACAGACTTTGTCAGGAAGTAGTCTATCGCGCCTTTGGAATATCGCAGATGGGGGAAGACCTCTAGGTCAAATTGAAGCTTGTCCCGAAGATTGATGCCAACCAACTCGCTGAATTCGGGAGGGAGAGTTGGGGCCGACGCCTTCCATTGGTGATAGATAGTCTGTGCTTGGTCGTCCTGCTTCAAGCGCTCAAAAGAATCAAGAAGCTCTTCACAACTGAGACCATTGTAGTAGTAACTGAGACAGGTGAGGAAGATGGCGACGTCTGGGTGGCTGAACTCGGCCCTTGGGGCAGGATCATCTTTGGCACGGAAAGGGACGGCGAGCCTGGTCTTGGGGTCGCGGTTCAAGTCGACACCGTAGTTGACCTTCCACCGTTTCTGGCCGAGGCAAAAGGCTATCACTCCTTGCGCAAGTAGGCCTCGAAGCATGAGGAGCGTACTGATGACCGAGTCATGCCCAAAGGGGCCATTTTCGACAGCATCGGCTTCCTCCTGGGACAGAGAAGACTGGGAGATATATCTCCTGATTGCTTGTCTCCGTTTCCCAGGCTGTCGAGTAACTGGAAATCCAACCATGCCCCGCGAGCAGATACGCTCTGTCAGTCGGTCCAGAAGCTGGTCCTTTCCGAATGCATCTAATATTCGAATTCCGGGAAATCGCCCCGGCTCTCCGTGCCAGTTTAACACCTCTAGAGATGTCGGGGACTCCCTGTGGATCTCGTAGGCCAGCTCCTTGACTAAGTCCAAGACCTGTTGGACAAGCTCCCAGCGCGCTGGGCTATGCTCGATCGGCCTCTGTTGGCCCATCGTGTATACCAGCTCAAACTTGACACTGAAGATCTCGTCACTCTCGTCGATAATGTCCCGCGAATTATCGTCAAGCCAAGCCTGGACGTTCAGAAGCCTGGGTGCTATCTCATGCCTCATATTGATCTGGCATTCGAGGCCCATCAGTTGAAAGGAGAGCAACTGCTCAGGTTGGATCAGTAGGACACCACCTTTTGTCTTGCATTCCCGTACCACCTGCTCGATTGTCCCCACAGCACACGTATCCAGCTTAAGTAGGACGTCCCGCGAGATTGGGAGCTGGTATATCTGCCGGCCGACCATTCCTGCCAGTTTCGAGACAAGAATTTGATGCATCTGCTTGAACTGCGGCTTGGTCACAACGACACGCACGAGCTGTGACCCGTCACCCAGCGCAGCGGCAACGGCGGGTACAATCACGGAGGACTTCCCTTCACCCATGTTCAACTGCATCGTGGCGTTCTGGTCGCGGGGCGGCGCCATCATGAGCTGTGCGATATCTTGTTGCACTTGCCGGATTAGAAGGCCACTCTCGCACTCCATGAGGAGCCATTCAGGGTTTTCGAAAGGGCTCCAATCCTCATGGCCAACGTTGCGTAGTTCCTTGACCAAATCAGCCTCATCACCAGAGACTCGAAGTAAGCGATCAGCTCGTTGCATCTCGGTTATCGCCAGCCCGTATTCGACGACCCTTTGCCTCCAGGCGTCCGGTATCTGGGTCCACCGACCCTTCTGTAGCTGGCCCAGGAAAAACGCAGGCGGTGTCCTGGGCCAAAACCTTGAGTTGTGGGCGATCGTTTGCATTTCTGGCAGTACTGAACCCGGCGATGTTGCAGATGGCGCAGTAGGGCAGGTGTCCTCCACCATGTGTTCGTAAAGCTTGTTTGCATAATTTCTGCACTCTGTCCAGTGTTGTTGAAGGAGCATACGTAGATCGGGAAGTGATCGGTTCAAGACGTATTCATGTTCCTGCTTATTCAGACTCAGGTTGCTTGACTGTAAATCCGTAAGATATCGGCGCTGGTACTCCGAGCAGGGTTTTGCGCCAAAATGGTCAAGAATTTGTTGGAGGTCGTGGTCATATGCCCTCTCGACAGCCACACACGCCAAAGTACTCTCGAGCTTAGGGCAAGGAGCCGTAGCTGAAAGTTGGCTATTGTATCGCACTATATCGTCCGCAGTGATAAAACCTTGTTGTCGTCGCTGCCCAGCCGGATTGGCAGGGGGTTGACTGTTAGGAATGCTGGTGGGACACACTTCGGCATCCTCCATCGCTGACACGATGCTTTGCAGATATCGGTGGAAGAGTAAGTTCTGGTACCGTGTATTCCATTTTCTGGATATGGCAGTCATGGCTCTTTGCACGTTGATGTAGGTGCACTCTAAGGTCCCGGTTGGCGAGCGTGGCCACGCCCGCGGCCACTGAGACGTCAACTGACTTGTGAAGCCTTCCAATGCTCTACTCAGCTGATCTGAAAACTCGCTTTTGCGCCGTGTGTGCCAGTTGTAACCGTCTTCCCAAGAAAGCTTCGGCAGGTTCCACTCTGGAGATTCAGAAAGACCGATGCATTCGCTTCTTGCAAGATCTATAAGTTCAAATCGATCCATCTGGTAGCCCTGAGCAAGGTCATACTCATTGACTGCAGGTAGAGCAATTGTGCGGATATCTTGGATATTCACAAACGCATATAATACCTGAGTCACCTCCCACATGTCGGACTCGGCATACGCCAATGAGGCAAGCCATGTGGCGATCTGGTATCTACTTGTGCCAGCGGAACGCCCAAGCGTATGGTGCAGCCTGCACCACGACTCTGAAAGATGTTCTTCGGGATGTGCCAGCCACTTGCTGTCGTACTGGATTTCACTCAGTCCAAGGTCCTGTCTTGGTGGCAGTGTGCCAGATGAGTTACCAAGAAGCTCGTACAGAATCGCCAACAGCCGTGGATCGGGAGGAGTTTCGAGCGAACAAGAATTGTTGCTGATCTTCGTAACGACTTGGGTCGCCCTCAAGGCACGTTCTGACCGTTGACCACGGTCTCTTGGTACGTATTCCCTGTCATAGTCCGTCGTGAAGGCGGCAGCCACGGAGGCAGAGACGTACAGGCTGGCTGATCTGATAGCATCTCTTTCAAGAAGGCACAAGGTCGTATGATCGATGTCATTCAGGGCTTTGGAGTTTGGGTAGAGGAATTGAAGTCGTTGGACTCGCGCGATGATTTCTTTTGTGAGGGTGAAGAATCGACCCGGCTGAGCGAGATAGCTTAGCGCGCCGTGCCAAGTTACTGTCTGCATCTCTTTCAAATGCCGTGGATAGAACTCTCGGCTGGGGCTAAGACTCGCAATCTGCGTGAATAGATCGACATTCTCTTCAGTGAGTGTGCTCCACGATCGCACAGCCTCTGATTCGAGAATACTCAATGCCTGTTCAGTTCCCGTGAGCATCGTGAAAGGGTCCGGAACACAATGCGACGTCAAAGCGTGCAAGTAGCAGAGGAACAGTTTGCTTTGCAGTGTGCCGTTGCCAGTCATTCTTCTGAGTTGTGCGTCGATCCCATAGATTTGAACCCGTGATGCAGAACCATGGGCTACAGAAACATTCACATGTCCATCAGGGGACTTTGTGACGTTGATATGTCCTTCTGGAATGAGTACCAGGCGCTTGTCAATGTCTCTGGAGTCATTGAGGACAAGCCTGTTTCGAAGGCCCACCAATGTGCCCAATGCCTGGTTCTCGTCTACCTGCATTCCTTTGAATTGGCGAGATTGGACTGGTAGCCATCCATCGTGCTCGCTCTGCAGGTAGAAGTCCAGTTTCAATCGAGGCAGCTGTACCTCAATGTGACGATTTTGATAGTTGTAAAGCACATGTATATGCATGATGTCCTCGAGTGGGCCAAGGATAGCAGCTATATGGCGAACTGTCTCGCCACGAGGACTCACCATTCGGTGGGAGTCCCGGTACAGAATCCATGTGCCGCGATCTTGCTTCTTCAGTCGCCAGCCATGTTGGTGTGTGACCCAAGGGGTCGACCTCTGTCGGAATTCGATCTCGCCTGTATTGCGATGGTACCAATGTACGAAATCTTGGGTCAAGATGTCTGGGATATATCCAGCCAAAACGCGTGATGGAACGATGTCATAAGTCGAGCCTTGGTGTTTGGTATGTAATATCAGCTCCTCCATTTCACCGCGGTCGTCTATCGTCTGCATACCAAAGTGCACTTCATGTCCACAGAAAGTGCCTTGGGTGATGAAAGACATCCCGGCAACATCACTCGGCCTGATGTCTAACGCAGAGCGGCCAAAAAGAGGCCTATAGAGCGAGTTTTCCTGGTAAGATGCAGGCAATCGTGCCAGGGGCGAGCCACCCACCAGAAGCTGCCCAAGCAAGGTGTTGTACAGGACTTGGATGGACGATGAGGTTGTCTCGAGCCAGTATTCGGCCGATGGAATGGATTCCCAGGCCCGATCACGATTATACGTAGACCAACAGCGCTCAATAGCTCTGTCAAGTCCGTTATTCTCGTGATGGAGGGTCCTGCTTAAGATTACCGGGCTTGATCGATGCATCGTGATCTGCCACCGATTGAACAGAACAGCCTGGAGATGATCCTTTTGGTGTGCTGTCTTTCGAAGTCCGACATTGTCACGGACACGGATGGACATCTCAATCAGAATTGACGCCGCCTCATGTGAATCGAGGATGAATTTGAGATGAGCCTGGTCGACGTTAAATGAGTCTATGCACACCAGCGCAATGTCGAACATCATGTCTCGAAATTGCATCCTCTGTTTCTCATCATCTGCCGCGAGAGACTTCTTGTACAGCAGACCTGCCCATCTGTACGATATCTCTCGGCAACGCGACAGGAGTTCGAGAAAGTCTCTTTGAAGATTCGTGTTCATGGTCAATGCCTTTGCTGCCAGAACAAGAAAGCACCATAAAGCGAGGTATGCTTCAGGGTTCTTCTCGATGCGACTGATTCGATTGCGTAGCGCTTTTGAAAGTGCAAGGGCAAAACGATCCTCGGTCAGGATTGCGTGCGAGTTCCTGCAAGCCTTTTTGATGGTGTTGGGGCCTGTCTGAAGACAGATCTGAAGCAGGAACGTGGTGGTCTCTGGCTTGACGAAGTCTATCTGTGGGCTCTCGAGATGAGTTAGAAGGGCCATCCAACGTATTTCATGTCCATAAGATAGTGACATGAGTGCCTTCCCCTCAAGAATTGAAAGATGATCTGGACATAGGTGTTGCTCAGCGAGCATTTCGTTGGGTGTTTTCCCGTCGGAGCGATCGTGAGTTCGAAGGTTGAAAGACTTCAACCCCGCCGAACGAGACGGTAGCTTGACTGTGCATTGTTCAAGGACCTCATCGCTCTGGAGGAAGTCCGAAAGGAAGGTGTCACGAGTAGCATCATAATAATTCAGTTGAAGACCATTGTTGACGCAGACCTCGTCTTCTCGGAGATTGACAACGGGTTTGTTTCGCCGATGTGTGTTGAGATGGGGCTTCGCTTCGGAAAGGGGATATATGCGCTGTCCCGGTGCTTTATGCCAACGGCTTAACCCTCCGTAGTTGGCAAGAGGGTATTTGTAGTCTGGACTCTCCTTCAAAGACTGGTATTCAAGCACATCATCGACGAGATAAACCGTCGCATCTCTCCACGCTCGAAAATTTGAAGGCGGATCCAGCTCAAACACAGTCGATTTGGCCTCGATGTAATCGCTTGGAAGTGGCCACTCATGAACGAATATGCTGAGTCCTTCCGCTCTCTGTGCGTACCCGCAGCGCACACATGTATAGCTGTGACTGGTGATGATGTCGCCATGTTTGTTAGTGCTGTTGGAATACTCGCAAAAGCTCCGGTGATAGCAGTTCATCAACTCATTGTACGTCTTCTGGAGGGAATGCAACTCCTCCAACTTCTTTTTCTTTTCTCTTTCTGCTGTTTCCTCGATGATGACTAGCACCTCCTGATGGCTCGGAGACTGATCAAAATACTGGCTGGAAAAGCAGCCTTTGGTGCCAAAAGACGAAATGATCGATGGTCTGTTTGCTTGCCTGGCAATCTTTTCACGTTTGAGAAGATACTCTTCTGCCTGGTGCAGCCTGCCCATATCTTGCACGTGACCAAGGAGAAGGCCCTTATACAGTTCAATGGGAATATGGGGAGAGTACTGCCGCATTAAGGGTATGTGCGTCACGGCTGATTTGTCCATGGCGATCCAGATCTCTAACAATGTCAAGAGCATGCGCGAAGTACCTTCAGGACATTTATCGTAATGGTGTCTGGCTTCCGTGTGATACTCAATCAGAAAGTTCGCCAAACTCTCACATGTTTGCAATCCGTTGATGTTGTCTTGAATCCAGCAGGCAAGGTTTTCCGCTACCCAACTCTCGATCGCAGCAAGCTGAAACGGCTTGTACTTGGAGAAAGCCTGGCTAACATAAGATAAAGGCAGATCGACCCGATTTAGGGCCGGAACCTGGGATGTGGGATCATGGCGGCCATTGGCTGATACATCTTTTCGGAGAGTTATGGAGGACAAGAACTCGTCGAGGTCGGGAAGATGTAACTGGACGTCTCGATCCGGGTCAAGCCCTGAGAGTACTGAGAGCTCAATGGGCGCTTCAAAGTGCTGGCGAATCGAGAGCCAGCGCCCATCCAGCAGATGCGACGTCTTTTCGATGGCTCGGCGAATTGGGTCCATCCAAGGACCACTATTGGAGTCCTGCAGCTTTGACAGGCGGCGAATGATCTTGGCAGACATCGTGTGCAGAATTTCGCTTCCCAAGCCTCGCGCTTGAGCCGTTTCTAGAACATGAGCCAAGAAGTAGACTATGAACTTCTTGTAGATGTCTCTGTCCAGAACGACCACCCGCTGGAAGCCGAGTTGCAGAGTGACGCGAATGAGCAGCCATATTGGACTTCGTCTCCATGGCAGTTCACTGTTGTTCCAAATGACTTCTTCACGGGTGTGCTTTCTGATGCCTTGGACGGGCACCTCTCTTCCAAACCCAAGCAAGATGCTGGTAAGAAGCTCTGTGACAGCAGTGGGGCTTGTTGTGTCCCGCTCTTCGTCGTGTGATTGGCCGGCCTTTCTGGCCTTTGGAACGGTTTGTGACACTCTTTGATGGCTCATTGTGGCCATTGTGTTCGCGATAGTAGACTGGAAGTCAGGATCTTTGATGATGTCCCGCTTTACATGAACTGCGATGGCCGGAAATAGTCTGATGAGTCGGCCTTGAGTTGTCAAGACTAATCTGTTCTTTGGGCTGAGTTCAAACATTTCGAAGACAGTACCGTCATCGACATTTTGAATGATAACACCGGCATTTTGTTGTTTGAGCTGGACAGGTAGTATTGCGCTCTGGCAACCTAGGAAAGTATTAGAGATTCCTCGCATTTCACTGATGATGTATGCACTGCTATATTACCTGATGAATTGAGGGTTTGAAAAGCTTCGAGCAAAACATCTTCTCGAAGATGGCCATAGCTGTCGTGTAGCTGTTTCAGACTTCCCACGGTGTTGCGAGCTTGAAGAATCGTGTCTGTTTCTGACCCTTGTGCTATCTCAGCAAACGCTGAGAGGCAGCCCTGAACAACGCTGATCAAGGCATCATCCTTTGCAGGTGACAAGTCGTCTCCATCAGGCAGCTGGGGTGGAAGAAAGACGTGATGGAACAAATAGAGAATGCTCGAATGGGATAAATCACCCGCCACGAAATCATCTGGTAGAGACATTGCCCAGGTTCGGTGCTGGTAGAATTGTGCGTGGATCGCAGATAAATTGGCAATCGTCCGTGCAATATATATCGGTGTAGTGTAAATGGTGGAGGTGGAGCTTCGCAGTTGGCGTAGAGACGAGTGGCACTAGAGGGCGGGAGCTAAGGGCAAAGACAAGCGGGAAATAGACGGAGAGGGAGTTAGCTTAGAAATAAGAGCAGACGGCTCAGAATGGTGAAACCAACACAGTAGAATGGGAGGCTCACATGGAAGAGATGGTCAAGTGCTGCGCACGGCGTGCGCAGATGTCGCCTCGGCGCGCAGCCCAACAGAGCCCGCCTATTTCCGGTTCACCAACTGCATAGGCGACAGACAAGGATCATGCGTTGATGTCATAAAATTACAAGGCGGCCATATTCAATTAGCTAACTGAGAATAAGGCTTCCCGCCGACATGCATGGGCGAGACACCAGAAACCAGGGCCTGCTACACATAGACCGTGACATGGACCAATTGACGACCAGTCCGTTTCCAGGTCGAAGCAAACACCCCCGTAGGGCTCTAATCAGCCGCAAGCTCACTGCATTACGCAAGTTACAAAGAAAGATTTAAGAGGGTGCGTCGCAATCGATGAGCAAAATTACCCAAGGTTGTGAGCCGTCATGTGATATGGCAGAATTGTAGAACTTAGAGTTGTAGGACCGTATCTGAGCTGGAGAGAAATGCCACTGGGTCGCAAGCCGGGTACAAATCACTATTATATACAGGAACAGACAGGTATGTCTGGAGTATACAAGCCATAATTTCGAGTTTCCGATCGCCCAGCCGTCGGATCCAGTGTCGTTTGGTGTAGACCCCTCGCATTTCCTCCTGCGACTTCGACAGAAAGGTCGTGTACATGTTATATTACTCCCGGGGACGTTCTACGGGCCTTTTAGTGCTGCAGGGGCGCCTCGCTAAGAAATGGATTTCTGACTGCATGGTGGGAACATGCAGGTTGGGTGCCCACTCATTTACTTGTGTTCCGCCATCCAGATCTGCCTGATCTGGACAGCCAAAGATGACTGCGCTCATCGAAACACAGGAGACGACAATTTTACCAGGGGATTGGCCACCGGTCGAATCCTGCCTCGGCACAGAACCGATATGTAGCGCCGGGACACAACTTTTGATGGGCTGACCGAGGTGACTCCTGCATGCCCTAGTCTTCAACTGGAACAAGGGTGTAACTCGCGCCCCACGTACTGAATATGTCACATCTCACCTTGTATGTAGGTTGGGGGCGCAGCAGCTCAAACCGAATCAATGCTGCCGGGCCGAACTGGTACTTTTTTATAAAGCTATCTCCCACGTTGGAGAGGATCTGCTAAGCGGGGAGAAGTAAGCTCTGATCTCATTCTGTCCCAACGCATTCTCAGACTCGACAGCACACCTCAACCAGCCAGTGCCCGGACCGATCAAGATGGCCACGTCTGTCTCGCCAGGCGAATGCGGCAAGCGATTACTCCCCGTTATCATCGATCAGCTCGCTCACGAAGATCCCGACCGGCCGTGGGGTTCTATCCCTCGGGATGACTACGATCTTTCCCAAGGCTACGCAGATATATCCTACGCCGCTCTCGCGAATGCAATCAATAAGCTGGCATGGATGGTGGAGAAGTCCATCGGGCGTTCCCAGTCTTTTGAGACTATAGCGTATCTGGGAACCCCTGACGTGCGGTATCACATGGTTAGTCTGTGGTGTCACGAGAGCACAGGACACGTCCGGTCTGTGATGGAGAGGCGATGTCGGTGATCTCCAGAACAAAACATAACTCAGATCTCTCCATCTTCTAGATACCTTCTGCAGGGGTGCCAATCAATCGGATGCTGACGGATGGAACAGATGCAAATGGCAGCGTGTAAGACTGGCCACAAAGTGCTTTATTCATCTCAGCTCAACAGCCTCGCCGTCCACCTCTCACTCATGGAGAAGACCGATTGCAAGCATATGTTCTCGGCAATTGGCGTCAACGTCTCGGACATACTGAAAGACCGCCCCATGGGCGCATTCATCGTCCCCGAGCTGGACAACCTCATAAATTTGGAAGACAAAGTTCCTCATTATCCGTACACCAAGACATTTGAGGAAGCGGTCCACGACCCATGTACGTGACCGAAGTATTTGTATTTCCATTCTTCACATACAACAACGCTGACCTGGCGCACGAAGACATGGTACTTCATACGAGTGGCTCAACAGGAGATCCCAAACCTATTGTGTATGTCGGCCGCGGCAATTTCATTACTTACATTTATCAAACTGTTTGCTAACACCACTAAAGGTATACCCATGCTATGATTTCGACCCAGGATGCTCAAGAGCTGCTTCCGGACGTCTGCGGTAGGAAACGTCTCCAGGCACTTCACAAACCAGGGAAAGGCGTTCGCTTTATAATGGTCACATTGCCCTTTCACGCCTTATCTGCAGGTTTCGCGATGATAATGTCCGTATTTGGCGGAGGCGTTTTTGTCCCAGGCAAGTTTGCCTCCCTTCCATGGTGTTGTCGCGAGTTGTTCAATGACTAATGCTCCATCATACACCAGGCTTTGCACACCGTGCTACCCGCCCCGAGGAGATATGTGACATACTTGACCAGGCAAACGTGACGCTGTCCCTTTTCACGCCCTGGATGATGGATCAAATCGCTAGGCAGCCAAATGCTAAGTCCTATATCGAGCCGTTCGACTTAGCCATGTACTGCGGAGCCAACATTTCGGACACGACTGCGCGCATCTGGGCTCAGTGGACTACCTTCCAGTCAGCGTGGGGCTCGACGGAAACGCTTGCAGCGCCTCAACTTTTTGGGGACATAGAGGACCACGAATATGTCTTTTTCGACCCGATCTATTCAGGTCTCGAGTTCCGTGACGTTGAGACTACATACACGGTTGATGATGGGACAGAGATTCCACTGTATGAGATGGTTTTCACGATATCTCCCAAGATGGCGCACGTGGCGAGCTGGCATGCAAACTCCGGGGTAGATATCGCGGCGGTTGCGTCGAGCAAGGGGAAGGTGTTGGGGAAGGGGGATGGAAATTATCCGGAACTGAGGATAGGCGACATCTGGACTCCTCATCCTGACCCAGCCAAGTCTAAGTATGCCTGGAAATTCATCGGAAGAGCAGATGATATTATTACATTCACCTCTGGTGTGAACTACCACCCAGGACCGATGGAAAAGATGATCAAGAGCGAGGACGCTGTTACGGAGGTCCTGATCCTGGGAAGAGGTCACCGTCAGCCGGTGCTCATGATCGAGCTCCACGCGAAGGAAGGCGAGTTCGATAGCGAGGAGGAGAAACGCAAGCTCTGGTCCTCCCGTATCGAGGCTGCGAATTCCTCTGTCCCGGTGCACGGAAGGGTCGCATATTCGCACATTTTGATTCTGCCAGTCGGCAGCCTCATCCGGACACTGAAGGGCAATGTCATGCGGAAACAAACCGAGCGCAAGTTCGCCGAGGTCATCGACAAGGTCTACGAGAAGTCTGGTGATGAATGGCAGGATAATCGAGAGCGGTACGGCTCCATCTCAAAGAGTGTAAGTTTCGGGGTCTCGGTCGAAGAGCAAGACTCAGCCAGCTGAGTTGTTTGACCAGGGACATTTTTCGGCATACTCCGAGCCACTCGAGGTGCAAGGGCTTAATACCCCATTGAAGGCGCGGCCATAATGCGGACTCGGGCAGAAGATTGGCAATGAATCATTCGCAAGGTAACTCACAGTCAGAAGCATTGTGGTAGAGTTTATGAAACCGGCATTCTGCTCCTACCGGGCCCATGACACCAAAGTCTTGTTCTGCCAGTTCCCAAGTGCACTTGATACGTTTCGAGGGGTTGTGTATTTATAGTTATTAGAGAATAAGGAGACATGGGTTGAGATTAATTGTCTTATTATGCAACATGATGTACTTTGGGGCACTCTCATAACCTCGAACACCTGAATTTGAGGGCTTCAAGGAAAAGCGCTAAACCCGTTCTTTGGATGCGCCAAAGTAGACAAAGCAACCAACAGAGCAGCCAACAGGCACAGAACCCCTCACGCCTCGAACCGTGCTAGTTGCTGACAGGCCTGGGCGTATTCAAAACACCAACGTATCCCATGCCCACACCAATCCTCGCCATCCAAGAGCACCTGAACTCAACTCGAAATCGACCTGACCTTCTCCCACCGCCAACATGCCTTCACTCAAGCAATCCCGCATACCACCCTTCTACCGCATCTTCTTCACGTGGATCGACCCAGCCATCATCATCCCCTCGGTATGGGCGCACTTCACGGCCCCGGACTTCATCCTGGACACGTACATCCCCAAGTCCATGTCGGTGCGAAATCCTGACCACGACATGCTCTTCTTCCACCTCGCGGGCAGCTTCATGACTATCTTCGTCATGAGTGCGATCCTGCTGCGCTACACGAGTGACCTGGGCGTCTGGAGGATCGTCCAGTCCGGGATTATACTCTATGATTTTGAGATCCTGTACTCGACCTGGCATTTTCTGGAGAGGCAGGGCCGCCTGGACCCGGCGGTGTGGAGGGCTACCGACTGGGGGAACTTGGTCTTCATGGTTGTCATCATCGCTGTGAGGCTCGCATTCCTCGCGGGGGTTGGGCTGAAGAGCACACGCACTGGTGCGAATGGGAAGCGTGCCTGAGCGCTCTGCGGAGTCCACTCTTATACATTGCGGAGATTCAGGACTCATTGCCAATACCTATTTGGCGATTGTTGTGGAAGGTGCAACTGGACTTGAAATTGAACTTTTGGCAGAGTCCACATGCTCCTTGAAGTAACGGGATTTCTTTGATGCGTCATTAGGGTATTAATTCGAGATATACGTCACAATTCTCTCTTCTACTTGGTGTTTGAACGTTTGTGCCGAGCTCATGGGTATCGACCATACCCTTGAGACGCCTGAAGCTCGATCGGACGGTTATATGCGTCCATCTCACTCCTGTACCCGTTGCCGTCCATCTCGGGCACTTGCTGGTAGCCGCCGCCCGGTAGCTCCCAAGGTTTGTACTCGGAGCCAGTCAGCTCCGCTGATTGACCCGCCATCGGAATGCCGTCCCTGTGCGGAGGGCTTTCCGGGCCGTCTGGCCACTGTGCCGCAGCTTTCCTCCTACGCTTGCCTATTATGTACGCCGCCACGATGCAGCAAATGAAGATGATGCATCCGATGGCCACGCCCACACCGATTCCCGCGCTCGCGCCGACGCCGAGGCCGCCGTCAGAGCTCCCGGGCTCTGAGGTCGACGTGGGAAGAGTGGAAGCGCTGGTGCTGCTCGCAGTCCCGGTCTGCCCGTCACTGCTCGTGGTGTCGGTGGTTGTAGAACTCGTTGTGCTCCATTCTAGGTCCCCGTCTGACCTTCTGACCACCGGGCCGTAAGCCTCGACATAATATCCCCCGGTCTCCTCGACCATGAACGTTGTCGTCTTTGAAATGGTACTGACGGAGTCCGGTGAGCCAGACTCGGAGGTGAATTTGTAATACATCACTGAGACGTAACTGTCGCTTGTGTATGTTGATGCACATGCAAATGGGTCGGTATCACGATTTATACCCGTGCGACAGGTAAAACCACTTCATAGAAAATCAGCATACTCCTCTCGCCAGGCTCTCGGGTGCTCTGTCGCAGTCAAAACAGCCTTCCTCGGTTGGATGTCGGGAATCACTAACGTTGGACAACATGTTGCCTGTGTGCTACTTGTTCCCACACCAGCCTCACATGCATAATAGTATCCTGAAGGGCATATGCCCGGAGAGTAATAATATTTCTGGAATGGCGTGAAGCTTGGAGGCACGCATTGCGTTGTGTCGGGTTGACCGTATTGGATCCATTGATTATCGTTGTTTGCACCCAGATAGGTGGATTGACAATCTGCGCCGGTAGCAGTGAAGGTCGTGGTCAATGGACCGAGGTTCGTCATTATTGGAGCGGGTGCGACAAAGGAGATGCGTCGAAAAGGTGCGTGTTCCTCGACTGAATGATGAATCAGAGGTGGAGGGAAGATTGACGTATCTATGGGCACAAAAAGGTCCATGGCAGGGTACACCGCGGATTCGAATGTTCAGCTCCCCAATTATTCTCGCAGGGTTCCGATTCCTTTGGAGCCAGAGGGCCTATCCCTTCGACTGCCGTCACGGCTTAAATTCGGCGGAACCTCCTGGCCCTAACCCTACCCGAGGATGCAGCCAGTTAGATTCAGTTCAGACCCTAACCCAGATCGGATGCACCAAATCAAATTGGCTGCATCCTCGGGTAGGGTTAGGGCTCGGAGGTTCTGCCGAATTTAAGCCGTGACGGCAGTCGAAGGGATGAGACTTTACCAATCAAGCCAATGTCTCTGCCTAACGCAAGTAACGAGATGATCTTCGGTCTACGGGTTTCAGATGGAGCCGCAACCTTGGGCCTCTCGATCACAGCCAGCCACCAGAGTCTTCCGATGTTAGCCTTCCTGGCTCTTTGCCGCCGCCTTTCAGGTGTGGCGCAGTTCTTGTTTTCAGAGGTTCTACTAAATTGCGATCCTCGATGAAGTTTGTGGCGCAAATATAGAGAAGCGCAGCGTAGTGTCAAATACTCGGGTTTAACTTATTACCGGAAAATTGGCTCCTCATCACCTGGGCACACAGAACCCACCTTGTCGTGACCATCCATTCGATGTTCGCATCATCTGCACCTTGAGCCATTCCCTGTGAAATTTACTCCCGACCAGCCCCTATCTGCTTGTTGTCCTACAAACAAAGATACGCCAGATAGTACTGTTCTATGAGCGATACAGTAGTGCTTATACGGTGGGACTCTCTAATGGAAACTTTTACGATTTGCCCTCACTCACAGTTGGATCCTTCTCATGCCTCAAATCTTCAAAATGGTCCAGGTCATTTCTCGGAGTCAGAAGCAAGCCAAATATAGAAGACAAAAGAGTGGTTTCCATGCCTGCGCTGAAGAGGCTCATCCCACGGGCTTCTGGATAATTCTCCGCCAGCATCTCACAATTCGAGTCAAGCCTAACAAGCCCCGGAGTCCGAGGTGGGAGGATTGACCTGAATACGGGCCTGGCTATGCTTCACCTGAGAAAGTGACCATCAAGCCGGCAAACTTTGCATATCTCAATCAGATAACGGACTTCGTGGTGCCGTCATCATGGTGTGGGGGCCGGACTGATGTGTATGAATTCAGCACTTTGCTATCTAAATAGAGTCATCACATGACCACGAACCAAGATAATTGTACATCAAATCACCACTTGATCCTGCTGTGCAATGTCCTTCTGTACGTAGTCCTCAGATATTCATCAAAAGCTAGCTGCCCTCACGCAGCCACCGGCTCACCATCAGGCAGACTGACCATCCACTCCACAGCCCTCACAACCTGTTCCTCAAAGGGCACGTAGCTCTTGCCCAGCAGCTCCTCCTGCGTCCTCGCACTGTCGTCATTGACCGGCGAGGACTTGATCTTGCCGGGGAAGGTCAGGTGCTTAGCGAGCTCGGGCGACCTCCGCTTCAGGATCTCCTCGGCGTCCTCGAGCTTCGGCCCCGCCGGCGCGTCGACGGCCATGACCCAGACCTGGATGTTCGTCTTCGAAGGCAGCGGCACGGAGAGACCCCTGACGTGGCCGAGGGCCACGTCGTCGATCCAGACGAACTCGTTGCGGAACGGGGTCGGCTGGTCCACCGTGGGGAGGCCCAGGGCCGGGTGGATCAGCTCGCGCAGGTCCGCGAAGACCCACGAGAGAGTGAGGTTCGCCGTGCCCAGGGCCTCGGTCTTGTTCGTGACGAACAGGCCCGGCCCCAGGATCCAGCCGGGGCAAATCAGCACGATCTCGAAGTGCGAGTCGCGGTGCGCCGCTGCGTAGTCCCTCACCAGGTTGCCGCTGGCGATCTTGGAGTCGGTGTAGCGGTGGAACACCGGGGAGGTGGCATCGTCGGGCCTCTCGGCCGGCGTGGGGTAGTACGTGTCCTGGGACATGAACGGCAGGCCCGTCTGGTAGTCCGGGTGGCTCATGTCCATGTGCTCCGGCTTGAAGAGTGAGGCGACGGAGCCGGTGATCACGACCCTCTTGATGAGCGGCTCGCTCTCGGCGGCATTAAGGATGGCTTTCGTGCCGTCCAGCGCCGGGGTGCGCATGTCCATCGGGCGCGGTGGGATGGGAGGAATGGGCGAGGCGACGTGGATGATGTGGTGACAGCCCTTCACGACCTCGAGGAAGGCGTCCGGCTTGGAGATGTCCGGTATGATGCTCCATTGGATCTTATCGGCGAACCGCTTAATAGAGGAGTGGGCTGATGTCTTGTCGACGGCGTCCTGCCTGCGGACAACGGCGTGCACGTTATACCCAGCCTCGCAAAGGGCCACAAGCACGGCACTTCCCACGAGCCCATTGCCGCCTGTCAGGAGGACGCGTTCAGACTGAGACATCTTGGTGTCTTATTGTGGTGCTTCCTGGTGCTATGGGATTGTTGTCGGTGCACGGGATACTCGGCAGAAGGGCAGCGGGGAGAAGACGGTACACCTGTCCCGCGGGCTCTTTATAGGTTTGCAGGCACGTATGATAATGGGAGGGGTTAGAGCTTGTCCTCGAACAACAAGGCTAATAGTATTTGTGTAAGCTGACGTTGAAGCTATGGATCCTTGGTGTGTACTTGGGCATAGTTTAGTTTCAATATTGAAGCCCACTGACCTTGGCGCGCTTCCCACAACCAGGAGTCAGCCTCTGATGGTGTCAGCTTTCCACATGCAAGGACCCTCGGGAGTCTGAGCAACGATGGGCCTGGAAACACGTGTAAGCACTAGCTAGACTTCAGCTTACCAATCTAGGCCTTAACGGTTGACTGTTAGCTAGCTTGCTTTGGGTTTGAAGGCCCTGTGGCTCAGAAAGTCGGACGATAAGTATGCAATTTTCCCGAGAGTGGGGAAGAATGTAGCTAGAGCAGAGAGAAGTGCACACACCAGTTGACGGGTCTCATGGATGTAACTTAGCTGGGCCGGTAGCATGTCGCGACTGCGTCCCATCATCGCCCTAGCAACGTAAAGATGCATATCCTTCGTACCCACAAATAGTCGAGGTTTCGATGATTGCAGTGAGAGGGAAAAATTATTATAATATGAAACTTTGGCTGGTATACAATAAGGTGACTGATTCTTCAGCCTGGATACTACCTGCTTGGTACATGTAGACATAGTCTCGGAAAGTATTGTCATCTTCCTCGACATTACTAGACATATGGCTAGAGAATTAGATGCAGCACATTGACACGAGGCCTGAAGGTTTGAGTTTGCTGCAGTATCTATTCTCACCCGATGTATTTGCATGAGAAAAACCGTCCACGCCTCTGGTCGTCATATCGGAAAGCAATCTGATATTGCAGCCGACGTGTCCGCAGGAAAAGCCAGTAGTCTGGTAACAAAGTCAGCCACCGGAAACGTGTAAACGGGTGATACGGCAGGCGGCCGCTCGGAACGACATGCCACAGCCCAGCAGCACGACTTACTTCTTGCCGGCGTCTGTTGCACAGCAGCAGAAGAATATGGCAAGGGGCCAGCAGATGATTGCGAGGAGGACAGCCATGACGAATCCGATCGTGGGCCCTGAATTGCAGATAGGTAGAAAGGTCAGAATCACATGTATTCCCGAAATGGAATGACTTCCCGCCCTTGGTCATGCAGGTCTGGCGCTCACCGATGAATTTGAAGTGGCACGCGTTGTTCACTCCCGGCCCGCACTGAATGCAGACCACGGGTAGGGGTAAGCAATCCATTGTTGGTCTTTTTGCGGGTGCCCCGGAAGCGAGTCTGTCAAAGACGATGAAGTGTCGTGAGAAGGGGCCTGGAAGCAACAGAAAGGCCGAGAAGTCAACAAACTTTATGTGACGTCAACCGCGCCCTGAGCACAGCCCCGAGAAGCCCGGATAATGATCTTCAGGCCAAGCGAAAACCCCCACAGCTTGTTACTTGCAGGGTTAGGACTGCCCCTTTTCCCTACATCGACCTGTCGTGGATGCCGCACTTTGGACTGGATATATTGTTGATGGGGACATTACATCCGAGAGGGCAAGCTGGTTGAAAAGATACCACCGTACGTGGGGAATCAAGACCATGCCAAGGGTCATTGTCACGAGGTTAAATACTCGATCTCTTGGCCCTGGCACACACCGTGCTCATGGCCACCAGTACGATTACGAGGGTGTCTGCTACGTCAAGACGGACTTGGCCTTTCAACAGACATGGATCCAACAGGGTGACATGATTTTTGTATCGGTATAATGCCAGCAGGTAAGTATATATTCGACTAGGCTTTCTAGATCGCAGTACGGTCCGGTCCGGATGACGCTACCTGTCCTCGTCAAAATCGCATCTCAAGCTGTATTTTTGACACAGCCTGTCCCCTTATCAGCCACCAGACGCGACTTCGGAACAAGAACACTGCACCTCCTGACCAGACAAATCCCTACTTGCTGTAGCTGCTGCTGGTCCTCTTCTTCTGCAACTTCCTCCTCCCGCTCCGCTGGGACTCGAAGGACGAGCGAGCACTGGCGGCCGTGCTGACAGGCTCCTCGGGGGCATGCTGCTCCGGAAGGCCAAAGGTGCCAGCCGGGAGGACCTCAAAGTTCGAGTTCACCTTCCTCGTGGTTGTGTTGATGAACCTGCAGGTGGTGTCTCTGTCAGCTTCTGCTCGCTCATAACAAAAAGGGGGAAGTCACTACTCACGAATCACTAGGCCCAAAAGTAGGACTCGGCTGCGCGGCGGAAGAAGAGGCAGCGCCGATGGGTTTCTGCTGCTGGTCGGAGGTGAACGACTGGGGGCGAGGTTGCTGGATGTAGGCGGCGCTCCGGCTGCTATTCGGAGGGTACCGCAGCGCCGTGGCCGGCGTCGACTGCTGCGACGCGGCGTCGTGCTGCTGCTGCTGTTGCTCGTGGATGGTGCTCCGGTCCTCGGACGACGAGTGCCGCGCGTGCCCGTTCTGCGGTGAGGAGCGGCGGGAGCGCCTGCGTCCGAACGTCATCTCCCCAGGGGCCTGGGTCAGGTCGCTGCTGGAGAAGGCCGGGTGGTGCTCGAGCGGGGGCGGTCGGGAGCGGGGCGAGAATTCCTTCAGTTCCTCGATGTTGGTCACGAAAGACTCGGCTGACGAGGTGCTTGAAGCCCGTGATATATGTTGCCGTGGTTCGTGGCTTCGAGGTGCCGTGGTCAACGGGGATATTGGCTGCGTGCTGCTAGCTTCAGCCGGCCCAGACCCAGCTGCTTCTCCTGAACTGCGATCCGAGATGCTGTGAAGACTTGATCTCCGTTGTGGGATCGATTGGTGGCTGGGCATACCCCGCGCAGGCGCGGTGGGTGTGGCAGCTTGTGGGTAGAACCGCTGGGGTTTCCTCGCCTGGGCGTTAAGGCGGAATTCTATGGCTTCTTTCCCACCGAGCTGTTTCTTCGGATGCTCAATCCACGACTCGGACGAGGTCATCTTCTTGAGAGACCTCTGTATCCGGCCCAGAGGCCCTGAGCGTTCAGACCGGCCATCCCGGTCCTGCATTGGACTTCTGGCCTCCTCGTGCTCCATACCACTGAGCGGTTGCCGTTGATTTGCGCCGGAACCATTCGATTGAAGAGCACCTTCTGAAAGGGGCAGACTCTCAAGCTTCTTCGCCGTCTGTGTCGAGGGCTTGACAATCTCCCTTCTGGAGATCCTGCCAGCCCGGACAGATCCCCTGCCAGACCTCCTGCTAGAAATCGCATCAACATCCACGACCGGGGTCTTAAACTTCCTCTTCGAGCACCATCTCCTATCCGGCGGTCGTGACGCCAAAGACGCCATCCTCGCAACCCAGACGCCGTCCACCTCGACGCCGGACTCGAGGGCCTTGACGCCAAACGGGATCTCGGTCTCAAGCCGGGACCTCCGGTGGGCAGGGAGCCCGGACCTGCGCATTTGCGCCGCGCGCACCTGCTTCTCGGCGTCGAGCTCCTCGATCTTCTTCATGTGGCGGTTCGTCCACCACAGTTTCATCAGGCCGACCAGGAACACGAAGGCGATGCCCATCGCTAGGACGAAGGTCATCTGCTGCCATAGCTCCCAGGAGACAAAGAAGGTCCCATTTGCCATGCTGTGATATCGGGGTTGTTCACCCAGGACGACGGGAGCGGGTGCTGACAAGTGCGAGGGCCGGGGGATCAGTTGACAACCACGTGGGGTTTGGGTGGGTTTGGGTGTGTGTATCACGGCACCTTGGCCGGACGCTGACAATGGGAAACCGACGGCTTTTCTGTTCGTTCACACGAGGTCATGGGCTGGTCGTGCCTGGTATGACCCGCCTGGGATCGCAATAAGACAGTTGGACCATGCAAGCTGTTGTGGCCCCAAAGCCTGCAGATACGACGGGCGAATAGGATGAGGGAAGCCCGGCCTGACCAACACAACTTGATCTGTTGGACACAGGAAAAGGAAGCAGAAGAGATGTATCCCAAATTGATGGCGGTCGGAGCAAACGGCAGACCCGATGAAAAAGAAGACCGATACAGCTGCAGAAGCAGAATCAGCCCTGAGTTGGCCTGTGAGACAATGACGCGGATACGTACAGGAGGGCAGAAACCCAATGGGAAAGTGATCGCGGGTAGGGCGCCCATCGCTCAGCTCAAAGTGCCCTCGACTGGGAACGATGGGCGCCCTTGTTTTGTGCCCTTGCTGCCGCTGAAAGATTCACTTTGGCTTCATCGTAGTGAAGTTGCATTCTTGAATGCATCGTCTCGTCTGGGGGGTCACCTGCCAGATCGGTGCTGCTAGGCTAGCGTGGCACAGCGATCCATGTTGCGACCGCCGGCCAATCAAGTCGAAACGGGCTGGTGAAAGAAGCAAGTGGTGATGTGCTGACAGCTCGGGTCTCGGCAGTGCTTTTCGCGAACGTAACCCTGTTCATCACATCCCCCAGGTGGGATGACCCCTCCTGCTTTTCATCTTCGAGTGCATTTTGTTGGTCGAATGATTTGTTCAGTGACTGCACATCCAAAACACACAACGGGCTATATTGTTTCCCGCTTACCTACAACGGCGACAACCTGTGCATTTTCCAACCTCAACCTGCAGAACATTGACCAGCACTCCAAGCGATTCAAAACGATCCTTCTATCCTGTTACACGCAATGCAGCTGGGCTCGTATGCCAACGAGACCCGGGTATCTTCTCTATTCGCTTGAGGCCAAGAGCGTTCTTGGTGGTGACGATCACCAAGTAGCAGCCATACAGCCCACAACCCGTGGATGTCAGCGTTTCATTGGCCGACAGACTCTGACTAACAGTCCGGACGTTACTCCAGGTGAGCTGGTGAGGTGCGGCTGGGCCGCCGCTCTTACGGGGCTTAACCATCGACAAACGCCTCCTTTCGAGCCTGCTGGTGGTTCTTCTCCGGATGATTCGCAATCAGGCGCTGTAGGAATTGACAGTCAGCGTTTCCGTTCGCTCGTCCAAGAATATGCCGAGGCGATCAGTTGAATACATACTACCAAGTTTCGCAGCAAACATGCAATCGTCACCTTGCCCACGGAAGGAATATAGATGGACGCCTTCTCCTTGACAGCAGGGCCATCAAAATTGCGGAAGGACGAGAAGTTGATGCACACAGCACCATCCCGGATCAGGTCGATCGGCAGCTTATAGCTTTCGACGGGAACTCCTCCGATCACAACGTCGCTAATGGGGAGGACATTCTTCAAGTCCCAGCCCTCCTTGTCCTCGACCTGGTGGCGGTGGCTCTTGATTCCCTGGCCGCGGGTGAATAGCTGCACGCCGGTGATGTCAACCGAGTACACCTGCGCGCCGTCATTTGCTAGCAGCGCAGCGAGTGGCCGGCCGTTGACCTCTGAACGGTTGATCACCGTGATGGTCTTTCCATACAGCCTATTGCCCTCGGCGAGGATCGGGTTGTAGATGTGCAGGTGTTCCAGGATCTTGAGGACGGCGAGCGGCGTGCAGGGGAGGATGGACTTCTTCAGGTTCGTCGGGGGATCCAGGTACCGCACATTGTGGTACATGTTACTCAGGTGCTTGAAGCAGAGGCCTTCGACATCCTTCTCGAGTGCCACGGTTTCCTTGATATAATTGTCCTTGGCGACATTGTCGGGCCATATTGGGTAGTAGACAAGGATGCCGTTGACCTCGTCGTCCTCATTGGCCGTGCGGACCTCCTGCTCCAGGGCTTCCTTATCGATGCGTCGCAGGTCGAAAGTGAAACCGCTGTTGTGATCGAGTCAGCAGCTGTGCAACCAACCCCTGAGGGACAGCCGCGTGGCCGTCGGTTCCGGAGGTGAGTCCAAGCCCCCGGGAACAGCAGCGCAATCAAGAGAAATACTCACTTTTCCTCGCAGGTCTTTTGTGAGTATTCTGCATACTTCACTGCGGCCTCATCGTCGTTGGCCAGAAAAGCCACGAGCCGGGGCTTGCCGTTGCCAATAGATGCGAGAGTCTCCTGGACCTCTTTGAGCAGCTTCTTTGCTATGGTGTCTGCAAGAATGACCTTGCAGGTCTTTGGGGGTGCAGCCATGCTCTGGGGACAGGAGTGGGTCAGTAGTTGAGAGCAACAGAGAGTGGCTGTCGATGTCATCGTGAAGTGATTAGAGGGTGGTGGAATGGCCACAGCCATGGCTGCCCGTGGGAGGTGTGATTCATATATGGATTGATATGGTACGACACAAGCCATGCTGGGTACAGGGCAATACACTTGCCTCCACAAGTGTCGAATTTGAGACGATGGAGTGGATTCACTTACACAAACCGGAGCGGAGCAGATGTGGGTGACGAGGCCTGGGTATTATATGTACTCGATCGGAGACAGCACAGATGTTCTCTGGTCGCTCCTCCTCGTGCACTTGGGCAGCTGGCTTGCTTGCCTTCCCACCTTCGCTGGGAGACTGACAAATTGGATCAATGGTCGTCTAGTTCAGGGGGGAGGCGCATGGGTAGTCTGCCAGTTGATCACGCCAGAACAATCGAAGACGATGAAGAAGAAGATCCGTGCCTGGAGCCATGCTGGCGCCAAAAATTCCACGAGTCCAAATTCTTCACCATGACTCTGCATTGACGGGACCGTAGAGGGGCTGGCCCCTTATCGATTCGCCGATAACAGGAGTCATAGCAGAAATTGCAGGCCCTGAGCGTTGCCCCTCTTACCAGAACAAGTATAGCGGCGGCTCAGTAGCACGAACGACAGGGGCCTCAATCCCGAGAGGCTTATCACCGCCTACCAGATTGGGTGTTGTCCCCTACAACCATCTCCAGAAAGTCGCCATCCCACTTCCCCAGCCGGCAGTATTTTCCGCTTCGGCCGAACAGCTTAACGAGTGCTACCCGGTGACCGATTCCACCGTTTGCCTTGGCTGTCGATAGCTGAGCGTCGTTCGTGTCTCTGGTCTCAATCAGCGTCTGCATCGCGCACGGTCATCCGAAGCATCCTTCCTTCGCAGCTCTGGATTCCGAGAGCGAAAAGAGGGTACCCACCATGTCGACCTACTTGGAGGAGCTCGCCGTGCGCTTTGTCGAGCGCGATGGCCTCTCGCTTGAGGACCAGCAGAAGATTGCGGCCGATGCGGCTGACTGTGAGTTTGAGCGACGGCCAAGAGCACATCCTTCACCACTATTACCATGAACAAGGAATTGACCGTTGAAACAGATGTCGTCGACCCCGCAAAGCATGGCTATCCACAGGACCAAACAGTGCTGACCTTGGTCAAGTCAATACATCGATGGATCGCCCCCGGAGATGGCGAGCAGCCTTCAGACTTCGCAGAAAGGAACAGAGAGAAGAATGCGAGAGGTACGTTGAGCTCTCTGCCTTGATTGGACTTATGCTGCGCGTCATCGATACTGACAGACTCACAGGTCTGAAATACTTGGCCATGACCTTGACTGCGCTGCCCAAGGATTACTTGCAGTCCACACACAGTATGCGAGCTCTACTATGTGTCATCTCCTGCAGTGATAAGTGCTGAGCATTTTATACAGTCAAAATGCTTTCGAGTTTCTTCAGCTCGATCTTCCAGCAGCAAGATCCGGCTGGCCTTGCAGCAGCAACGGATGCTTTGCTTGTCCTGATCGCTATGAGCAACTTCCCGCCCTCGTCCGCGGATGATACTCTCGCAAATCTTGGGAAATTGGATCCCGATAATTACACAAAACAGCTTGCAAAGACTCGACTGCAAGTCCTCCAAATCGTTCGGACCCTGCTTCTCAATGATAAGAGCGCGCGAGTCCTCCAGAAACGTTACGAAGGTGGCGCATTTTTGCTGCCTATTTTGGCTCTTGCAAAAAGAGAGAGGGATCCTGTCAATCTACTGGAGTGGTTTCAGACATTGGAGAGAGTGTTAAAGAACAACACCATTTCTCCCGAGGTTTCACTCGCCGCTTTCGAATCATTCTCACCATTCTTCCCCATCTCCATTCGCAAATCCACGGCTGGCGGACCGGAGGTCACAGAGGACGAGCTGAAGGAGGCACTGAGGGCTTGTTTTGCGGCCAACGGACTTTTGGCAGAGCACGTATTTTCATTTTTGCTCGAGAAGCTCGATGACGGCGGAAGTTTGACTGCATCAGCCAAGGTAAGATTTCTACTAGTCCGCATTGTTCTGTTCTGTTTTGTTCTGCCTTGACTCTCCGGCATATCCCCCGTCGGGTGTACTAGAACTGACAGAAACAGCTCGATATTCTTCGCACAATCAAGGCCTGCGTGGTAGGCTACGCGCCCGTTGACACCAGTCTCGTGCCTTATGTTACGAAACTGTGGTCTTCTCTCAAGTACGAAGTTCGGAATGGAGAGATACCGGAGGCGATCCAGGAGACGCTTTCCGTCTTTGAGTGTATCACGAGCCGACTCGCCAAGTCCAACGACACCGAGGCAGCCCTGATCGATTTTCTGTCACAAACATGGAAAGACACTGCTGAGGACCTGGAGAACCCGACGTACACTGAGCAGGCTGGATCGATCCTGATCAGTATAGCTGGCGGCAGCGTGCTCGCCTTTTGCCGCACGAATCCTCGTCTGCTTGAGGCTGTGAAGCGGAACATTGGCCAGCCAAAGTCACCAGCTCATACCAAGAACCTTCTTGTGCTGCTCAACAACCTGATTCGAACTCATCGACGTCTGTCAGCCAAGGTGAACGAGTGGGCCGAACATGACAAGCGGGCATTCAATGCCGACGGCTTTGAGATACCGGTGGCCGTCATCGACGACATTTATTTCAAGCTTTTTAGGGAAAACACTGTCGAAAATCCCACCAAAGATCAAGTCGAAATCGCCAAGGAAGCAATCAATGGCCTTTCTTTGGTAGTTGATGTGCAGCGACTCAGGGCTGACTTCACGACGACGCCAGCTTACGAGCACGACACATTTAAGGAGATCTGCACAGCTCTATCTTACCGGGCCACGAACTCGTTCAACGTCTCGCCCACAGCTTCGGCAGAGCTCTATAACATTGATGTTTCTGCTGTTGCGGCCCTCAAAACCGTGGTGAAGGTGTTTCCAGAGGGGTATGCCAAGGTCCTTTCCGACCTGGTGGGCGAGGTTGAGAAGAGGACCTGGAAAGGGACCGTATCAGAGCGCACCTTCGACGACCTGCACAACGTATGCCAACGTGTAGCGTATATCGGCTGCGCTGACATACCCAAATCTGAGATGCCGATCATCAACTTCGCGTCCTTTGCAGGCACGATGCTTAACATTTTGAGTGTTCTGTTCAACGCCGAAGCCAACATAAAATTCTGTGCTGTTGTCGCTGACTCCCTCGCCACGGGAATGGCGTACTTTATAAAGGCAGCCGAGGAAAAAGGACTTAGGCAGACTGAGGCCGTCACGGACAACTGGAAGGTCGAGGACCTCGAGCATATGTTACACGCTGAGGTACCGGACTTTCCCAAGTTGCGTTACAAACAAGTCAACCTCTACGACCCTATTCTGTCAACGAAGAGTGTCAAAGCTGCTAAGCATTCTGTCTTCACGAGCTTTCAACTCGTGGGAGTTTATGTCGTGTCTGAGCTATATCAACACGCTACCACTCTTTCGGAGTCCACTGACGGTGGCGTACCACTACTGCGCCTAAGCGACGCACTTCGTTCCGCTGACAACATCGATGGGGACAACCCGCATGTAAGCGACAACTTTGCCGCGTATCTTGGCGAGTTGGCTCGGGCTGCGTGTCTCGTCCTTCGAGAGCTCAGACCTGGTGCGCAGTCATCTTTGGATATGGACAATAGAGTTGCCGGTTGTTTCAATGATGGACTCCGCTGGGAGAGCAAGACGAAGCCCTTGGTGTTGTTTGGCGATTCGGAGCTTTATGCACTGTCTGGCGGCATCGCCCAAGCGGCGCACTCTTCGATCGTGACGACACTGGTAAGTGAAAATAACCCAGTTTCGGCGTATGACGTGCGATTTCCTAACATCTCCTTCCTGCCAGACTGACTCTAATCTTCTCAACTTTCTCACTGGAAACATTGATCTCCCGATCAAAAGCAGCCCCCGTGTAGAGGCTATCCAGGATTATATTGCCTTCCTACTTGCCAACAAGTTCAACACTCAAACGGGTAGGCCCCACCAGACAGAAGTGCCAAGCCACAACATTTGGACTATGGTCCTTCAGAGGATCGAGGAAGGCCTCAAGCAGCCTGAGTTCTTGGAGTTGAGAGAGGCCTGCCGCTTCGCGGCCATCCTTGCAGGAGCCTTTGCCCGCCGCGACCGCCCCGCGGCGGCGCTCTCCTCGACCATCAGCCACGCTGCGGCCAAGGCGGGCACAGAGATGGGGCCATACGTCGCGCGCATCCTGTCGCAGCTCTTCTCGGCCTCCAAGAAGGGTCTCCTCGACTCGGCGAATCACACCATCCAGAAGCCGCTCTACCTGCAATGGACCTACCAGCAGTGTATACAGCCGGTCCTGAACCTCGCATACCCACTATCTCGCGAGGACGTCAGCGTCATGTACTCGATCTACGTCCTCCACGCCATTAAGAGCTTGGCCCTGGGACACTACGCTGATGACGCGCCGACCGTCGTCCGCATTGTCCTCGCCGCCATGCAGAAGGCCACCAACAGTTACGACGTCGAGGCCGCGTGCGGCCTCGCCCTCCAGATCCTCGCCGGCGAGCCCTCTCTGTTCCGGTCCCACGTCGCCTCGCTCGTCAAGGCAGCAAAGAGCGTGTATGGCCGTTCGCTGCCTGTGCCAGTTGTCTACGACCGGGCGCTGACGGCGCAAGATGACAAGGAGTGGCCCACTGACAAAAAGGAGTACACGCAGGCCGCCCGCTTTAAGTACGCGGGCGACAGGGAGAAGATCCGCAGGATGGCGCTAAGGACACTGGAGGTGCTCCCGGCGCAGCTGGATGAGAACGATCTGCGGGCGTACGCCGACGAGGTACGGACGCATCTGTCCGTGGCTCTGGGCGACAGGGTCAGGGACGTCCGGCGCGCTGCTGAGGCTGCACAGTCCTCTTGGTCCAAGATCTCGACTTGAGCCAGATGAGACTGGCGCGATGATGATTTTTTGGTCACAAGGAATCTGGTTTAGGACTTTACCTGGGCAAGATGAGCAAGTCGAGTATCCGATTGGAATAGGATTGGTCCAGATGGTAGGGGCCTGGATTCGGCTTGATGGTTTGCATTGGATGTTAGAGTAGATACCCCTTGGCTACGTAGAGTAACGTACAGCACATGAACACCTCAGAGTGTGGGAAACTTGAACCGACAGGTTCCCTTCGTGACTGTGTCGATGTCATCCTTGCCGAGCCTGCTCTTTTGAACAAGGTCCGCAGCATTCGACCTAAGGGATGACCCATAATTCGTGATTGAAGTTGTCAATGCTTGCTGCCCCCCAGGGCGCTTGGGGGACTTGTGCTAAACTACCGAAATCCCGTGAGCTGTGTATTCATAGGACGGCGGACATCGCACTTTGTCGTGGTGGTAGAGCCGAGCCTGAATAGAAACGACGTAGCATGAAACCCAGCGCACCAATATGCGCAGTGTGGTGATTGTCATTAAGAAGTCCCATTGAGGTTATCCGCTGTGGCTAAAGATGACACATTTACATATCCCGTGAGCACCAACCAGATGTCTCACTCCAGCACCCTTGTCCGACCTCTACCTCGCTCTACGCCTTCCTCCTCTTGCCGCCCTTCTTGGCGTTCGACCCCGTGGCCTCAGCCGTGTCTTCGGGCGACGCCCCGGCAGCAGCCAACATGGCGCTCAGCTCCTCCTCGGTGTACTGAGGGGCCGCGGACCCCCCGGCGGCGGCTGGGGCGTTGGCCCTCTTGGGGTCCAGGCTGCCGATGACGGGGACGGTGGAGGCGAGCATGGTCTGGAAGGGGGTGGCGACGAAGCGGCCGGCGGCGTCGAACCACTCGGTGAAAGAGCGGGACAGGTTGATGGTGGTGGGGGTGCCGGTCCTAGGCGTAATGGTGACGGTCAGGTTGTAGATGGGGACGTTCTTCTTGGTGTGCGTCGCGATCGTGACCTGTGCGTTTCCCGCGTGTTAGCCGTGATTCCACCAAAATTACCCAGAGGCTCCGTTGTCGTCATCAAGAACAGATAATACGTACCGTCTCGCCCCGCGGCGCGGTGCCCACGTATACGATGCCCTTCTCCCTGAGCCATATCCACAGCGTGAGGGCCGTGTTGAGCAGAGAGTAGACGGCCACGGCGCCGGCCGTGTAGTACTTTGTGCTCTCGAAGCCGAGCTTGTAGTCCCAGAGGAAGCAGGCCGCCGCGACGAGGAAGGCGGAGTACCCCAGGGCGAGCCGCACGTCGGTCAGGGTGTGCGACTGCTTCAGCCCGAGGCTGTTGAGGTAGTTGGGGAGCGCATCGTCCGAGGTATTCTTCAGGTCTGCGAGGTTGTAGAGCGTGATCTTCTCGGCGGAGACTGCCATCTTGTGTTCGTGTTGTGGCTGCTGCTGGTGCTGATAATTGTGCTGCTGCCACGAGCTGGCTTTCCGTCTGTGAGCGCGGTTGGAGACAAGAATGTCCTGGAGTAAGATCCAAGTGGACAGGTGTTGTTGGACTCGGGACTTTGGGCTGGTGGTGATCTCTACAAAGGTGTCCTTCTTGGGGGAGCTCGAACAGGGGTCCGTCAGCCAGGAGGTCCAAGCTTTGGCAGTAAGCTTCCTTCCCCAATCCCCAACTAGCCGGGGTGTTCCCTCAGAGCCGCAACCCGCAACCACACCCGCCTGGCTCCCACCAAAGCTTCAAGCAGAGGCACAGCTCCGTTTCGGTCTTCAACAGCTCAACCACAGAGACATACAACAACCAAGTTGTCGCCATGGCCCAGGTACCGGTGCAGACGATCCATAGGGATCCCCAGTTGTTGTAAGGCACCCTGAGTCGGAGACGGCTTCCAAATTGATAGCGCCTGGCTGACCTCGCTCGCAGCTACTGGATCTTGTTCCCCATTACGGTGGTGATGGTACAGTCCCCCTTCTCGTCTACCTCCCTGTCAAACCCTCCCAACACCAGCTAACCAAGCTCGCCCCTTCAGGTCCTGACCGGAATCCTACGACACTACGCGACCGTCCTCCTGGCGACGCCGCCAAAGGCCCAGGAGCTCAGGGCACTCCGGGAGCAGCGGTCGCTGGCGCACGGCATCCAGGTCCGGTCCAACTTCCACGTGCTGTCGCGGCGGTCCTTCAACGCCCGCCGCGACGCGCTGACCGCCGCGTACGAGTCCGGCGCCTACCTCAAGGCCCCCGAGAGCAAGGGCCAGGCTCCGCCCAACCCGATGACCGACCCCAACGCCATGGAGGGCATGATGGGCGCCATGAAGGGCCAGATGGCCATGATCATCCCCAACACCATGATCATGAGCTGGATCAACGCCTTCTTCTCGGGCTATGTCATCAGTACGTCGAGGCTGGGGTGCTGTGGAATTTTTGTTCTTCTTGGGAGGGGCCTGCTGACCATAATGACTACGCAGTGAAATTGCCGTTCCCCCTGACCATCAAGTTCAAGAGCATGCTTCAGGCTGGTGTGGCCACCAAGGACATGGACCCCAGGTGGATGTCTAGTATTTCGTGGTACTTCTTGTGTATTTTTGGACTACAGCCTGTCTTCAACTTCATCCTCGGTAGTGACAACGGTACGTCCCCTCTCCAGAACGCACAGCCTTGCTTTCCTAGCTAATCAATCTCCTCTAGCCGCGAACCAGATGGCTCAACAAATGGGCCAGATGGGTCCTCAACAAGGCCAGCAGATGTTTGGCCCCGGTGTCGACCCGAACAAGCAGTTCCTCGGCGAGGCGGAGAATCTGGCCGTCATTGAGCACTACTCCGTCCTCGACAATGTGGAGGACCGGCTTCTAGAGAGTGTCAAGGTGTAGACGGAGCCGGCTGAGGTGCGATCGTAGCAGGACGGATGGGTATGCGATGGGGGTATCTAGATGTGTAGATATATATGCCGTTCGAAAGGCCGGCAGGATGACCACAAACCAGAGAAGTCTTTCAAAACTCCCACCAGAGTGTGCAGCCCAAGCCCGGGTTCTTCATGCTCCCCTTGATGATGTAGGGCGGCTTCCTCTGCTCCTCCGGCTGCTCCTCGCCAGGCGCGACGGTTGGCTTGGTGGGCGTCTGGTCGTGCCACTCCTCGCCAATCACGGCAAGGCGGACCGTCTCGTGGACGTCCCACCACATGGGGCCCGTCTCGTCGTTGTTCCAGACCCAGAGTTGCTCGTTGTGGTCGAACTGGCACCCGTCCGGCAGCTCCTCGGCCTCGACGAAGATGTCGCTGAAGAACTCCGTGCGCACTAGATGGATTCCTGTCAGTCACAGTCTCTGTAGGCAGCGAGGGCGCTGGTCGTGGGAAAGACCTACCGTGGATGCCTTCTGGCGTGCACTTGGAGATCTTGGCCATGATGACCTCGCCTTTGAAGGGGCGGAAGACAACGAGGCGGAATTCGGCTAAACGTCGGGGAGTCAGCTATCTAATCCTTTGCTGTCACGGTACTCTCTGGGGGAGGCAGCTGTACCGTTTACGTTGGCGTTTCCTGTCCCCTGACGAACCAGGCCCTCTGATGCCCACAGGAGATCATAGAGGCAGATACAGAGACCGATCTTTTGTATCACCTGTCTTGAACAGTTAGCAATGCGTCTCATCAGGGACCTTTTCTTTGTGAGACCTGCCTTGTTTGTGTATTTGGCGTTAATGTTATCCTCGATGGCATCGCTGCTCTTCTTGTGGAAGTCCTCGGGCGTGATCTGGACCAGGTCCGCAATTTTTGTCTGGCGAGCAAGTCAGACTGCCATGTTCTCAAATTCTGCATTGGGGGAGTTATCATTTACTAGGATAAACATTGTGATTCTGACAAGGAGGCAATTCTTGTCCTTGGGCTCAAGGTAAGGCGTATCAGTGAGTCTTGTTTCAACCCTCGAGACTGACTGATTGCGAAGTGAGGGTTAGTGTGATTTAGCTGGGGTCGGCGACGAGTCACAGGTCCATGATAGCACCATGCGAATTCACCACCGAGATGCAGATCTACTGGAATGAATAAATGTCAGGAATTGGACATGGCATCTGGACAAGTCACTCCAAACCAGTATTGCCTAGAAAGTGTCCTTGTGTCACTCCTGATCAGAGATTCGAAATACTCTTCACAGTCTGCATCTCTCCCAGCGGTCCATGCACGGATCAGCAAGTGCCCCCACACTTGATCGGCGCTAACAAGGGGGCCTTGTTGCCCAAGCGCACCCACTACCCAAGCTGCCTGGGCTGAAATCCAATCTCCACGCCATCCCATCCCCAATCCAACTCTGAATCCCTTCCACCACCCACCATCGACCCTCAACTACAAAGCTTCTGGTAGCATCCATCCGTTCGCCCCCGCCATCACCACGACAAACAAGTGTTATTTCCAAAGAGGCTGTATCCAATACTCCTTGCCAAGTCACCCAATCCGTGGCTCCTTTTCTTTGTTCAGCAGTCTCTGCTACCGTCAAGCATCGCTGGCTTCTATCGAACCCCTGCCCCCCCAATACCCATCGGTCACCGTCTAGTAGAGACGATTTTGGGTCTTCTGTCGGAGAGGCTTGGCTTTTCAACTATCCATCTCCCAAGTGACCGACCGTTCGACGACACGACAGCGTCGGGGAAAGACAAGACGAGGAGCCATCATGGCTTATAATTACGGTCCTCCTCCGCCCGCTCCGCCCCCTGCCCCTCCAGCGGCTGGTGGCTACCCACAATATCCTCCATATCAGAGCCAAGGTGGCCGTGGTGGCCACGCGGGAAGAGGAGGCAGAGGGAACCACCACTCCCAGGCAGGTGGCAGACCCGACTACCAGGCTCCCGGCCCATACGGATACAACCCACAACAACCTCCTCAACATCAGCCTCAGCCATACGGCCCGCAGCACCCGGGACAGTACCCTGCCCAGCATCCGCAGACAGGTCCTAGCGGATATCCCCAAGCTCCTCAGCAGCCACCACAGCAGTGGCCGGATCAGGGACACCAGCATCATGCCCCAGGTCCCAACGCTTTGCCGCCGCAGAATTACCATCCCAACTACGCTCAGCACCTCTATCATCAACAGCAGCAGCAGCAGCAGCAGCAGGCCTACGGTCAGCAGCAACCACCACCGCCGCAGCAGCAGCAGCCGGCATATGGAGCCCCTCCACCACAACCCTATGGGCAACCGTATGCTGCCCCCCAACCGCCAAGTGGTCCTCCTCAGCAATGGGGTGCTCCAGCTCCCGCGCCCTCGCACTCCCCCCCGAATCAGCCCCATCACCAGCAATATGGAGGTGGCCGTGGCCGTGGAGGACATCACAACTCGTCCAAAGCGCAGCCTATGGGACCACCAATCAGAATGGGGTTTGACAATGGACCTCCTCGGGACCCCAATGCTCCAGTGAACACTGGGTACCCGCCGCAGCCATACGGCCCTCCTCAGGGACCAAGCCCATATCCTCCTGCGCCTTATCAAGGCTACCCTCCCCCGCCTGCAGCACCCCCTGTTACTGGTCCCCCACACCAACACGGCGGTGGGTTCCAACAGAATGGCCGCCATCATGGTCGAGGAGGGTTCAATAACCACAGCAACAACTTCAGACAGCGCCCCGGGTTTAATGATAACAAGGGCCGTCATCACCATCACAATAATAACAATAAGAAGTCAGGTGGTCCTCCCTCAGCTCCGCAGGCGCACCATCAGAAGCCTGATGCCGCTTCGGCTGGAAAGAAGAAGAAGCGCAAGACCAATACTCTCGGTCTCACACCTGGTGACGAGTCTGAGGACGACATTGACGAAGAGGCCAAGCTCAGCGAGCTAATTGGCAGCGAGGTTCCCCAGTATGTCTCATTGTACTTGCTAGCAAACGACCTTTGTGCTAACTGACCCACCCAGACTCTCAGATATCACTGCGTGGATCGAAGAACGCAAGCGCAACTTTCCTACACAGAATCGCGTCAAGGCCAAGTTGGCCACAGGCAGCACGAGCAAGAACGGCGATGCCAAGGATGAGCGTACGTTAGATCTCGAGAAACAACAGGCCAAGGCCGACAAGCTCCGTCGAGAGCTGGAAAAAGTCGAGTCCAGCCTGAAGAGGAAGCGCGAGCAGCAAGACGCCGGCGACGACGTGCGCGGAGTTGCTGCTAGTACCTCGAAGTCGCCCTCGATCAAGTCCGAGGATGAGAAGCCCGAGGTGGCGTCTGTCAAGCAAGACCCCAATGCTAACCTTCCCCCGCCTCCTAAGAAGGCCGACCCCACCAAGCACTGCAAGTACTATTCAACGGGAGGCACATGTGGCAAGAAAGGCAAGTGCCGCTTCGTCCATGATCCGGCCGTGAGAGAAGCTGCGTTGAAAGAGCGGGAGATGAACGGGGGACGAATGACGCTTCAGCAACGGTTGACGCTCAATGACAAGGATCAAGAGGATTTGACAATTATCAAGACCCTCGCCTACCTCAAGGAGAAGGGCTTGATGGAGGCCAAGTCAGCCTCGAATGGCACGGCTGCAGACGATAAAACCCCCACCCCAAGCACCAAATCCTCATTGCCTCCTCCTCCAGCCAATGGACTGCCGCCTCAGCCACCACCGAGCGTTGTGTCGACGCCGTCAGTCCGTTACCAGGGCTGGAATCTCAGCGGATTTGGCAACACTGGTGTCAAGAGTGACCATTAGCATGCGCTTCCTCCTCGACCCATACCCAGCCTAGCCGTACGCTGGCGACACGAACGTCGTGTGCGTTACTGTACATGTTGTGGGGTTCGATTACCAACAATTTAAGTTCAAGATTCAAGTTTGGGGGATCCTTGGCTTGCCTTTTTCGTGTGTTTTCTGTTACTTGGCAACGGCGCTCGGGAGGATCAGGTGGTCAAATAAAAGCATGGTGGGCGGGATAGACAAGTAATCCAGACCCTCACGGCTTGCTTCACCCTTCTTTTTTCTTTGATAGGTCTACGCTTGTCTAATAAAAGCATTCTTTTGGTACCCCAGGACATGTCATTCTCTCAGCATGGAGTTAAGAAGGCCTTCATCTTGTTTATTTGGAGTGGATGATCGTGACGTCCTTTGGGGTGAAGTCAAGTTTGCACACCATTTTTGTCCTTCTGAGGAAATGATTTGACTTTACCCTCGAAGGACATCTTTTTGTTGGGCAGGTCGGCCTTTGGCGGGTCCTTAGGAGGGCAACGGCCATTGGTGTAACTCCAGAGCCGGCTGAGCTGATAAACCTTTTTCTTGGAGACAATACCGTTCAACCCATTCTCTAGGGATTGGTCCTTGTATCCCCTTCGCTTGCCTCTGATCTTGTTCATCTCTCTCGGGTCATTGATGACGTCCACCTCCGTGTCCATGAAGGTGCCAGCACGGGGCGCGCCGTCTTCTGTGGCCTCGACCCCTTTCATAGCTCTGTCCAAGGGGAAAATGTTGTCGAGGTAGTGCTGATTGAGCTGGTGGCCTGAGCCATTGCGCTCGAAGAGATTCCCATGGTATGAGTTCCATGCCTGTTCAATGTCGTCGTCCTGCCTGGTCTTCCTGTACTGCTGGAGGATCTTCGCACGATCTGTGCCCTTGGAATAAACGGTCGCGCCCACGTTGGCCTCGATATCACGATTGATATCGTCGGCCGTCTTCTTCTTAAAGTGGATGACGCCCCAGCGCGCCACGAAGTCCTCCGAGTTGGCGTAGTGCTCAATCCATCCCACGGCGCGCTTGTCGAAGCCCATCGGCGCGCTCTCCTCGTCTTGGGAGGTGCGCGGGTCGTTGAAGTGGTTGGCGGCGTTCCCGAAAGTGTATATCTCGAGCCTCTGCATCGCCTCCTGCGAGTGTTGATTCATCAGCCAGTCGAGAATGATGCTACCCTCTAGGCCGCCCTGTGAGTGGAGGATCAGGATGACCTTCTTCCTTTTGGTGTCGCGCAGGAGGTCGGAGATGATGGCGAAGCAGCCTCGGGTGTCTGAGGTCCCAAAGTAGAGGCAGCGTTCGAGCAGGCATTGGATTACGTCGAAGATGATCCCGGAGCTGATTGCACGGGTCCGTCAGACATCATTCCTGAATCAACTTGAGCCGTGCTAGATTTCTTACGTCTTGTTGTGCACTCCCAACACCGGCCGATGGAAGGTCAGTGAAAGTCTGTCGATATTACACTGCAGCCAGTGTTTGCTGTCAATCCGTCAGCCTCGACCAGGGATGTCAGATCAAATTTTGAACTCACCCCACGGCAACGCCGTTGAGGAAGACCCATTGCTCGTCCTCGCGAGGCTCCCATTTCTCACACTCCGGGAATATCCTAGATTTCAAGACACCTTCTGGCATATAGCCATTCAGTCTCCAGCAAGCTAGTTGGTTGACGGCAATGAAGATGCCTATGTAGCCAAACAAGACTGGGAAAGGGAGCGCAGCGAGAAACGGCAGGGAGAGTATGAAAGCCGACTGCGTTATGATCAAAATGGAATGGAATGCAATGTCGTGGATGTTACCCAGGGACGGATAAAGCTCGTCCAAGTCTTTAGAAGGGAACGCGCGCCCATTGCCATTCCAAAGAGGCAGAACGATGTTCTTGAGGTAGAATAAGTTCTGGAGGAACAGTATGCCGTCGTCCAGGAGGAGCTTCCAGGGAGCACTGGTGTAGTAGTCGACCTGCGGAAACGTCTTGCACTTCTCACCTGAGGCAGAGGTCACTGTAAATTTGGGGGGCAGCTTGGGCTGGACTGTGTGGAGATCCCTGGGGAGGGAGTGCCAGACTTTGACTTTCCCCATTTTGAGATGTTGATTTTTGGAACGAGATCAAGTAGTATGTTGGCACGAGGCTTGTTTTTTGTTCTGACTTGCCCCAGAAGCAGGAGGCCGATCATTACTTATTTATGGTCCCGCCTCTACATCTTCGCCCTTATAACTGAGAAATACGTGTCTATACTTGCATTTTTCAATTTGTGTGAAGCTAAATCCTATGTGATTGAATCTTCAGCCGCGTCAGATCACATGCTTTCGGAATCAGCTATCACATGTCGAGATGATTGAGGTCCACGACACCTGAAGTCCATCGTGTAGGTCAGCAACAAGGGCTCCAGAGTGTGAGATCATGTGCTTCTTTCATGGCAGGCGTTAAGGCACGCAGTATCGTCGGCCGGACATACACCGAGTCGCTTTGGTGGCCGTGCGCGAGGCTGAAAGAAAATAGAAAGCGGTACTAGCCATGGCTGAATATATCAGACAGGAGCTGAAAAATTAGCGTTTCTTCCTATACTGGCCCCAATTTCTCCTCGTCACTCGAAGTTAGCTCTTGCTTGGCTTGTTCACGTATCCTTTGATGAATGGCAGTTCCTAGCTCCTGAGGATCCTTTGTCTAGCCGTGGGGAGCCCCTAGCACTTCTCGCTACCATGGGGTGAGAAGCGTAAGGCGTTTCCTATCAGGCTATGTTTGAATGAGGAAATATCCCTTTTTGAGACCATGAAGGGGCTGTCGCAGGGACCAAGCCCGAGGTCAGTTTTCCCACCCGAGCTTACCTGCTATAAGTCCCGACTCGGCAACAACAACAAGTGCGCTTCGACGATCACATGATAAATGTGAGAATTTCGGCTTAGTTTCAAAGGATGTGTCAAGTCATCCCATTTACCTTAACGCGAGGACGAGCTGCAACAATGGCATTTCCGAGTGATCTTCAGCGTCTTTCCTTACCCAAACTAGTGCTGTCAAGTAAGGTGTCATACCTAGGCAAGTGATGTATCGCGTGTCCAGCTGAATCCCGAGAGTTGAAGAAAACAGACTCTCCGTTTCACTGTCCAAAAGGAAGCATCATTTGTATGGATATCGAGATCTCTTTTCGTGCTGTCAGCAATCCTGAAGTCGGATTCTCAACAGGGAGGGTGAGATGGGGTGTGAATGAGGAATGTAGTCCACTCGGAACGGTACAAGACATTGGGCAAATTATTTCGCATCCCATTTCTACTTGCCCATTTGGTGAGCTGCAGAGACCAGCCACTCCTATTTGGCTCACGCGGATCCTAGAACGCACGTGTAGAAGAGATTATCGCCATCTTCAAATTGCATGTGAGAACCTGTTGAGAGGCCAAGACAAAGACGGCGAGGAAGCATGTGAAATGATTCAGGCGGGTACGAGCTCATACTCATTTTCTCTTACTATCGTGCTAGCTGTTTGATTCAAGTGGCTAGAGACCGCTGAGCGAGATGATCTGGGCTTTGATCTTGTCGAAAGAAATAAGACCTATATATATGAGAAATCCATGGTGTGATAATGCATGCATTAGGCTTTCGAGATACCATCGAGTTTGCTAACCTCGTAGCAGGTAACGTCCGAGAATATTGATCAAGATGCCATCTCGAGTGAACACTCCTGATCCTGATAAGCAGGGGACCAATGGTCATGGTAGCAACAACGGCCATACCAACGGCCACACCAATGGGCACACCAACCGCAGTCATGCTCGCACTCCATCAGATATCACTAATTTGGATGACGACCTCTTCGCCAACCCATCCCATAAAGGCGATACTGTAAACGGCCACAGCCAATCTGCAGAGGACGCACCGAAAGTCCACAAGAGTACAGGGACGTCCAACTCAGCAACTGGCACATATCCCCGCATCTCTCGTCCAGTAGAACTCATCCGCCCTTCTTATGATGTGGTGACAATAGGCTCTGGCTATGGCGGCGCCGTTGCCGCCAGCCGAATGGCTCGAGGTGGAAAGAGCGTCTGCCTCCTTGAGCGCGGCAAGGAGAGGTGGCCGGGAGAGTTCCCCACTGGCGACGTCCCCGCCTTCAAGGAATTACACTTGACCAACGCTGCCACTGATGGAATAAGTGGGAGACTGGCCCAATTCTCTCGACGTGAGGGGGGCGACCCGACTGGCCTGTATCATTTGATTGTCGGTGACGGCCAGAACGCATTTGTTGGCAACGGCCTAGGCGGCACCAGCCTCCTGAACGCCAACGTGTTCTTGGAAGCAGACCACAAAGTTCTTAACCTGCCTATATGGCCCGAAAATCTCCGAGGTCACGAGAACTGGGCGCAGTGTTAGTCTATTTCGAACCTATCTTATACACTGAAAACTGGAGAAAACTGACACGCAAACTGACCAGACTACGAGCGTGCCCGCTCAGTCCTCGAACCAGCGGCATATCCCGAAGACTTCCCCAAGCTCGCCAAGCTGGAGACACTTGAGAAGCAGGCCAAGCTCGCGGGGATGAGCGACAGGTTCTACCGCGTCCCCCAGACGACGCGTTTCGCGGATGGCGAGAACAGCATCGGCGTCTACATGCGAGCCTCGACGCTCACGGGCCAGGACACGACGGGTCTCAACGACGGCAGCAAGTCGACCACGCTGGTCAACTACCTCAGCGACGCGTGGAACTGGGGCGCCGAGATGTTCTGCGAGTGTGAGGTCCGCTACGTGACCAAGGCCCCGGACCGCGAGGGCTACCTTGTGCATTTTGCGTGGCATGGTGGGAAACGTGCCAACTTCACCGACCTCTTCTATGAGGACCTGATGTGGGTTCATGCGAAGGAACTTGTTTTCTTCGGTGCGGGCAGCATCGGGACTACGGAGATCCTGTTGAGGTCCAAGAAAATGGGGCTCGACATGAGTCCCAGTGTTGGTCATGGAATGAGTGGCAATGGCGATATTCTGGCGTTTGGGTGAGTATTGTCTTGACACAAGTTACGCAATGGTGTGTCAACTTCAAAATTACTGAATTGAGAACTAGATACAACACCAACGAGTACGTCAACTCGGTTGGGCGGCCAGATCCGCCTGCAGAGCGTCCTGTTGGACCATGTGTCACTGGCGTGATCGATTGTCGCGACCAAGACAACCCCTTGGACGGCTATGTCATTGAAGAGGGAGCAGTGCCAGCAGCCTTGGCTCCTTTCTACGATTTCATGCTATCAAACCTACCGGGAAGGGTCTTTCCGCGCCACCTGTCCATCAAAGAGAAGATCGGCCACGTAGCTGCTGCCGCCAGCAGCATCGTCCTGGGTCCTTATAACCGCTTGAGCAGCACGGAAAAGACGCAGTGCTACCTGATCATGTCTCATGATAGTATGTGCAGCTACTGAATCCTTCAAAATGTTCATTACTGACTACTTCCTTAGGCAGCCAAGCGACCATGGGCCTTAAGAATGACAGACCTCTCATCAACTTCTCGGGGGTCGGCAAGTCTAACAGGGTGACCAAATTATCGAAAGAGCTACAGAAGATCACGAACGAGATCGGAGGCTCTTATGTAGACAGTCCATTTTATGCGGCTTTTGGAGAGAAGGAGATCACTGTCCATGCAATGTAAGTCATCCTGTCTGGCCTATCCGGGACCAGAACATGTCTAAGACAGCATCAGCGGCGGAGCGCGCATCAGCAACGACGGCACGGGTTCTCACGGTGGCGTCAACGACAAAGGCCAGCTCTTCGTTGGCCAAGGACCAGAGGTCCACAAGGGGCTTGTTGTGTGTGATGGCACCATAGTGCCAGCTGCTCTCGGGGTAAATCCTTTTGCAACAATCACAGCTCTAGCCGAGAGGTCAGTTGAGATGGTTGGCCATCAGCATGGGATCAGAATCAACTTTGCAACAAGGAACGGTAATCAGACCCGAACAAAAGAAGCTGCTCTGACAAAAGACTAAGTAACATTTGTAGGTTCCCTGAATCTATTTGGCCAACCAGCGCATGTCCCCAATTCCCTGCGTGACCACGACAGCGCCAAGGACGTGGTGCGGGTACGAAAGATAATCCAGAGTGCCAAAGATGATGGGACTGCTGGAATCGCTTTTACCGAGATTATGGATGGCTGGATTCACATCGGTAAGAGTGCGAAGGACTTGAGTTTCGAACGCGCGACATCCACGGCCAAGAGTCGCGGCGAATACGCTCGGTTCTTCCTCAGCGTCAAGTCTTGGAACACGCAGAATTGTGAGTACTTCAATTTGCATATTGCCTAGATATGAGACAAGAAGCTGACCGTACTAGTCGTTCATGACAAAGAACATATGGCCACGTTGACAGGCACCTTTACTTGCCCGAAGCTGGGCGGAACATGTGTGGTTCAGGCCGGGAAGTTCCAGCTCTTTAATGACGACCCTCGGTCACCGGATACATTGAATCTCACGTATAACTTCCGTGTTGCGTGTCCTAACGGCCACAAGCTTCACTTCAATGGCTACAAGATCGTCAACTCGGACGTTGTCCTCAACCCTGTCAATCTCTGGAAGGCCACCACTACGTTGTACTGCACGATATCCGAGCTCAACGACAAAGGCGAGCCTGACGAAAACAAAATCCGCGGTAAGGGTATGATCCACATTCGGCCGTCTAAGTTCATTCAGGAGTGCACGACCATGCAGGTCACCGGCTCGACCCTCTACGCCCAGCTTGCCTCAACCGCCAACTTCTTGGGCTACTTCACCATAAAGGCGGCGGGTGCCTTCTTAACTCCCTTCGTTCCTATGCAGTGGCCCAGTATCCCTTTCAATGGCTACCAAAATCTCACGCAGTGGACCAAAGAATATACCGTTCAGGCGTCGGACTCTGTAAAGACCAAGATGTACATGTGGTCACCACTGGAACTCGAAGACAAACGCTGGGACGCAGCCTCTGCGCCAATCATCTTCTTTATCCCAGGGGCCGCTGTTGACCAACAGATATATGCCCTTCCGACCATTGAGGTCAATTCTGTGAATTACTTCAGAAAGAAAGGGTACCGCGTCTACTGCCAGGTTCACCGCGTGGGCAAGACTGTCGTCGCCCAGCAAGACTGGACCACTTATGATGCTCGCCGCGATATTAAGGCGGCGCTCAAGATGATTCGCGAACAGCACGGCATGGACAGGCACGATGGCGGCAATACTGATTCCCCTCGGACCCTGTACGTCGTGGCCCATTGCGCGGGCTCCGTCGCACTCGCCTCCGGCCTGCTCGACGGGACTATCCCGCGCGAGTGGATCAGCGGAGTCACGGCGTCACAGGTCTTCATGAACCCCATCTTCCCGAAGGTCAACTATGTCAAGGCTAAGTTGCCCATTCCGTTGACCCTGGTATACCGCTGCCTCCAGGGCAAGTGGTATGACTGCACCAGCACACCGCAGGACGGCTACATCCAGCAGGCGATCAACCAGGCGCTGCGGTTCTACCCCGTTGGCAGCCGCGATGAGATCTGTAACTCTGTGGTCTGCCATCGCAGCTCCCTAGTCTTCGGCCGGTAAGCATGAAGCCATCTGTCACATGCTTTCCTTTATCCTTCAAGCCATGTCGCTGATTCTAACACGCACTTTAGTCTCTGGTCACACAGAAACCTTAACAACGCCACTCACTCTCAACTGGAGAACTTCCTCGGCGGGACGTCCATGAAAAGCCTACACCACCTCATGAACATGGGCGTACACGGCTACGTGACCGACTCGCACGACGCCTCCCTCGTGACGCCGCAGAATATCGCACGGCTCAAGGGCCTCCCCATATTCCTCTTCTCGGGCTCCGAGAACGACGTCTACACCCCCGATTGCACGGACCTCTCCTTCACGACCCTCTCCGAGGCCAACGGCGGGCTGTGCTACGAGCGGCAGGTGTTTGAGGGCCGCGGTCACCTGGACTCGTGGATGAGCCCGACGGCGCACCTGGATGTGTTCCCAAGGGTGCTGAAGCATATAGAGAACGTGCAGAAGGACAGGTATGAGGATATGAGGACCGCGGTGGTCAGGTTGTCTAAATTGAAAGCTATGGGCAGGTAGACTGCAGCAAATTGAGCGGTTGCCATGAACTCATAGGTCGGGAGCTTCAACCTAGGAGAATGGCATTATTCCACTCTCTTAATTGTGATGAATTTCTCAACGCTGGCGCTCTTCACTTGAATGAGGTCTTCCGTACAAACCAACACTGGGACCCTCGAGCTCCAACTAGAGCAATTCTACTGCGAAGAAGATCGTACCAGACAAGAATGGTGAAGAGACAAAACACGTCTGCAATTAAAATTAGACCCGCATTTAATACCCGATCCCGCAAGTGAATTCGAGGTACTACATCCCCAGGGCCTCGACGACTTTGTGGCGAAACGGTGAGCGGGATAAAAGACTGGATCGAAAATGAATGCTTGGCAAACGTGCATGAGGCCGCAGACCCCCTTTTGCAGCATGGAAATTCTCTGGTCTATCCGACCAGCGATGTTCTACAAGCCTAGACCTCGCCCATGTACTTTACCGTCACTGTCAAGAACGTTGAGGAGGCAATGGAGCATGCGGGTGCCGCCGGAGTGAGATCTTCATGTACAATGTAGGGCTTGGACACCGCTGCTATAAAGTTCGCATTGTCCAATAACTCTGAAACGGCTGGAATCTGCACATAGAGTGAGGAATCCTGTGGCCTAGTGAATTACTTGGCATCATGTAGGTACTAATGTAAAATAGAAAGAATGGAAACTGTGCCAGAAAACAGCATTGAATGCTGATAGGTGAATTTCAAGGTTAACAGCACCATTGGTCTGATGCAATAGTGAATTTTTACATACATTATACAACTTTTTAAAAGATCTGACACAGATCCAACACTGCATCTCTCCTCTCTTTCCTTTTCTTTCCTTCAACAACCTCACTACTGTCGTCTTTTCAGCATAACCAAACTCATACAGTCAACATGTTGTCTATGCAAGTCTTCATGACTGCCATTCTCATGGCTACCTTGACCCTCGTTGGTGCCAATGCTAGCACCAGCGATGGCATCGTTGCCTCTACTTTAACCCTCACCGGCGGCAGTGCCGGCATTACTACATCCACCGCCTCCACCACGACCAGCTCCGCTGCCATCAGCACCAGCCCCAATGCCACCCCCAGTGCCGACCCCTCCAATAGAGACAGCACTCACTGCTACCCCGAGGGTTACGTCTGGGACCAGTTGGGAACGTGGGATGAAATCAACAGCGCTCTGCAGAACAGCAGAATCGTCAGGGTCACCTTCATCCCCGGGGGCTACCACGTGAGTTTTTCATACCTGAGCGACCTACGAGGTGCGATTCTAACGGGTCTCATACAGGTGAACGAGAACATCCAGGTCAACGACCACTGCTTTGTCTTCGAAATCGGCGTCAACACGGGCAACTCAGTCGACATGACACCGACGATGATCACCAATACGCTCTCCTGGGCGCGTCAGCAGTGTCCTCATGGTGGCCGTTGGGACCTGAGCTTCGTGGCTGTAGGCGGTGAGATCACGGGCAAGGGATGGATGAAGGCCGACCCGCAGAAGAAGTCAGACTGCTCTTAGGCATGTGACGGACGATCGAGAGTCTGGAGTCTGTAGGGGCTGGAGGATCTGTGGCTGTGGGGCTCTAGCAGGCAGCCAGATATTGCTCAGTTTTGGGCAGCCCCACTACCTGGGATGTAGACTCTTCCGTGTTTAATGTCAGACTTCCATTCTGCGCCCAGTCGGACTTATCAATCACCTGCCTTTAGTCTCGTTTCTCAGTGCTACCTCTAGGCTCCTCACCTGGTTTAACTAGGATTGTGCCTTGTGCGCAACACCTGGAGACTAACACGTCGTGCTCTCTGTTCAGCTTTCAATAAGCATGTCACAATGTGAGGCAATTGTATGAAGGCCGATTCCTCGAAGTACTGATTTCTGTTCTTTAAGCTGATGAGACACATAAGGTGACCCCACCCAAGGCTACCCTGTAGGAGAGAAGCGCTTGTTCACCTATGTAGTCTTGCCGACCTTCGAGTCTCTGCGACATTTGCCACTGTGTATTCTGTGCTCTGATGCTCAAGGAGCGACGTTATTGGTCGTCCCAGTCACGGCGTCCACGGTATGACCTCAACGGTCTCCTCATGAGCTTGATGCCTCGCTGGCCAAACTTTTCATGGAGGGTTTGGGTTTTCTCAGTTGGAAGCCATGGCAGGAAAGCAGACGGTAAAGCCGAGTCGTTGTCATAGGTGCAGTAATCCTCGTGTGGGACGCGGGCGCAAAAACAAACGCGACGGAGGTTGTCAGTCTGACCCAGACCTGGGAATAGAGAGGAGTAACTGCATTCGAACAGCCGCAGGCGCGGAAAGCCATACTTGCAGGCTGTATACAGCCCTTCCAGAAACTCCACGAGGTTACTGCCAGCCTCATATCTATAGCCGTGTATGACGATGTCTAACCTCTCCAATGATTGAGGCAGGAATAGAGACGGGTCATATTCGCTGCCGGTTAAGGTGTTCTTCTTGTTTGATACGATGAGCCTGAACGAGAGAATCGCCACTGACAGTCTGGAGAGCGAGGAAAGGTCGAGTCCTCCATTGTCTCCAAGCAACCTGATGTTCTCTGGGCCAGTGGCAAGGTCCAGGAAGAGCGACTCGAGGTACTGCAGCTTCGTGATGCTGCGAGTCAGACAGAGCCGTGTCCCGTCCGGCGAGAGTCCGTCCGTTCTATCTGTCCTATAGTTTGTCCGGAATGATCTCGCATAATTGGAGGTGATCGCTAGTTTCGTCAAGGAGGGAAAAGAGTCGCATATAATAGCGATGTCACAGAACCGGCAGGCACTGCTGCTGAGATAAAGAGCTGTTAGACTGGTCAATTGTCCCCTGAGCCCTATTCCAGTTCGATTGGGTCAGCAAACCTCTAGTTGCCCATCAAGTTCAGGCACGTGTACACGTGTTGGTCAAAGGATTGCGGACTTGACATACCGTCTGGACCCCACCGCTGGGCGGGCAAGCTGTCGAACCAGGTCGTATCATCGAACAACCAGGTCATCTTCTTCAAATTGGACTCATTCCTTGGATCTAGGCCCCAGAATCCAGAAATCTGTCCAGGCAGGCCTTCCGCCAAACCTCTGTACCGCCGGTCTCCCCCGATGGTCAGCGTTGTAACAGTCTTGGGCAGGCGATATTGCGAGGCTTGAGATATCGCTCCACCATGATGTGCCACTAAACTGGTAATTCCGAAGGCGGCCAGCTGTCTGTTGCCGAGACCTCGGACAGCCCACGTTGGAGGGTTTACAGTGGCTTTCTGGACTTTCGGAGCCCTGTTAAGAACCATAAGATACAGGGTGCTCCGGGCGTCGTTCTCCTGTCGGCTGGTCATCCTGGCTGGTCCCTCCGGCAGTCTTAAGTCGAGGTCTGGATCAAGTCCACGCAGAATGCCAAGATCAAGAAACTCATGATCAGGATCATTTCGGACGAACTTGGTAGATAATTCCAGAGTCTTGATGTATTCGCCTAGTCCGGGGTTCTCAATCAGAGTTCGAAGGAGCAGGATGAGCTCGATCGACCGACAGATCACAACTTTGTCGAATATGACGGGTCGAACAGCGGCTTCCAGATTCTTCGAGACAAAGCACAAGCTGTTCAGATTTCTGGTACTCTTCTTGTACGCAGCCCGATATCTGGTTTCAGGGTGTCGGAGGGCATCGTCGGGCACGAGGACTTTCATCACCATCAACAGAAGCTCGCCTGGCATGCTTTCAAGCCGCGATTTGCCGACGGTGAGATCCATCTGGAGGATTAGAGACGTCAGCGTCCATACTGTCAGATATTTCTTGATTGTGTGCAGCTCCCTAGCACATTAAGGCTCGACTTGCGTCGTTGACTGGTCATGGGGGACGACGCGGAGCCCTGGGCGGACGGGTTTGCGTACAATTGTAGCACCGCGCAGCGACCTGAGGTTTTCGAGGAGAAGGGAACATACCGTATTGAATTGTCTCGAGAGGGGCGGGCAATGCGAGGTCCAATGAGGTCGAATCTGGAACTGCAGAAGGGTCGCTGAGAAGCTGCCGTCCGCTTCGATACGTTGAGACGTGGAGGCTGGTGGATGAGAAGGCGAGGCACTGCTGCAATTTTCCACAGGTGGGGGGAATTTTTAAATCCAATAAACTGACTGATTTCTTTAGACCCGGGACCTATAGTATCAGGATGAGTGCCTCCGGCGCGGCTACCTAGGTACTTATCCTACAAGACGGTCAACTAATAACCCCGGCACGCGACAACCCCGGCGAGGCTAGGTACCCCAGGGGCAAATTTCTCTACAGCCCAGCATCCTTAGACGAGACTAGACATCAGGCCCAACAAATATCAAGGTACACATGCTGCTGGTGAAGGACCATGGCAAGGAAACACTACCGTGGAACAAGGCGAATAAAGTCTGGTTCTGTTGTTGATCTTGCGGCGAATTTCGGCTTTGTGACTTTTTTTTGGCAGTATTCCAGGTTTTTGACAAAATCATTGCGCAAATTTGTTCATTCTGAACTGTTCATCAAAGTCAGTTGTCAGTTGAATGCTGGCTGTGGTCTCTGCAGGCTTACCGTGGTGACGACGTTCATGGGAGCTTATGTGTGTGTGGATGTGGGATGGAGAAGTCAACCGGGACCTCAGCTATTGGATGTTAATTTTTTAAGAGGTTTTTGTGAGACTAGATTGCTCGCCATATGCTTGATTACCCGAGCCAGCAATAGCTTACCTGTGTCGACGAGTTAAGTCTATGTTAGTCTCAGTTAGTCTCATTTGCATAGCCGCACAAGGCTATTTATATTTTCCCGTAAGGGTTTATAATTATATTCACATACCTACTATTGTTGACATTGTTACCTATTTGACGCTAGGTCTCCAAGAGTTTACTATTACATGAAGTGACTGCCTGAGGCTTTAAAAAGAGCATGTATACAGATCAAGAATGAAACCGCCTAAAGTCTGGTCCTCCTACCCATCACGCTGATATAGACCAAGCCACAGAAGACAGATCTTCAGTTCCTCACACATGATTCAGGGCGAAGATGATTATGGATCCATAAGAAAGCCAAGCTGCTGGTGTGCAGATCACACAGAGGTGTTGAAAGAACACGGCTAGTTCTCTGCAAAATTTTGGCTTCCTACGTCTCTCCTATTGGGGGTTATCAAACTGGTGGCATTACACTTTTAGTATGCCGCGGGAAACTGATGTTGACACTGACATATGTGCTTTGAGTCATCTCCACTGGGTAGTGAACCAATCATACATATGTATGGGTTAATATCATAGAAAGTACCTACAAGATATGCGACACCTAACAAACGAACATGACCAACCAGATGATGACTCGAGACTATCACAGTCGTCATGCCATTTGGACAATTGACTGCCGAAGGACCACTCAAAAGTACGCCTGGCCGTGTGTCTATGAATGTGATGATAGCCCAGTGACTTCTTCTTTGTCATCCTCTCCAGTCAATGAAGAGAGGAAAACATACCTAGGCAAACTGCTTGGCAACTCAAAACTCTGGCTAGTAGTCCTAAGCTGGCTTTGTCTTGATTCTAGCCATCTTCGTGGTGCACCAACTCTGTGGGCATCAGGACCAACAGGCGCTTGTGTGCAAACCCGAGTTGCTTTGGTTAGGAGGGTTGACTAGGCTTTGAGGCTGCAAAAGGAGTGTCAGGCCAGTGAATGTCGTTCATTCTCAGGCCAATGAAATGGGACTACTCCTTATTGAGACAGTGGCCCCAGAGTTGCAGATCCCCTGACGTATCCACTCTGACGGCTTTCGGCCGAAGCTTCAATCTCCGTGTCCATGTCTGGTTGAGAGTTCTACACTTTTAGACGGAAGCGAAGAGGGCCCGTCCACACCCGCATCAGAGAGATCATGTCCTCCGGAGCCTCTCGGGGATCGAAGTTCCCTTCGTGCATAGATTGTAGGTCTTGGTTGGCCGGGTTGACTCGGTTGGTTCGTGCAGAGTGGTATGCAATCCAGTAATATTGTGTGGAGCAGGATTTACATTTTCCACCTGCCTCCTGCACCGAATTGGCCATAGAAAGCTGACAGACACTTCGGGTTCTAGCATATAGGGCAACACCAAGGCAAGAGGAATACTGCACAATTTCGCTGCGGCGAAATTCTGGTACTGATCGAGACTGACCACCAGCAGGAGGCATGTGTTTGACGGTTGATTTTCCACAGTCGGATTCGGTGAAGTTATGCATACATATGTAAGTAATTATCTAAGTGCGAGGCATATGAAAGTCTGGGCAATAATGCTAGGCCGCAAATTATTGTGCAGTATTTGCAAAGTGGTCTAACGATCCTTGAGCATCGTAACATCTTCGGCACAAATATTTGGTTGAGGTTGTTTTGCCTTCGGGTGACGGCTGATGCCATGAGCAAGCCACGACTGGGCAATTGTTTCAAGATGATAGCATAATTGGCGACGAAGAGTGGTTTTCCAATGGCGTTTAATGTTTGGTACTTATACGAGACCCTTGCCATTTACTACCAGTGCATGATTCTCGATTTTAGCCGGATGATCCTCACTGGCATCATTTAGGCATGATGTAGAAAACATTATTCTTGGGATGTAAACATCATCGGGCCAGTGAACTGACGACTTATTGCTGGGCGGAGAGCTGCTCAGCGACCGAAGCGGATCTATATCCGAGGCAAACAAGCCTTTCCCATCTAAATTGAGCCGCCCTCCTGTTTCAGCAGCCGGTATTTGGACGCACCCCTGAGCACTCATGGAGCTTGGTACCCAGTTAAGCCGCACGACGGCCCACCCATTAGCGGCCCCGCATGCCCTATGCGTCTGGTTAAATCAGTGATCTCCACTGCACGGCAATTTATCCGACGCCCTGAAGCTGGGACACGCCTGGTAGCGTCACACGCTACCATCTGCCTGCCACTGCCCGTAAATGAAAGGTGCTTGGGAGAGTTTCTCCGTGCATCGCCCTTTGATGCGGCTGCTCTGCCAATAGTGAACCGGGGCGGCCGGGGGCATGATCCACCCGCAGCCCCTCGGACCAAGACTCTGGATCAAGGCGACGTTCTGCGTCCGGGGTCTAACTTTAAATTGATGGAGGGTGATGGGTATTATTCAGGAGCAGGACGTTCACCGCAGACGCCGGGCGTAATATAAGAGCCATTGTTTCCCTAGGTACGAAATCTTGGTCGTGATCGACATCCAACTCCCCAGCTCTCACTACCACATAGCATCCAACACACTCATTCAACATCCAAGATGCTCGTCAAGTCATTCCTCGCCCTGGTGGCTGCCACTGGCGCCATCGCCGCCCCCGCCGTTGACGGTGCCTCATCCTTCCAGCAGCTCGTGGACCGCTCGACCCCTACCGGCACCGGCACAAACAACGGCTTCTTCTACTCCTTCTACAACTCCGGCAGCGACAGCACCGTGACATACAACAACAAGGCTGCAGGCGAGTTCAGCGTCGACTGGACAAACTGCGACAACTTTGTTGCCGGCAAGGGCTGGCAAACCGGAAGCGACCGGTCCATCAAGTACAGCGGCACATGGGACGCCGCCAAAGTCAACAGCTACGTCTCCGTCTACGGCTGGACGACCAGCCCCCTGGTCGAGTACTACATCGTCGAGAGCTTCGGTGACTACAACCCCAGCTCGGGAGGTGAGTTTCAACATACACTATTTGCGACCCACCATAAAGCAGACAAGAGGGACTAACAGACATGAAAATAGCCTCCAAGATCTCCTCGGTCACCACCGACGGCGACACATACGACATCTACAAGACCCAGCGCGTCAACCAGCCCAGCATCCAGGGCACCGCCACCTTTGACCAGTACTGGTCCGTTCGCCGCAACCACCGCGTCGGCGGCACTGTCACCGTCAAGAACCACTTTGACGCCTGGCAGAAGGCCGGCCTGAACCTGGGCTCGCACGACTACCAGATCCTTGCCGTCGAGGGCTACAAGAGCAGCGGATCTGCTGACATCACCGTCTCCGAGGCCTAAAGTGCCGTTCGTCACTTTGACGCGAGGGGGAAATCAGGCCGAATGGTCTTTGATACCGGCACTGAAGTGACTTGCTCACTTTTCATGTACCTACTTAGCCTTACTTAGGATGTATATAAATCCTTGCATCAGCGAATTGAACCTGTTTCTTTCAGAGAATGACAGACTCGTGGTGATCATAAATTTAGTGCATAAATGACAGCTGCTAGCAGACCGCTGGTCATCCAGGGGAGACCTTACACTCTACAGGGATTCCCAGCGTCAGCGTCCAACTTTATAAGCCGCTTTTTGCCAAGGAACGGTTCCGTATAGCATAGCTTATATAGGATAGACTTTTGGTCGACTACTCGGCTAATCCGTGCAGCACTTTAAGGGAAACTCGTGTGCGTAGTCTGACCATGATCTCTTAAAAGATATTGTCGTAATCGGACAGGCAAACAAGACTCTGCCCAATCCGGGACCCCGCGAAGAAGTTAGCCAGAGCTAATGAAACACCAGCAACCCCAATATAATTTCCCAGGTCAGCTTTAATAATAAGCGCGGAGATTCGCACCCCCAAAAACGGAGGGCGCACCCCCTAATATATACAAACAAACAGCACCCACTACCCAGATTCCTTTCTAAAGCCTTCCCTTCTTAAGTTAATCTCTAGCCTTATTCTATTTCTTCCTTCTATTTCTTCCCTAGCTAGTAATCAAGTTAAGAAAGAGCTAGATAGGGCAAGGGTAGATAGTGCTAGTAGGTACTACTAAGCACCACTTAAAGCTCAACCCAGTACTATTTATATTTCTTAAAGTAAGCAAGATACTTTTAAGCCTTAAAGGGTATAAAGGTAACTTTAAAGTGCTACAATAGGAGTATCCTTTACTATTTGTTTACTGGGTGGTATATAAGGGGGTGTACCCTCCGATTTTAGGGGTGTGAATCTCCGCGCTCTTAATAATTTCTCTCCTAAAGAGCAGACAAAATAGGCCATCAAAATAACGCGCAACTGCACAGCCCTTTTTCCTACACCAGCACCATATAACCCACAGGCAAATAGCATACCATGCTCATACATATTCCACATAGAGGACAACGCTCTCTCCTTAGCATGCCAGCAGGGTATGGCACAACTACTAAGCCCCGAGGCTAAGACGGCAATACCGCAAGCCGGCCACTTCTCAATTTTAAGTATATCAGATGAGTTAGTGAAAGCTACAGAGTCGACGATTTAGAATGGGGGGAATCGCACGGCTGTATATGGACCTACTTACTACGACATCAGCTGCCTGGAGGTCTACCGTGGAATGAGCAATGTGGTAGCAATACCCTTGAATAGTATCCTACCTACGACCTACTTACCTAGGCAATGTCTGCGCGATTACGGTCATTGGCATTTCAGGTAATGTATATGAACAGGTGTGTTGGGACAGCCTATCCATGACACTACCTTTTGGCTCCACATTTTATCTGTCGAAAGCCTGCGAAAGCCGGTTCTCCGAGATAGTCGCTTCAGAGAAGTCTGTCGTGTGGTAATATGCCGTATAGTGAGGGACTTGGTGTCTCATGAGCTGTGAGATAGCTTCCTGTTGGCCTAACACGTGAAGCAGGTCTTCATGGATATCTGCCCAACTTTCTTTTCTGGCCCCTGAATTACTACATGATGCAATCAGCACCAGAAGCATATGATTACTGAGTAATGAAACCTCAGCAGGTAAAATAAAGAAGATGGTAAAGATTTTCAATTTGTATTTTAGAACTACCGGTCTAGTAGGAATAGTTCCCCCATTGCGGGGTGAGTGGGCGAAACCGGAGAGCTGGTGGGTGGGGCAGGGGGCCCTCGTCGGCCTTATCACTTGGAAGCGCACAACACTACAACTATACAGCATTTTGCGTACTCATACATTCATTATGATCAGTTTTAAGGTTGCAATTTTACAACCGATTATACTTGCTTTATCTGCTCTACTCCTACAATACTAGCATGTCTGGTCAGCGTCTTCAAGATCGCGTGGCGATAGTCACAGGTGCATCCCAGGGTATCGGTAGAGAAATATGCAACCAGTTCTTCGCGGAAGGAGCCCTTCTCGTTTGCGCGGACCTCAGACCCGTCGGCCAAGGCGAAGAGGTCGCTACTCACGAGTGGATCTCCCAAAAGGGCGGCAAAGCCATCTTTATGGAAGTCGATGTCAGCAAGGCCGACAGCTGGAAGGCTCTCATCGCGAAGACCGTAGACACATATGGCAAGCTTGACATGTAAGTCACATTCTTCGGATTCACGACACTGACTGGTGTAGTTACTAATTGTATGGAAGTGTCGTGAACAATGCGGGCATCTGCAGCGAGGCCAACAACCCGCAGCCCATCGACCAAGTCGACGAAGATGCATTCGACGCTCACATGCGCATCAACGCACGCGGCGTCTTTCTCGGTTCGAAGTACTCCGTGCAGCAATTTCTGAAACAGGAACCACGTGCGAACGGAATGCGTGGCTGGATCGTCAACTTTGCTTCCATGGTGTCCAACATTGGCATGCAGGGTCTGAGTAGGTTCCTAACACGACGAAGACGTATCAATCACATAAGACTTACACACTGCAGCTGGTTACACCGCGTCCAAGGGCGCGGTCGCTGCCATGACCAGGACCATTGCGCTCGATGTGGCAAAGAAGGGCATTGTCGCAAACAGCATCACCCCTGGTTGTCAGTATTCTCTGTCACAATATTCTGAAGCGGCAATATTAACAAGTTTGATAGTCTCACAAACTATCATGCTCGACCACGCTCTCGGTGGGGCATTGTCTGAAGCGGCAGAAGGGGTCAAGGCTGCCATTCCGAGGGGCATCTTCGGTCAACCACTTGATCATGCAAGAGCGGCGGTATACCTTGCCAGCGACGATGCAAAGTGGGTTACAGGGGTCACGTTGAACGTTGATGGTGGCCTGACGGCACAGTAAATTCAATTATCCACGAAAGGTGTTGAATAGAAAGGTTGAATACCAAACGCAGCTCCCTGCCAAATCAGACCCTAGTACCTTCACCAGATAGTGTGATCTCCGTTTCAAGTTTCTACAATTCTCGTTCACATTGTGGTGTTATGCACGCGCTCTGGTGGTTGAAAAGCTATTGTTCGCACGGGTAATACTATGGTCCACCTGCGCGGAGCTCAGTCGATATCAAATGGTGGCTCGCAGATTTGCCTTTTGGTCTTTGGACTTGTTCGGCATCTATGTAAGGCTTAGCAAAGCCTCTATACCACAGCAGGCAAGCCATAGTGCAATACAACTCTTAATTGACCATAGTTGGATCAATATTACTCCTGTATGCTGCGCTGATGGCTGTCCATGCCCCCGGAATGCTTGGAAAATCAAGCGGATAGATGAGGCTCAAACCGGACTACCCCATTTTGCCTCTGCCGACTATGTTGTGCAGACAAGCGTAACATGGTCTTGTTGTCAATGGCAGTGCGGATTTGATGACGCTTGAAACTGACATGAGCTGCCTCGCGATGTGACAAACGTTCTTCAGTTGAAAGCAGACTGGGACATGATAGCAACAGACAACTGGGAGCTGTCCATGGAAAAAACAAGTATGTTTTGGTACATTTGTACACATTTGATGGTCATGTATACATGCTACTGAATTACATTGCAGGACTCCCCCACAGATGTCGTTCCTCCCCGTTCGACATCCCAGTCGGTGAACTTGAAGACCTCTTTGCAGCTTTCGTGTCCTACATGGATAACGTGTCAGTAAAAAGTCTTAAGATTCATTCGTGGGTATGCTCAAAAGCTGCCAAGACTCTCAAGCAATATTTCCCGGAAGATGAAGTGTGTTGGTGCAAAGAACTTTTCACTGCGGGGATACCCACGACAGAACTCAACTCACCGTGCGATCATATTTGTCCAGATCGACCTCGCTCACGAGGGTAGTGAACAGATCTTTCATCCGCCGCTGATACCACCAGCCAACAAACGACACAAAAGTCATGAATGCGATGGCGGTGATACCACAGGGCTCCCAGTATATCTGAGCGTCGTCGATCATCTCTTTCGTGTCGACAGAGATCATTGCGGTGACATCAGGCCTGTACGGGTCAAGCCAGTCATATGCAGAGACCTGGCAGATGTTGGCGGTGTACACGCCCAGGAGCTGCATCAGTGTCCCACCCAAGGCAGCCACGCCAGCTACCCCGCCGAAGAAGATGTAAAGGAAATACCAAAGACACGTCCATACCGACCGGATGTCTCTGAACTGTGGCGACTTCACCCTTTGCCAGATGGCGTGGACACTCTTCGGCTCCTTTGGGTCGATGAAGTGATCTGTGTTCGTCGGGTTGTAGAAGCCATGATTATCCAGCCACCCTCCACGCCAGAAAAAGGCCAACGGTCCGGTGTTGTTCGTCGATGTGTCTGGCTGCTTCATCCTGCCTGGAGGTCCCGCGTATGCCCATAGCCAAAGGACCACCTGTGCGAACTGCGCACAGGCGTAGACGGTAAAGGTCAAGGACCTGCAGGCAAGTCCCACCGCCGGTGTGAAAAATGCCGTGAGGAAGGCCAGAACAAAGGGAATCCCGAGAAGGAAAGCCGCCATGAACATGATCAGGAACCAGTCGAGCGGGGAAAGTGTTGTCTTCTCGCGAAGATCCTCCAGGTCCTGCATGTTGTCCTCCTGCTCGTCCTGTCTGACGCGGTCTACAACAGCACTGCAGGGGCGCCCATACGTGTCGAGCAGCGTACGGATCCAAAGCAACTTATTATAACCCCTCCGCCACTGCCAGGCGACTTTATAGCAGCTCGGATACGCAAGACCAAAGTTGAGCCCCAGGAACTTGACCTGGTCAAGCTCTTCCTGGCGCTGAGTTGCAAAGACGCCTTCGAGGATGTTGGGATTGTTTCCGGCGAGCAGCAGGCCAGATATGATGGCAATATGCGGAATCGTCATGTACCACTGGCCAAACGCGAGGGCCAGAGCAATGTCCTCGTTACCGAGCTCTTGTACACTTTGCACCAGGGCAAAAACAAATCCGCCTAAGAAGAACACCACCGGCGCGCCGACCATCGAACCGAAGGAGTATTGGCAGTTGACCATAGTCCGGAGACGTGTCTTGGTCTTGCGGATCTGTTTATCGATCTTAGGGGTTCGAATGTGCGGTTTCTCGTCCACAAAGTGATCGTAATTCGTGCACCGGCGGTCGAAGCAGGAGTCCCGACAATGTTTGCGTCTGGCGTATTGCCGTGGTGAAAGGTGCCTCTCGGTGTCTTCGTCGTTGTACAGCCGGATCGGATAGAGTAGCTCCTCCATATGACGCCATGGCGACGCTTTCAAGTGAGCAGTAGGCCTTCGCTGTATGACTGGATTTTCAGGCTGCCCGGTGCGTAGGTCTGGACTGTTGAGGCCGAAGCTCGTTGAAGCTGGAACGCCGGTGGCGGACCGCCTGGAGCTGCTGTCGGCTCTCGTAGTGCTGTCACAGGGTGATATTCCCAAGTGGTCAGCATGGGAAGAAGACGTTCGTTGCCGTATCTCCCCGACGTCCCCGTCTGAGCCCTTGCCGCTGGACAGCCGGTCGAGGGGGACTCCGAGGTCAAGGGTATCAGGCTTTTGCAGGGGCTGCTGCTGCACCGCGTTGCTGTCAAGTGTGGCGCTCCTCGTGCGACTCAGACTGCGACCTGAACTAGGACTTGTCCCCTGGATGACGATGTTGCTGTGTGACGACCGCCGTTCTTGGGCCGGAGTGACTGAGTAGGGGTCGTCTTCAAGAGCCAGATCCAAATTTCCGATGAGGACCAGCATCAGCAGACGGCAGCGCATATCCAGCGTCAAGTTCCTGCTCTTCATCTTCTCTCGCACAAAGTCAACCACGCGGCTATCCAGCATAGCCTCATACAGTCCACTCAAGATCATTGGCGCCGAGAGACCCCAACATATTGACAGCCACAGGATCGTGTCGAGTGCCACAATAACCATCGCACCAATGGCACCGAAGAATGCGGGAATATAGCTCTTGATCCCTGCAAGATCAGCAACAAAGAACTCACGGAAGACATGAATCTTTCGGCGGCGGGGCACCGACAGACAAAAGACGACGGCCGGCAGGAGGAAGCCGGATAATGGCTGGAGCCAGCCGTTGAGGTTGCTGCCGCTGCTGAGCGCCCACCCAGGGCAGGTCTCCGCGAACCACAAGTATGGGACATTGATCTCTGGGGCGCCCTCGGGCTTGTCTGGGTCATACCGGGCGGTGCAGGGGAACTGGTTATCATCTCGTGCTTTCAGAAGCTCTGTTATGTTCAGGTCGGTGATGGGAGGGTTCGCAACAGCGGTGAGGCTGTTGTTTTCGTCGACGGCCAGGGACTCGATCACGGCTTGGATGCAACACCAGGTGAAGTTCTGCCCGCCAATGCCTGTTCTCCACCTCTTCGGCGTATACCTTTGGTTGTCAATAACAGCAGGGAAGAAGTCTTCGACAGTCTTGTTGGGTGACGGGGCCAGGGCAGTTGTGGCCAGGCAGCCGAGGACGAGAACAGCCCTCACCACGGCTTGAGACAACATGGTGCCAGGGAGACCCTGGCACACTAGCTAGAGAGAAGACCTCGATAATTGGAAAAGTCGCTCTCGACATAGGTGAGGTAAGACGAATGAAAGCCATGAAAAGGTGTGGCAGGTGTCACGCCCATTTTAAAGATCAGGTCGTGTGTTCAGGCATATGACTCCCCGCTTGGCTGCCTACATGCGGCTGAAAACACTATTATTGGGCAGTGGACTGACGGCTGTACTCCATACTGACCCCTTGCACCGTTGCCCGTCCTAGACGCGAAGGGAGGCGTCGGAGGGTCACATGCGTGCATATCAAGCGCACGGAGCGGCTGTAGATCAGTATTCCTTCCCCAGAAATCATGGTAAGCTGTCCCGCATCCAGCCGTCGGTCGACGGTTTATCAGTTGGGGCGCAGCTCCCGTATCTTTTCAAGTACACTGGCGGCTGTGCACCTGCATGTTGTCGATTCAGCTCACTGTCTAACTGCCACACCTGCCAAATGGCGTTAGCATGAGATGGAAGTGAGGCGGCAGGACGCCACCATGCGTCGGTGAGCTGATAAATTATCTCTAAGCCGAAGTTCTCCACTGGCGCTTCTTACGGGACAACCTCGAGGGTTTCGACCCTTACAGGAGAATCTACCCAGCATACCCAGCTACTTCTGTGGTGATGTGGGTGTTTTTGGGAGTGTTCTTCGATTACTTATATGCATATTGGGCCGACAGCCGTTGCAGCCCCCTTCAGCTGTACCACCATGACTAAAACCCCGAGGAGTCATCTTGCAAAGCCTTGCCCAACTACTTTTGAATGGGCCTTGAGAACGGCTTTCGAATCAACGTTCCTACTTCCAATTCCATAGCTCATCAGAATGGCAAGTTACACATACGGCCCTTTGCCCAAGAGTTCAGGGGTAAAGTCAATCAGACTAGCGACAATCTACCCTGGAGTTGGCAATGACGATGTACTCATTGACCTGCACATTGAGACCTTCAAGTTACATAGCCCACCCAGATACGAAGCCTTGTCATACGTCTGGGGCTCTACGGAGCCGCCAGAATTCATTTGTGTTGGAAGTCCCGACAAGGCCACGCTCCGAGTCACAGCGAACCTAAGAACGGCCCTGCAGCATCTTCGCTTCACCAAAGAGAAACGCGTCGTGTGGATCGATGCTCTGTGTATCAATCAGTCCGACGGCATAGAGAAGGCGGCCCAGGTGGCCATGATGGGCGAGCTGTTTGCCCGCGCAGCACACGTCATAGTCTGGCTGGGCCCGGAAGCGAACGATAGCGGCATGGCGATGGAGCGACTTGGGTATATGGGTTCGCATGTCGATCTCGACTGGCAAGGCGTCCAGCGAATCAGATCTAATGCAGAACTCAAGAATGTCGACCCCAGCATAGCTGACCCCAACTCTGATCTTCCTATGGATACCAAGCAGTCAGCTGCCGTAGCCAGTCTCCTTCACAGAAATTGGTTCGACAGGCTTTGGATCCGTCAGGAGATTCTAGTCGCTGAAGAAAAAGCCTTCGTGTATTGTGGGCCCCATCGATTGCCCTGGCTTATTTTCAGGGGAGCTCTGCGTCTGCTCTATACGAAGCGGCCTGAACCATACAACGTGGTTTACCTGCTGAAAGATCGCCTCCGGACCATTGGAGGCTTCGTTGCTCAGAAGCGATGGACTCATGTCTTGTCAATACGAAATAAATTTGACAACGCTCTGTGTTCCGACGACCGCGATCGCATATATGGCATCAAGTCTCTGCTGTTAGAGAACCAGCAGGAGTTATGTGGAAGTCCGGATTATACCAAGTCAACTGTCGACGTATACACTGCTTTTACTCGAAATTACATCACGAGGTATCCCGATGGGCTCACAATTCTAGGCCAATGCGAATTATCTCAGCTTCCACCATGCTGGTTAGGCCCGTCTTGGGTGCCTAATTGGTCGACCAAAGCAAGCTTTCACTGGAGAAGAAAAACATTTGCCTCTTCACAGGTAGGTGGATTCTTTGAGTTCTTAAAGACCGGCACCCTGCGAGTCCTCGGTGTATCACGAACAGAGGTCAAAGAGGTGCGGCCAGTACCCAAGTTCTATGACCGCGACTGGAGTGAAGGCGTCGAATTCCTGCGATCCATTACGCCACGCCCGAGCATGACCACAAAGTATCCGTCTGGAGGATCTCTCCTGCGTGCTATTTCCAGGACTGTGGTTTGCGGTGCTATCTATGAGTTTGCGTATCTCCGGGACTCAAACTATCCTACCTCACGTACCGCAGAGGCAGAAGTAAGCAAATTCGTCTCGGGGGCCGGCCTTGTCGAGGAGGATTACAAGATGGGAAGCGACGCGCAGAAGTTCTTGAGGAGGATGGATTGGGGTTCAGGTGGGAGTAACTTCATTTTTGGCACAGGCGGATATGTAGGTGTTGCGCCTCCCTCAACAGAGGTTGGCGACGAGATTTTCGTAGTTGTGGGTTGTCAGGTGCCTCTCGTTCTGAGAAAATGCGTCAAAGGGAGCAACCTATATTCAGTGGTCGGGCAGGGCTATGTGGAAGGGTGTGCTCGTGGTGAGCCGCTCCTGGGAAATCTTCCCGATCACCTAGGATTTGGCTTGATTGAGGGCACTGCCAAGCTTGGATGCCCGCGATGTCTCAGAGATCTGCGCTCTGGGGAGTTGATCCGCGAGGACCCGCGCCTCAAGAACCTCGGGGTTGATCTCGAAGAATTTCGGGAAAGACTGGCTGAGGATCCGGAGGCAATGTTGAGTTTGTCACCCGAGGTGTTGCAGGAACGCATACCAGGCTTGCGGTATGTCGACTTGATTTAGCCTTATGACCTACAAGATAAGGAGAAGAGCGGCGGATGACACTTATACACATGTGGAATTCTTCATGCGCGTAACCACTTAATTGACAGTAGGAAATCCGTTGTTGAAAGCGTCCATCATACAAACATGGGTTGTGAAAATAATAATGTCACTAGAATCGGAAAACTTAAAATGCAGTCTGTTTCCGGTAACTCTCTGACGGATCTAAGCACCAGGCTTTGTCTCTTAGAATTTATCTATAAACGTGTCAGAAGACTCCAAAGTTTCCTGCTATAGGTACATTCCCGGGCAATTCATCTAGCCGTAGAAAAAGTGCCTGCCGCAACGACAATAAACACTGGAGCAGCCTCCCCTGGTCTTCTCCACGAACATCCTGCAGCGAGGACAACGTTTCCAACCTTTCCGCCTGGCCATGACGATCAGCTTGCGGTCATTGGTAACCACTGTCATCCTGTCCTTGCCAGCGTCGCACTTTCCATCCTTGCTTTCATGTGTGTGCCAGCCCTTCCTGCACCGGCAGCATGTGATCCGCTGGCATTGTGGGCAGGTGGCTTTAGTCTTTGTCCGGTCTCCCATCGGGATAAAGCTGCCACATAACTTTCGGTAGCAGTACAGCTTGTCCCTGGGCCGAGTCTCGAACTCTTCCAGTTTCTCCAAATAGGTATTCCAGTCGCTTTTGTTAATGAAAATTTCTGCCTCTTTCCTTACGGACTCGGAGACTCGGAGTGGATTGAAGTCTCGACTCTCAGCGAATGTGGGTGCCTCTTGCTCCTCTGGGTGGGCAATCTCCATGCGCGAACCTGGCTCGTAGCCCGGCTCAAATTCTGGCTTCGGATGAGGTTTCTTCGCAAGTATCGCCTTGAAGTATTTTAGCGGAATTTGTTCCTCAGTGCAGCATTGAAATCTGTGAAAAGTGTTGTTGGCAATTGCGAACTTGAAGGTTCTCGCCAAGCAAGTTTTACACCATCGGTGCCCACATGCGAGTTCTTGCAAGGCCAAATATGGATAGGACGTAGTTTCGAGTCCACATGGCAGACATACATCTGTGCGGTCCACTTCAGTGACCGGTACTCGGTCCATTCTTCTTTGGCTGATATTCGCTATGATTGTCGACCTCGTCGGGACTTTAGTCTGGTACTCCACCTCAGGCTTGATAACCGATACTGGCTCCACATTCCTAAAGATATGCTTCTGCTTGATTTTCCTGACAAGTTCTTCGTCGCTGTCACTCTCGTGGCTGCTGCGCTCCTCGCTGCTTTGTTCGTCATCGCCATCGTCTCCACTATGTGCGGCGAGCGCTTCGGCGCTGAAGTAAGCTCCAAAGACAGGATCCTCCTCTGATTTTTGGGCCATCTCGTTGAAATGTTTAGGTTTTGTTTAATATTTCACCTTGATCTTGAGTCGTGTTTATTGCACTCAACTTGAAGTGTCTTGTGCGGTGTGTTGTTGTGGTGGTGCAGTAGTGTATAACGCAATGAAACCCGCCGGCCTGGCCCGTTCTCTGCAATTGCCAGTCTTATATGATAGCGAATCATGCTTGTTAAACCTACAGGATGAATGAATGATTCATCCAGAAATAGCACCCGAAGTACAAGGCATTCTTTTCGGGGAACAAAGCATCGTCAATGGCTCCAAACATAGTACACGGGTAACTCTTTATGATATGCAACGTTTCCTCCGCTACAAACAAAGAGATCTTCAAAGGGGCCGCGATGGTCCTTTGGATGGGATTTAGTGCGTGAATCTTATAATGGTGATCGTTATCGTTGTGGCGTTGGGAGCGTGTGTGTGTGGATGTGGGATGGAGAAGTCAACCAAGACTGCAACCCTGGAGTCTTTTTATACGAGGCTTTTGCGCGATCGCTCGCCGTGTAACTGATTGCACGACTGATTCTAAAGAATTGGCGCAGGCTAGCGATGGGCTACTTGTGTCGAAGGTCTGCCGACGGTCTCAGATAGCCTCATCTATACGGCCTCACGAGGCTGCCTATGTTTTCCCCAAGGTTCACGATCGTATTTATAGATCTACTGTTATCGGTATTGTATACCTATTCAACGCTGGGCCTTTGAGCGTTTGCTACTGTATGAAGGGACCGCCTATGGCTTCAAAAGAGCACGTATACGGATTAAGAACGAAGCCACCTATCATTGCGGCGCGTGTCACTGATGCTTCATTACGCAGTTCGATAATGCACAAGATCTACCGGAGTTAGCTTCGAGATGACCTTGCCTCGTATGTACCAGGAAGTATTTCAAGGGTTGAGAGCTGTGCTGATAACAGCACCTGGATAGTTTAATGCATCGGTGGTGACACTCGGTATGGAAACGCTTCGTGGAAGACAAACTATAGGTTACATGCGCCTAATTTCGCTTCCAAAGACGCTCATGTATTGCATGCAGCACAAGAATACTGGTCTCAATCCACACGTGAACTTGAAAGTGGCGGATGGGGAGAGAAGCCATTGATTGCCCCCTTAATGCCCAGGACATCTTATCAAGTGACACATGATATTGATTGTAAGAGTTTATGGGGATGAACAGCCAAGTCAAAATCATACCTAGGCAACATGCAAATGCCACCATGATACACCTTATACACTGAACGCCGCACCCTCTTTGTATCTCAACGATGTGTTGTCCTTTTCGTGGCAAGGAAGCTCGCATGGCAGGCGACCCGTCTCCATACTGACCGGACTGTCATCGAGACGCAAGAAACAGCCCTGAGCCTTGGACTCATTCTCGGTCGATTGATACGGACTTGGTCCATGCGAATGATTTTCGGGAACCGGAATACGTCGGAAACAGTATGACACGCGGTTGATGAGAGCATTGCAGGCGTCCGAAATCTCGGCAGCGGCGGGTTTGAGGTTTGGAACGCAGCAGCAAATGATTCCTATCGGAAGTTCCAGGGTTTGTAGAAGAATCGACAGCCATAAGTAGTCGGTCACATCCGATGGTGAAATTCCGGTAAGATCAACAATACAGGCGATCCCGAGGAATGATATTACAGTCGCGCTATGACAACGTCAATACAAGTCACTCGACGGGGATGGCTAGCAGGAATCTAGGTGCGCAGGAGACTCACACGAGGCCGAGACACAATAGCCCAGACAAGATGACCTTGGTCCGTAGACCTGCCTTCAACTGCCAAATCATCGGCATAGGAAGTGCCACAATCGCAAGGTCGAAAAAGACGTGCAAAAGACCGACTGAGACACAGTAAGGTTGGTATGGCAAGCAGGTGCCTGACCCTGAACTATCCCAAGACCTGCTTATGGGTGTACAGCTGAAGATCAGAGAGAAGAATCCTGCGAGCCAGAATAGGGCGATCATGGCATTCAAGATATGGCATGCCGACCTGAAACTGGTGGATACTCCGAATACCCGAACGTAGAAGAAAATGACAGAAAGTTGGACAACGATGACGGTGCTGAACCAGAGGACGGAGTTGACAAACATGATCTGCATTGTTAGTGTTCCATGAACAAGTCTGGAGAATTTGTAGTCATACCTTGAAGTAAGTAACAACAGCATCCGGATCAATCTCCATGACAGTTGCGACTGGAAGACCCGCCCCTCCTATGAAGACAGCAGCCATGTTGATCGCTTGGAACGCCCATGTCAAAACCTTGTACCGAGTCAGGTTAGCATTTGGAGTTCCGATAACCCACCAAACTGAGGAAGACTGAAAGACTGACCAGTGCAGCAAGGCAAAGCCAGTCATCGAACATCATTGGCATGTCTTTCTTCCGCAGTCGTCTGGCGTGAAATCTCAAAATCACACAAATTGTAGCCAGTGTGACTCCTATCAAAGGTGCAACAACAATGGCTAGCTGGTGACTATTTGTCACCCTAAACCTTGTCATTTTGTCGACTGATGCAGGACTGAGGTAGGCCAAAGACAAGTACAGCGTTTGTCAAATTGGATATTCGACCACGAAAGACGTTACAGTGTAAGGCTTTTCGGCAGAGGCTGGGCAATTCGACCAAAACCTGGGGGGAAATCTATGTCGGATTCGGGCAAGGAGACCCCTTTTTAAATGTGTGGTTTGCAAGACCACCTTCCTGTGTGGGAATCATATCACCTAGTTGGGGAGTGTGCTGCCTATTTATGTGATGCATGAAGGCGTAGAAAGGGCCTCTTTCTCACGTCACCTCGGTCCCTTGTGGTGGCTGAAGTATGCAGGTCAGCTCAGATAGGGCGAGAGCCGGGCGTCTCTCACTGGACCTTCTGCTGCAGGGTTAGGTCCTTGGAACTAACCCTTTCTGCGGCGAAGCTTGAGACGCGCTGGAAGGGATGCACCAAATGACGTCTTGCGTTGCAAATGGCATTTCCCATATCTCACATGCGCTGAGACTCTTCGTGAAGAATCGACCAAGTGGTATTTACAGATCACGCGTATGGAAATTTCGAAAGAATTATTCTCTAGCAGCAAAGGACGACGGTTTGAAGCTGATGACCTTACTTGCAGTCCTTTCTGAAGCACTTGAGCATACCCGGAAGAGATATAGTTTATGTAGTCATCCAGGGGCATATTTCCGCTTGAGGCTGAAAACCCCCCTTTGATTTCCTTAGCCTTGCCTAGCTCAGCCCTCAACAGTCCAACATCTCCGCTACTCTACATCAATGACTCAGGGTCTATTGCTGCCTGTTGGCTTGTGGTCAAGCTTCAGGCAAGGTGGCGCAACAATCTTGGACGAATATGTTGTACGACTAGTTCTATATAAATTTTATAAACAGGTGAAATCTGCAAGGCGTGCTATTGTCCAAAGTTCATTCCTGGATTTATTCTTTAGCTTCCTGAAATTCTGTAGTATACTTGAGATCTCTCCACGTGTCCACTATCCAGTCTTTATAGTTACTCACTTTTGAAGACAGAAAAAGAAGCATGAGGCGGCAATACATGCCTCAGAGTATCATGGAGTCATTATCACGGGATAATCTATCTGTAACGAAAACCTCAGAGCATGTTTTGCCATGCGTGTGATTCCTTGGACACTACATCGGCACAGGATACTGTCCAGTCTGCAGATGATCACACGGTTCCAGCATATAATGTCACTGTGCATCATCTTGACAAGCATAAGAACTTGGTTCATCGCATGATTACCCGCTGGACCCGCTCTATTACCTGCTGTGTCTATGGAGACTACGAGGATGGAAAGTACTGATAATGCGGAAGCAGAAATCCCGTTACACGTATTCGGCGCTCGCTTGCGTTTCCATGGAATCTAGCGCCTATACGCGGAAAACAACTGGTCATCGTCTTCGGAGTGTTCTCCTTTGAGTAGGTCGCCGGGAACCGTTGTGGATTTGGTGGACCGCCAAGATGTGGAGATGGCAATGCTTAATTCTGAATATTCGCCGAGACCTGCCAGGAGCACTCTAGATGTCAACTATCTCCGAGGTCCATAACCCTCTCATTGAGGAATGCAAGATACTGGTTCTCTGCAAAATAGGCATCTGGCTATATAAACGTGTTTCTCTGCGCCTCCCGAGCCGACCGAGACTTTCTTCCATGCTCATGCAGTATTAGCTGCTATACCGCAAAGAAAACGCACAGGAATACATTCAAGTCAGCAATCATCAGAATGAAGCTCTTAGTTATCCTTCCCCTCCTCGTTGTCGCAGTCAAGGCGGCGCCCAGTGAGCAGCGCCTCCATCTCTTGCAGAAGTTGATTCTCCCACGGAACTAGCTCGACTGACAAAGATGATCAATAGCGAGCGAGAATATTTTTGTCCGCCAAAATCCCTCATGCTGGCCTGAAAATCGTAAGATCTACCACCCCTTCCAGGCACGTTATGACTGCAGATTACTAATGTGTATGTAATTTCTCAAGATGAGCCTGATTGGTGTATTTTGACATCGATTCCGTGTTGCGCGGGACTTGAATGCAAGGGAACACCCGACAATCAGTGGAGATGCCAAAAGCCATAGAGGTGGCAACATGTGGCAGCTATCAAGGACACTACATGGTTCGAAGGTTCTTGAGACGGAAAGACATAGGATGTCCATATACTCTATCCTTGCCAATTCTGTAGGCCCTCCGGCTTTCATTTCCATGTAAACAACAATTGACCATAGCACACGTTACAAATGTATCCGCCGCCACTAGGGTCACAGCTGCTCCTTTGGAATCTCCGTCAGCTCGATCAACTCGCCGTCTGGCCCTCTCAAGTAGCACACCCTTTGACCTCTCGCCTTTGGCTCTGGTGTTTCCTGGGGGATCGTAAATACGCCACTATACAGACTCCAACCCTCGGCTTTGACCTTCTCCACGATCTCATCCAAACCCTGCACCATCAGATTGACATGAGCCGCGCCCACGTCCCAGCTCCTCGCATTGAGCGTGCGGCTCTTCTGCTCCTCGGGTACGTCGGCCGGCAACTCATACTGGATCAGCTCGAGCGTGGAGATGTGAGATGGCTCGCTGCTTCCACCCGCGTGGGGAGTCTGGGGGAGTCTGGGGGAGTCCGAGCCAGGTGACATGCATGGTTGTGCCAGCCGGGGCGCCAATAATCGTGTTGGTTGGGTCACCGGGGATGACGCCGCCGGGGACAGTCTGCTCCCAAATTATGGGAAGGCCAATGGTGTCCTTCCAGAGTCGAAGGCTGTTTGACACTACACACGATGCAGGGTTAGTTCTTTGTTTCGACATACACTTTTTGGTTCCAAGAATTCAATTCTGCAGTATCGTTCCGAAACCCAACAATCAACAAAATCTTTTGCTTATCATTCTTACTAGAGCGAACAGTGACTCCTGTATGCCCGTAGCCAAGGATCTTAAATGGTGGAGTGGCGGACATGATCTCGGCGAGCAGGCAGATTTCGGGCGTACGCTACCTGGTTTCGGCTTATTTATCAACGGTCACAAAGAAGTGAAATGAAAAGGGAAAAAAATGTCCGTCGTTCGTTCGTATTTCGCAAAGTGTGCATTTTCAAAAGGCCAGGAGGATTGGACCCACGTCACGGCCGAGCATGTTGGCAACCAACAGCAACGCTAGCGCGACGTTGGTTGGTGATATCCCGATGCATGCTGCGGCGCAGCGGGCGCTATAAATCCTTCAGTCTCGTCCGAGTTCGATGATCCAGTTATGAGATGCATTGCCCCACTAGCTTCACGAAATTTAACTCCCACCGGGGAGCCGCAACTCAAGAACAGTTTGCCTCCCGGAACGCTTGAGCAAGGAACCTCCTATATCTGCTGCCCGGGAAACATACTTTGAAAGGAAATTAGCATCATTGTCTAACCAGGAGTCGTTGGTCAGTCTTGGTTTTACGCGCTAGGTAGGGATGCATTTGAAGATCACAAAGGAGCGAGCATGGCTTGTCAGCCCTAGCTCAAGTGCTGGGTGCGACCACCGGGCTTGACCGGGAATTCCGGATTGCCGCCGGCCACATATCAACACTCCATACCATACTTACCATAAACGGGTGGACTGAGTCCGTGCTGCTCGTGTATACACGCTCTCTTATTCCTGTTCTCTGTTTCCAGCGCCGTGAACGCACCGAGATATCTCAGGTTTTGTCAACGACCTCTACAGGCTGTCTCAGGCAGCTGCAGGCAGCCATCGACCGCGCTGTGCCGCAGCTGAATCTGACGGAGTGAGGCACCCCACCTGGGCTGCCACCGACGGGGTGCCAAACCATACCTAGGTATCTTTCTCACCTTCATCAGGCATCAAATCAATCAAAATGAGCCGCCGATTCCTGAAAGGCCTCTTGCCTTCAAAATCCAAGCCTCTAGATATATCAAATCCGATGGTGTCACCATCGCTGGTCGACAAGCTGACAAAGAAGCAACTCGAGGAGTACACGCCAAAGTCTCAGCCATACTACAGCTTCTCCGGCTCAAAATGGCAACGTGGCAGGCCGGCAGCAGCCCAGGAGGCGTCGCCCGGCGCGAATGAGAAGGCGGGGATCTCGAACCTGCGTCTTTTGACGTGGAACATCGACTTCATGGCGCCGTTTCCCCAAGCCCGCATGTCCTCGGCCCTTGCGTACCTCCAGACTGTGGTGGAGGGCATCCCCGCATCCACGGCGGTGGTCATCTGCCTGCAGGAGCTGCGCCAGGACATGCCCATAAATTTCGACCGCCTGGAGAAGAGTTTCGACCCGCAGATTGCCGATGATCTGCGCCAGATCGCTTCGGCGGCCTGGATCCAGGAACGATTCCTCGTCACGGACCTGACGACGGATCATTGGCGGTGCGGATACAACAGCGTCACGCTCGTGGACAGGCGTCTCGATATCGCAGACGTGTCCCGGTTACCGTTTGTGAGCGAGTATAAGCGGGAAGCTCTACTGGTCGATATCGCAGTGAGGCCGTCGGGAGAGCAGGCAGGGGGCGAAGCGAAGAGCGGGCGGTCCATTCTGCGGTTATGCAACGTCCACCTGGATTCAATGGCGGGGAAGCCACCCATGCGGCCGATTCAATGGAAGGCTTGTGCGAAATATCTACAACACGAATCGGATGGGCTGGTGGGCGGCATCCTCGCAGGGGACTGCAATGCGAACCAGGACTACGACCTGACTCAGCCTGAAGAAAATGGACTCAAGGACGCCTACCTCGAGATGGGTGGCAAAGATGATGATCCAAAGGGGCACACTTGGGGTCCGCAGAGCAGGAGTTCTAGGTTTCCGCATAAAAGAATGGACAAAGTGTGTTTTTGTCAACCAGTCGGGAGTGGCGAGGACCAACAACTTCTAAACCTGAAGACCCTGGAGAAGATTGGCGTTGGAGTCAAGATTGGGGACGAAGCGATCAGTGCGAAGCTCGCTGACGAGGGTTGGCTGGATTTTGTCACGGATCATTATGGGTTGATGGCAGATTTCGAAATAGGAAAGGCTTGGGCCTTAGGCGTGGAAGCCTGAGGCTGAGTTCTTGAGTCTCAGGCAGGTCTGGGTACTGCTAGGATGTGTTGATCCACAGAGCTACGTTTGTGAAGCTTCACAAAATGTAGAAGGGTGACCATGCTGCAGTTTGAGTGGTCAACATCCAGACATGCAATGTTGTCTCGCTCACGCCAGCTTAAGAATTCACATCTATATTCGCCCGACGATGTACGATAAGGAGAGGGAGGGAGGGAGAGAGGAAGAACGGTTGGGTTCAATGTTCATGAAGAAGAAATCAGATGAAGTGAGGAGGAAGGGAATAAAGGAAATAATAATTGATATATTTGCTATCACTTTAAAGTTACAATCACGTGTTGGAAGTTCGACCTGATATTGCCCGGGAACTTCGGGACGTATCTCATCGAGATTCATTAGTAAGCGCAGGCAGCAACCACGGAAGCATTTCCTTCGCGCCGCACAACACTGCCATCTGATGTACGTGCCCACGTTGACTCTGAGATGACCTGACGGAGATCTTATTGAAAAGACAATGGATTCCGTCGAGAGCTCGCAAGTTGCTCTTGAGCCGCCAATACTTCGCCTCCCCCCTGCTCTTCGGCGTCAAATCTATTCCAACTACCACGAGGCACTGGGGGGCACGCCCTTCACTTTTTGTCTACATGGTCGAAACAGCAAGACAGCCCTTGGAATCCGCGCACTGCTTCTCTCATGCCGCGCCATCTACGGCGAGGTTTCTGATGTGCTCTACTCTACCAACTTTTTCGAAATCAAGTGCGAGGGCACGAAATCTCTCCGGCGAATACGAAGATTGAGCGATGCTGCTCTCTCTTCGCTGACGGAGCTCAAAGTCGTCCTCAACGAAGCATCCTGCAACCATCCGATATGCAATAATTGCTGTGACCAACGATTCAAAGGTTTTGCGGTCTGTCCGACACTGTGTGATGCAAAAATAAATGGCGGGCATGATCAAGCACTGTGGCCTTCGGACTACTCAGCGAACAGTCTGCTCGGGGACTGGAGGCTCACAGCTGCTTACATTTGGTCTCGTGTGAAACCGAGGAAGCTTAACATCTCTCTTATTTGCGATTTCGACCCGCAAGATCCGAGGTCGTCCTCAGCGGCCAAGCTCGCAGTGGCGCCACTCATCAACCTGTCACCACTGAGAGGCTGCCATATCAGGCTCTGCAGAACACCCCCTCAAGACCTGGCGCAGATTGCTCGAAGTTCAGTCCTTCGAGCTCGTGGACTTGTCGACCAAGAGGAGTCAGCTTGTAATTGGAGCAATGCAACTGCAGAATCAGGTTCCATGCTCACGAGCCTTCCCCGGGAGTTACGCTTTCGTGTACTTGAGTACACTGACCTCATAACACCATGGAAAGAGATACGATGGAGTCGACAACATAAAGGTTATCTGCCCAGTATCGTGCACTGTTATAGAGAAGACTGTTTGGCTAAGCTGCACCATGGATGTCAGTTTTGGAGGTGTTGGAGTGGCTTCGTGTCACCTAACTTTACAGATCCCCGGACCCAGGTTGGATGCTTCTGCCGTGTTCGCCACGCAGCGTTCTCCTTCAACTGCCAGTGCTGGTGCCCACCAACCTACCTCTTCCTCGTCTGCCGGACCCTATACAAAGACGCACAGGTGGTCTTCTTCTCTAGCAACCGCTTCGTTGTCCATGACTACAACTCTGACACTCCTTGGCATACATTTGCCACCGGACGCTACCCGAAGGAGAGGTTGGCCGTGACCAAGTTCTTGACAGAGGTCGTCCCGGCCGACTGTCTCCCCCAAATACGCTCCTTGGAGGTGACCTTTCCGCCGTACAACCATGACGAGTGGCCACGAGACGGGTGTCGTGCATTGAGACAATGGTCGGAAAGCGTCCAGCTCATCAAGGAGAAAATGAACATGAGTGGTCTTACTCTGCGTCTGACTATGTACGACTCGAGAAATACGTACGAGCAGGGTCGTGAGGAGATTACCAAGCCGCAAGCCCGCGAGATCCTGCAGGCGTATATCCGGATCCTCGCTCCGCTGACTGGATTAGGCGAAGAAGGCTTGAAGGCATTTTACGCTCACATGACGCTACCTGACAAATCGACGTCGTGGTTCATGGACAAGTGGCCGAAAGGGTTTGATTACTTGGAGCGCGTACTCCAAAAAGAAAGGATACTGAAGGAACGCGCTGAGCGTCTGGTTATGGGTAGTCGACATGAAGAGCAGCCCGGGGAAGACTTCTACTGGAGATGGGAGCCCATGGAGAGTGTTTGGCGTCATGAATACATAAATCCATATTGAATAAAAATCGCTACCTAGGTATGTATTTCGATGACTATAGACCTTCGAATGTAACTAGAATATTTTGGTTCCTACCTGTTCAACCTTGCTGTCTCTTCAAGACAGAATAACAGCCCCAGCGGTAGAAAAAAGTACTAGCAATGGCGAGTTTAAAAGATCGCTAAACTAGTCAACAACAACAACCTTGAGCTGCTATACAGTATTTCTGTCATGACTACTTCGGCCTATTCACTCCAGTCTTATTAAAGAGAGACAGGAACGACAATACAAGACCACCCACAACCTTGACAATCTTCCCAAGAAACCCCTCAAAAACAAGAAATCGGATATTCACACTAGCAAAACCGGATAGTACACTAGTACATTGAAAGCACAAATAAACCAAGGTAGGAACTCACCTACCTAGGTAACTACGCTATACCCACACTCTTACTCTCTTACCCTCTTACTTTCCCAATCTTACTCTCCCTATCCTACTTTTTCTATCCTACCTACTCTCTTTATCCTACTCTTCTTATAATACTCTCTTACCCTCTCACACCTACTCTTATAACACCCACTCTCATAACACTCACTCCCATAACACCCACTCCTATAACACCTACTCCCGTAGTGATAAACCAGTGCACTATCCGTTTTTGCCGGTGCAAATATCCCTTTTCAAAATTAAAATCCTAATAACTGTAAGCCGATGTGATATGGAACTAATACAACTTTACAAATCATCAGACTCACAGGGACCCAAGTCCCACCACTTTTCGTCACCCAAGTAAAGGCACGCTCGACCATTTTTTCTTCGTACCGACTGAGCGCAGGTTTGACCTGCTCGGAAGAGACCGGCCCGCCTAGCCTGGAGGATTCGCTTAGACTCCGCAACTCGGGCAAGATATTGGCGCAGTCGAGCAACGCCTGGTTGCCTCCCATTCCTCTATAAGATAATAAGTGCCAGCAGTAGTCTCGGAGGATTCGAAGAATGATACCAACCTGGTTGGGTGCATTGCATGCATGGCATCTCCCAGGAGCCAGACTCGATGACCAATTCTCTGGTCTGTTGGATTCTTCTTCCTTAGGTTCTCTCGCTACCGCTTCGAGGGCTTTGTGCTTCCGCGGACTGGAATGCAAGCGACACTGTCTGACTGATTGGCGCCTGCCCCCGCGGACAACATCGTGTGACTGCACAGTATTAGCTCTGGCGTTCACTGCTCTAAATTCAGTCACCCTTATAACTCAGGTGCCCAGTTTTCGACAAGACCCAGTATGAACTTCATCTTGTCTGGGATATCCGATAGGCTCTCATATGGGACAAGGCTGCGCTTCAGACCCACGCCCCAGAAAAATGACCCATGTTCCAGGACTTAGCGGACCCCATTGGCGTCTTGGGTTGGCTGATCGGCGGCAGCTGGGAGATACACTACAATAATCGTCAGCTTCTGTATTGAGTTTGGAGTGTTGGATGGTAGAGCGTGCGAGAATAGTAGAGCCTCAAGTTCTTTGTGAAGACCATAATTGGTCCGTCCTGAACCCGTGCCGGAAGTTTCTCGATGACATTGGATTTCAAGTTGCCTTTGTGTAGGAAGCCGACTTCTCTGCCAATCTCCACGAGATTCCCGAGGGCAAGCTGGTAGTTTATCTGCAAGGGAGGTGAACCAGTGTACCTGGGCACTTGCGCTTTCGACTATGGGCTCACTCACTACGGAACCACTGCCGTTAGCCCCAACGAGGACATCGCAAGTGTCTACAGAGCCATCGGAAAATTGCGCCTCGACATGCTCATTCCCGTCTCCATCGGCGACGATTCGGTATTTGAAGAATTTCTTTCCGAATCGCACGCGTCCAAGTGCGACGACGGGTTCGAGCAGGGTATTCCTCAGCACAACGCGGTTGATTGCTGCTGATTTTGAGTAGCTGGGAAATCGTGACATGTCCAGTATCGTTTCAAAGCGGGTGTTGACGATGGACGGTGCCGTGTTCACCTCGCCCGAGGTCCGACCAAGCTTGGAGAGGACTGCAGCCCGTTGGGCGTCGGTTAAGCATGCCTCAAACCCTGTATAAGCGGGCTCGCCGAGGCGGATCTGGTAGCCTTCTCTTTTCGAATCAGCTGCATCGCGCTCGTAAACAAGGACGTCCACGCTGTTGTTCACCAGGCCGTTAGCCAGCAGCGAGCCTGCGAGGCCTCCGCCGACAATTATACTTTGAAGGGTGCCATTTTCAACCCGTATTAGTGGTGGAACAAGTATCGTCTGGTGGAGCAAAGATGCGAGACACGTAGAGATTTTGCATGTGGCCAGCCAGCGGGTGTAAAACAAAAAGTTTTCACATGTCACACAAAGTAAGGAGCCGACATGTTATGTTCACGAGCCGATGCAAATCTTGATCAAGCTCCTCGATCTAGAATTGTGTCGATGATCCGTTCTGGAAACGAGTCGGCTCCAAGAGCTATAGCGGGGTCCGGGGAAGCTTCGCAACACCCCACGCCGGAGTTGCTTCCAGGGAAGTTATCAAGGATGGCACTGGTGGAAAGTTGGAGTACCAGCGATGAGGGGCTGATATGGCTTCGACTCTCGGCCCCAATAGTGACTCCCCGGCGGACTTCTGCCCATGGTGACGTTGGCATGTCGAGGTACTCACCAGTTTCTTGATTCAAGACCAATTCGACATTATACGGTTCAAATTCGTGGTTCAAATTCGTGTATTATATTATATTATATTGTGAAAGAGTCTAACCACCACCTATGCGATCGGCGCATAAAAGCTAAACACGCCCTTGGGGTCATATTTCTGCTTCAGCGCCCTCAGGCGGTCGCCCCTCCACTTCTCAGCGCCAAACCACGCCGGCACGCCCTCATCTCCATATGCATAGTTGACGTACGCGTGCAGCTCCTCCCTGCCAGTGCCCTCCCTGATAATCTCCCTCAGCTGGTTGCCCAAATCCTTGACCGTCTCGTCCTCAGCCGCGCCAGTCGAGTTGTAAATGATGAGCGGCGCGGCAAGCAGCAGGTCCTCGCGGAAGGCAAACGCGGTGGAGGCCTTGTCGCGCTCGCGCACGCCGGCAGAGGCGTAGTCCTCGAACATGAAGATGGAGTTCCCCCAGGGGTTGTCGCCGCCCCCGATGGCGGCGGCGTAGACGTCGTAGGCGCGGCGCATGGCCGTCACGTTGTAGGACTGCAGGTAGATGGGGAAGCGCGGGTTGTTGAAGCCGAAGTCCTGGCAGGGCGGCGACGCGAGCGCGATGCCGGTCCAGGCGGCGAGGTCACGGTAGTCACCCGACTCGGGCGTGACCTTGAGTGGCTCTAGGTCGTGGAAGGGCTTCGTGTACGCGGGGTTGACGGCGTCGACGCCTTCTTGGAGGATGTACATTATGATTACGGGCTAGAAGTGGGTATGTCAGCGCAGCTTGTGAAATATAGAGGTGTGTCAGGCCTACATTGTTGGGGTCGAGCGTTGCGTCGTTCTGCCAGTAGGAGTAGTTCTGGATATCATCCGTCTGAGTACCGTTCTTGAGGAGAGCCTTGCTGGCAGCCTCGTAGAGGGCTTCGAGCTTGTCGCCGCTGAAGACGATGGTCTCGATCGCCCAGTTCGGCGACACGATATCGTAGATTTGCGACGTGGCCGAGGTGACGATACCAAAGTTCTGGCCTGCGCCGAGCATTCCCCACCACAGATCGGACTTGCTGTCGATCGTCTTCAAGTCACCGTTGGCGAGGACGACGTTCAGTGACTGGAATTGGTCCGATATGAGGCCGTGATGGCCTTGAAGCCAGCCGTGTCCACCACCGAGAGCGGGGCCTAAGTAGCTGACGCATTCACAGGTTCCTGTGACGGCCTGTTTCCCTGCTGCCCAGAGAGTCTCGGTCAGGTTGTGCGAGTTGATGCCGCCACCAACGGTCACGGTCTGTCCGTCTTTGGCGATGTCCAGGGAGTTGAGTTGGCCGAGGTAAATTTGAATACCGTAGTCCATCTTTCCCAGCGAGACGAGAGTGCCATGGTGCCCATTGTAAGCAAGAATGGGGATATCGTTCTTGTATGCGAAGGCAACCTGTCGCCAATAGTTGCGGTCAGCTGCTTTGCGTGGAAGAATGACTGCGATGGTGGCAATAGAGAACTCACGGTCTGTGAAACGTCCTCCTCGACCGCAACAACAACAACGACACTGGGGGTCGGAGGTTCCAGATTAGACCAGCGGACCGTCAGCGCGGCGAATGGCTCGTCACTAGGAACATAGACCTGAGCATTCTCGCTAAGGTTTCCCGCAAGCGCCTGGACATCAATAGCTGCCGCAGTTGTCCTAGGTAATAAGCCAACGGAGACAGGTCCGCCTGACACGACTGGAAGCACAGAGACCGCCGTGCACGCCCCGAACATCAGCGGCGTCAGGAAGCGAAAGAACATTCTGCTTATGGGGATCGACGATGCAGCACTACTAGCCGACAGAGACAATACATGCGGAATCCTTGGAGTATTTATCTGATGGCAAGTGCCTGGAACTAGAGAGACCTTAGGTGGAATTTAGCCTGGATCAGGAACAAGAACCAAAAGTTGCATCCGACCTACACAGTAGGGACTCTACACGTGGAGGCGAGCCTCAAAAGGGCAGCAAACCGCCGAGAGTGGAGTCTATATGGTCCGATTGAACATGAGCTAATGTAGGCATTTCATGCAGGTGTAAGCACTTGTGTGTGTATCCCCTCGCTCGCTGCCGTTCCTGCCGCTCTTTCTTCCATAGTTCCACTCCGAATGCTACTCACCCTGGACTCACACAGTTGGCCACACAGGTGCTAGCCTCTCGAACACAAACTACCATGTCGGCTTTGTCGAGAAAGTCTCTGACAGCTGTACCTTGATCCGCGAAGTAGCTGCTCACGAATGTTTTCGTGGATTTCAAGTCTGTCGGGCTCAAGAGCTACTAGCGAGTTCCGCCTGCCAACGGCGGCCGTTTACGCGAGCAATGCTCGGACCTTTATCTTGTAGGGGTTCTCGGCGCTCCCTTGCTGGTAAACAGACCGAGTTTGGCGTTTGTGCCGCTAAAGCTAGAGCGCGATTACTTCCTATTGGCCCCGTATCCCTACCTCCGGACCTAACCAAAAGATGGGAACTATGCCTTCGCGATGCAAAATGCGGAACTTGGCAAAGAACCTTTGTAAATACTCTGTCACCTCACTTCTTTGAAGTCACCAGTTTACTTGGCGCAAACGTGTAGCCAAGTCCTACGTTAATCGCAGATTCCTCATTGGCGGTAGAAGCGAGCGGTTGGTCTTGCTGCCTAGGGACATACCGTTGAAGCGCGGAGAACGGCACCCGTTCCAACCTAACATCCGCTCACTTGGAGGGATCCACCCCATGCAGAGCGGTGGGACAAAGACCGCCTGTTCTCGAAGGTGTCTTCCACAAGAATGTACTACTATTCATTTCTTGGTGTAGGCAAGTAGTGAGCTGTGCCACTTGTGGCTTACGAATGACGTGCGTTATGACATGGCAGGAGCAGTCCAACACCGGCTCCAAATTTATGGCTTGACATCTCCATTGTACCTGTGGGAAGTCACGATGGGCGCCGGACCTTACAGTCAGAGCGACCATCAGGGAATCCGAGGGCAGTGTTTACTTCCATAGAAATTTGAGAACAACAACAAACCCGATTTTCAAGATTTTTGGCTGTGCTGCCCCAACATCGTGAACAAGGGACGTCAGCATTCTCGCACGTGGACGGAACAACAACGAGACCCTTCCGGCCTTTGTGCTTCTGTGCAACGCTCTCCTCCTCCGCAACCTTCGTCTGGACTGTGAGATTGGCCCGGATATGCGGATCCGGTGCACCCCTATTTGGTTTGATTCTTTCTCGTCGCGTCTCATTCAAAGCCTGTTGTGGTCCCCTCTTCTCAGCAGACTTATCGATAAGTCTTGACACACATTTTTGAATTCACATCAAGACTAATTATTCCACCATGGCTTCTTATGTCGTCCCTCCGAAGCTCTTGATGCTCCTGGACGGCATCAGCGGATGCGGATTTGGCATTCCGGGGATGTTCTTCTGTTGTTGCGTGGCTTCGGCCAGCGCATGGGGAGCCAAAAGTAAGCACATGCATGCTATAAATGCGACATGGTTTCACTTATACAAGCATAGGCGGGTGAGAGCCGACAGGCACCGAGTCCATCTGCTGAAAGGCTTTCGCCGATGCGATGGAGGCCGTTCCGACGACCCTGGCAGAGAACGCTGGCCTCAACCCGATCAGAGTCGTGACGGATCTGCGACACCGACACGAGTTGGGCGAAGAGGAACGCGGGTGTGAGCATCCGGAGAAGACTTGGCCGTGGCTCCGCTCATGCCCCGGGCCCATCCACAGGTGCTGTTAGGAAGCAGGCCCCAGATGGAAATAGGACTTGTTGGCCCAAGTCCGACAATCTGGTTGGTGGGTTCATTCCGAACGACGAAAACTTATAGAGTACCCTCTTGAAATGAGGCATGCACTGATTTGCTGAGGGTAGTAGGCAGCCAGTATCGGTCGAGCGGAACTCAGGTCAGAGCAATTCGCGTGTACGGCCACGAGTGCTGGTGCGGTAACGTCGTCCATGGGCGGCTCTCCATGCGGCGAATACGCGGCATTGCCTCTCTTCGACGTTCTAATTCCAGACCAGGAGTAATCCTCCAGTGAAGAGGATCCCATACAAGTCGTTACAGCCGGCCGTCGCCGTCGCCGAGTCGTGCCTCCTCCTGCCGTCAATCTAGGAATAATCCACAATCAATTCAACCGTCAACTAGGAGGTTTTCCGATTATCCCAGTGGCGACAATTCGTTGGAGGTAGACGATTGGATATGCTGCTATTGAGAACCCGGTTTCAAGGTGTCTGGTGATCCCGCCTTCGACCCGCGATTACGAGATCACCTGGTTGTTCCTGCTCACCAGCGACGCCCCCGGACCAGACAACACGCTTCCCGCCGAGTTGGCTCCCTTCCTCGACCAACTCCTCGAGCGGCTGGAGACCATCGCCGCCCACGTCAAAACCCCCCTCCCGACCCCTCTCATGGCTGCCGCTATTCTGTTCGTGTTTTACACAAGTTTGCATGCCCGTCTCGCTGCGGCTTGGGGTTTTTTGGTCGTTCGTGCCCGAGACGCCAAGGGCAGTTGGCCGAAGCTGGCAGGATTCGTGTTGTGGGTGTATTGGGTGCTTTCGCCTTTCAAGCTCGAGGATTAGGAAACCCTCGCTAGACAGGCAGAGACCCGGGCGAAACGACGACACCGGCTATCTCGTGGTCGCAACAACGTTTCATCCACCGCTAATCGCCCTCCTGGCTGATCATCCTCGACGCAATGGGCTCGACACAATTTGGGAATTTCGGCAACTCCTGTCGCGATTCCACGGTCCCGGTGTGCAACTTGCTCAGCGACAGCCACGACCAGAATAGAGGATGGGTTATAAGGGACTGGTTCTATGTATTCTATGGAGTTTAGCAGGATCTCACAGAGGGTACTCTTCAGAGAGCTCACGGGGGAGACGGTAATCACTTCAAAGCGGTTATTTCATCAGTTTAGATCCTACTATTGTAGTTACCCGAGAGGTTATCTCACAGGAGAGGAAGCTATAGGAGAGTACCTTATACAAGAACAACCTATAGGAGAGGACCCCACAGGAGAGTGACCTATGGGAGAGTATCTTGTGTAAGAGTAACCAACAGGAGAGTTTCCTAGTGAAGGTTTGACTGTAGAAGGTTAGTTCGGACTTACTGATATTGATCGCTGCTCCTCCACATCTCGTGAGCAGATCTGAGAATGTTTCTAGACTGTGGGAATTGCCGCATTTCTCTAGAAGTGATGCATACCTTGGATATTCTTTTACTCCCCATGAAATGCTATTATATGCGTTTAGCTTACTCAGTGATCAAACATGGTCTACCAGTCGATGGGGAGGCTTCACTATGACCGTTCCGGATTCCTTTGGGGATATGTATGAGCACATTTTCATTCTGATTAAAGGCACTCTGAAACTGCACGCGGTTGAGATTGGCTTGTTGTTTATAGTCTGCGACTAAGACACTGTCCATTTCCTTCGCAAAAATTGTGAAATATGAGAGGATGCCACCAGATTCACCTTGGGACGCTTTCACAAAAAATAGCAAGGTGGACAAATGGTGGTCCCATGGACCTTGTGGCGCAGTTGTGTCATTGGTCTGTTAAAATTTGCTGGCCTCCTAAATACAATGTCAATACTGCTCCCAAGGCACTCCGCAGAAGACAGTCGAGGTCAACTGCAGTTTTATTGATCCCGGCGCCGACATCGTAAACTAGAACCGCAGGATCTCGATCCTACCAATTGAAATGGCCACAAGGAGCTTGACCCTAGCAAACGAGAAATTGCCTAATAGGATGACTTTAAACTCATATGTTTGCTACATGGGAGGAATCAAGTATTGATTCCACTCCTTTGCCTACGTATTAGTGACTTTCATAGCCTCAAAACTATAACATTATATAAATAATAACTCCCTCCTGGGTATAAGGATAAAAGACCTATTATTGTTTTTTTAGAACTGTATTTATTAAATTGTAACTATTCTGCGAACTAGTTATATGTAGCTTAGTATTTTGCTAGCTTTTAGCCAATCTTCTTAAAGGTTCTCTCTAGCTCGCTTGCCTCACCTTTAGTGAGGATTATAAGTTTTAACCTTAAATACGTCAATCTATTAATTTGCTCAGAATAACCCTTATAGCTTCTAAGGATCTTTAAAAATATATTAATCTATATAAAGGTTTCCTTGCCACTCTTCGCTAACAGGTTGCGCGCTTCGGTATTAATGTGCTCATTAAACTCCATTTTCTGTAGGTACAACTATATTAGCCCAGCTCATCCATATAAAGCATAGTTGTCTTACTAGATTGTCTATTCCAACTTTAGTTGCAAATACGATTAATGGGTTTAGGGCGATAATGGCGTGTGCTGCGTTAAATTGTCTCTTAAGTGGTTTTTGTTGTGTAGGCCGAATGATTGTTCTTAAATGGTCTTGAAGCGAGGTTGTGCAGCCCTGTCTGGGAATTGCAGCTTTATATTGTCCATTTTGGGCAATTTGTATTCGCACCTGAGTCACATGGCAAAGGGTTTAATATAGTGTTTAATAGTATTAAACTAGTTGGCCCGCGGCTAAAGATAGCTTCAACTTTAATGGGGAAGCTAGCTTAGTGTCAAGCTTAACGGCGCCAGCGCAAATATACTAGGCACTGCCAGACATTAAAACTTTTAGTGCAAAATAGCAGCGACTAGTATACACCGGTTTACAGAAATAGATTAAATAGTTATTACTAAAGCCTTATATAGCGAAAACTATACTATCCAACTATATTATCTCTTATCCTACTAGGGATATTATTATTGTTCCAATTTAGTAGAGAAACTTAAAGAATATAAATAGTCTATATAAATAATAACTAAATATAATCAAATATAATTATTAGTACTCTATAATAGTTTAGGCTTTAGCCATATTATATTTATTTAATTATTTAGCTAACTTTTAATCTTTTTTTTATTATTTTAACTATCTACTATCTACTTAGCCTTTAAACTACTCTTCCTAAAGCTTATATAAAAGGTTAATAATAATACAATATATATTATTATTATTACCCTTTTATAGTAACTTTTAAACCTCCTATAGCTTCCCCTTCCTCTTTAATTTTAATATTTTCTTAATATCTTTAGCTTAGGATTCCTATCCTATAATAAAAAAGAATACTTAAAAAAGGATAATATAATTGTTTTCTTTTTTAATTTTCTTCTTAAATATATTATTATTAATAAGAAAGTAGTAAATATAGCCTTTCCTCTCCTTTAAGAGGTAATTTTTTATCTTTTAAAAATCTTTAAAATAAAATCTTTAGAGTAATTTAAATTATTTATTAATATTAAAGGATATATAGTTAAATATAGGTTATAGTATTTATTATAATAAGAGCTTCTTTAGGAGCTTTTATATATATATAAGGATATAGGATAGAAAAGTTGCTCTATTTTAAATTATAGAGTGTTACTTTTTATATAAGGCTTTTATATAAGTTTAGATTACTTGCTATATAACTAATTACCTAAGTTTAGTTTACTATTAGCCTTAACTAGCTTTATTTATATGGCTTATAAGGCTATTTATTATTTTCCCTAAAATAGCTATATTTATAAATCTACTGTTATTAGTATTATATACTTATCTAATGCTAGGTTTTTAAGCGTTTACTACTATATAAAGGGACCGCCTACGGCTTTAAAAGAGCATGTATACGGATTAAGAACGAAACTACCTCTGTGATAGTTTGATTATCTGTGTATTGATATTTCTTATTCTGACTGAATAGTTACAGCACCCCAATTATTTGGAAAGGGAAATCACCCTAGAGAGGCCCCTGTCTCGGTAATTGGTCACTATGCACCGGTGATCAACCTGAGACTTGTGACCTTGCGCTCAACAACCCTACAGCAGGTTCACGATACCCCTCATTTTGGCCATGACGAGGTCCAATCGGAAGTTCCGTGCAGGTTGACCTTGGGAAAAGAGTCGGGTGTTCGCGCCCGTCGGCCTCCGAACGCTTGGTTTTCCCCACGCAGCTGCTTGTGCACCCTCATGACGACAGGGCACCGGCTTTGAGGTGAGGAAAGTGCCTCAACACACAAGGCAGCTGGTCATCAGGCATGCCCGAGAATATTAACCTGGCTGAAGGAACAGTATCCTTGATATAATTCACCAGCTCCTCAAAGGCCGGAGTGAGTGGGAGATCTGACCGAATTCCGAACCCGAGCAGGACCCCATCCCATGTCTTGCCCGATCCACTTTCAGCCGGCGGGCCATTTCGAACGAGCTCGTATACGTCCTCCCTGATCTTGCCTTTGGAGTTTGGCGCGAAAACCTGGAATTTGCAATAAAGTCCCTTGACTTTTTCGATTTGAGCGAAAGCTTCGTTCAGGGCCGCAATTATTTCGTCGAGCTGTGGACCACCAAGCGATGGCCGATGCTCCCTTGACCAGTCAAAGTCAAGCCCAAGCATTAAAATAGAGGTTTTCAAAGCCATGATCTGCTGGGAAGCTGATTCGCAATTCGGCCTTGCTACTGTAAATATCGTGCTTTTGGTGAATCTGCGGATTTCTCAGAGGCTGAAATCGGTCAAGGTGAAAGACTCAACTAGCAACCACGCTTAAAGGGAGAGCGTTGACGTCTTATATGCGGCCTTTCCAATGTATATGAGAGTACTTCGCCTCGGAGACGGCTTGATTTCGCTCACCATAAGCACTTGGTTTGTCATCTGTATGGGGGGAATTGCTTTCTCGCCCTTGATTTTCCTCCGAAGACCGAGACCTTGGCATTCTTGATGCCATCTCCCCCGACAATATTCAGGTTACGTGAGGTTCCCACCTGGACCGTGCAATAGGCCATGTTATAAACAGAGAATAGACATACGCAAAATCTGAAACCACCCTTTATCTGAGGGTCAAGGATTATTGCAATTGTAAAGTGCCATATCAGTGTTATTATCAAATAGAGGGCTACGCTGTAGATATGACTTGTCGAGGCTCTTTGATATGTTTCTACAAATGAATAAGTCTCCCAAGTGGCTGGGCCATCGGACGCGGAGTTCGGCCACGGGCATAAGGGGCAGTCAAGTTCGGCGCTGTCGAGCGGGCCAGACCGATGCACACCCGAACCCACAGATACAACCTCACCCTTAACTGACACAACAAGACACACTGGACCAAGGTCTAAGCAGATTTCAGCTGCAGAGCTATGTGAGCATGATGCACTGCGATCTCACTGGCCTTACCTATTCGGGACGATTGGGATCAATATTGCCTTGCGGAGCAAAGTGCAGGCCGAGCAAAAGCCGCTGGTCAGAGGATACACTATTCTGATTGGACATGAGCCTCCACATCTGCCAGCCTGGGCGGGAGCTCTTAAGCACTTGCTACAATTATGGTGCGCCAGAGGGGCAACTATGCAAAAAGCTCTGGCTTCTGATACCTCCACACTTTATAGATAAACAAGTAAAAGCAATAATAACTTATAAGCTCATCTAACTACAGCAAAACCTCCAATCGCCGAAAACGATACGTCCGCTTTGTCCGGAGAGCATGACATGCCACCACCGTCCGGCAGAACACACACTTTCAAGCACTAACTCGGCGATGATGTGACAAAACTGTACGGCTTGGACATAGAATTAAACCCTCATATCCTATTCATGTTGACTATTTACAAACAAAACTCTCCCGAGGTCCCATCTCTCCCTCGGCTCCGCAAAAGTCTTAGCCAGTAGAACAAACCACTGTTAAGGCTTGTAAGCCTCCACCTCAATCTCAATAAGCATATCCGGGAACGCAAGCCGCGGCACCGAGAGCTCCGTTAACAGCGGCCTATGGCCAGGGATCCGCTCCCGCAGCTTGGCATGGAGGTAGTCGATCGAGGCGTTCATGGCCACTGAATAGGACCGGATGAGGTAGACGTCCTCCCAGCCGCGCAGCCCCGCGGCGCGGAGGACGTTATCGACGTTTTGGAAGGCGAGGTCGATCTGGCCCTTCATATCGCTGGGGTCCAGCGCGCCCGTCTCGGTCCAGCCGCCCTGGCCTGAGGCTTTGACGATGGGGGTGCCCGGGATGTGGACCACTTGGGAGTAGTGGTAAAGGTCGCTGTGCTTCTGGCCGGCGCCTTTTTCGTTTATGAAGTTGAGTGAGGACATTGTGTGGGGATGATTGGAGGAGTGGTGGTGGCTTCGGCTTGTTTGGTGTTCATTTGGGTGTTTCGCAGTTCTTCAAAGTAAATTTATACTTGCGTACACGAAGCTGGAAACAAGAGATTTGCGTGTCTTGTATTAAGTGCAATCTTTCGATTCAAAACCAACTTAAATAAGTTGGCACCGGTGTCTTCATTTGGAGAATGTGACGCCGAGTCGTGAAGTCGCCGGCAGTGGGTCCAAAGATCCCCGTAGCGCGTTGGAGAAGGCCGTCACGGCACACGTTGACTGTTTTCAACTCAACGTCATTTGATCTATCGGCCAGCTACCACCAGCAAAATATCTCATTAAATAATGTGCCCGAACGTGACTATTGGGTTTGAAGATGGGAGGTCAACTGAAAGGCTTCACAGACTCAACCGTTGCGCAGCCGCTGTCCAATGGCCTCGTGGTCTCGAAGAAACATTCAGGAAACAACGCAACTCTTGTTCCCGTGCCGAAGTTTACAGGCATTTCGCTGCTTCTTTCATGTGCACTGCAACAGGTGTTAGCCTCTAATTCAGGTAATAAGGCCGGGAGTTTGGGGAGAAACAAAATGACTCTTCAACTCACTGGCAGCATCACCGAGATGCATCCACGCTTGTGAGAAGCCGTCCAAGACCTCCATGCACGAGGCGGCCTCGCGTCCGCACTCAGTTGGGACATCGCTATATCCAGATCCTGGGTCTGTGGACGATCCACACGTGTCGGCCTTGTGACGAAGCATGAGAAACGTATAGCCTGCGAGCACGATGGGGCAGGCGAAAGGCGTAAAGGTATAGAACTTGGAGTCTATGCCGGCCGTCTGGACGGTTGCCAGGTCGGGCAGTGTGTGCAGAATAACGCGCGCAGATTCGAGACAGTAGCGCATCGAGTGTGCGGATGAGAATGGAAAGTGTCTGCCCGGGCTGTTGCTACTAGTCGAAGGCTCGATAGTACTGGCTGAGGACGTGGGTCTAGCATTCCCCGAGGGCGTGGACACGGCACGTGCGCTGCCGTCGAGTCGGTCGCCTGAACCTGAATCGGGTGAAGCACTGCCGTCGTCTAGTAATGCGCAGTAACGGTGGACTTTGATCCGCGCACTTTGACTTTGCAGTTAGAACCACTCGGCGCGCCAGCTGGGAAAAGTGACAAAATACGTACCTGTGTATCCTGATCAATGCGACTTTCACATGGAATGAAGACGGACGGGGCAACTCAATATCCGCCAGTGAGTGACATATTTCAGCATCCAAGGCTTGCATGCTCTTGCGTATGAGTTCCATTTCTGCGGGATTTCCGAACTCGCGTATCAGGTTCATCAAGAACAGCGTCGCTAGAACAAGAAGCCTCTCTGCATTCACATGGACTTTCCAGTCGCCACTTTCTGGATATGCTGTCGTGTATATGCTGGTAGGGTCTTTGAGAGGCATGATCGGAGGCTGCGTAATGTTTAGACAACGAAGCGGATAATTCCTATTGGCGAATAAGGGGATTCGGGTGTTGCTTACCACACACGAAACAATTGTGACGTTACACGCACAAAGATACTAGGGTTCCAGTCATCAATTCAGCTCTAGAATGCACGACACGACAAGGAGTCTGGACATACTACCGTCCACCAAGCTCTTTGGCGTGCGTCGTCAAATGTGGATTGGTTGCTAGATGGATGAATATGCAGCTGCAACCGGATTGCGCCCTCCAGAGCCTCTTTGGTGAGACGTTGCATCTTATCCATATTTCCATTTTGAAGGTACTCATATTGGCCCAGCAGGCACAGAGCCAGTACACTCTCGACTTCGGGTGGGACTAGTGGATGTGCAGGGTTGCCAACCATTGCCCAACTTTCTAACGTCGACTGGGTCTCGAACAGGATACTGTCATAAGCGCGGCTAGCGATGACGCTCGAGATCTGGCGGCGCGTGGCCGAAGTGTTGGTCTGCTCCCTGCCCGGCATTGGTATCATAATCACTATGGCGAGAATGGCAAGAATAAGAGGGTTTGATGGGCAATGGCTCGGCAATTCCTCGGGCGTCCCAGGAAACCACTCGAGTGGGCGATCGACCGGACTATACTGAGGATTCGGCAGCGCAGGAAAGGTCGGGTGGATCCATATGTAGTATGCGTCTAAACTGAGTGAATATATTGGTGAGCATGTCGGAAACGGCCGCGAGAAAGGTCACATATTCAGCTACTAACATATCGTGATCACATCGATACTGCCGGAGAACACCGAGGTCTTGGACATCCTGACCATCGATCAGGAAGTCGAGAGAAGGAGTGAACGGGTAACTCGGGTTGAAGAACACGGAATCAAAGACAGCGTCGTTGTCATCGATCAAATGGTCTGAGTACATGTCCGCGTCCAGCTCCAGTTCCGCAGAAGTATTGGTGAATGCAGCGGTATGCGCAGGTGCGATAACTTCTGGATTGAACTGCTGACCAGCATCTGCTGTCGAGCTCTTGGGGCGCCGCCTTCCACGCCGACTTTGAATGTAGACGCATTCTTTACCCGCCCTAAGACACTGTAACGGCAACCTTAGTCAGTCGCCAACAAGGCTTATAAACGCTTGATTTTGAGCACAGAGAAAGATACAGGGCAGACCTACCCTCGAACAAGCCTCAAGGCCATCACAACGGACTCTTTGTGAGCGGCTGTGACCAGTCGGTCGTTCAGTGACGGCGATCAATGATAGGGCTGGGACTCACTTACCATCCAAGGCAAGCAAGCTTTACAGGAGCCCTGACTGATTTAGATGCTGATTTAGAAGTTTCCATGGCCACTTAAACGGATAAATACGTGTTAAAATGTACATTTGACCATACAACTACGAGCTTGTTCGAGTATGTAGACAAGATGTGCTCCGCGTCCGTGAGTAGTACGCCGCTTTATGCGTAGCTTTAGAGCAAGGAATTTGGAGCGAGCCCCACATCTCCCGTTACATTGCATTAAGGATTAGTCATTCCCGTGTTGAGGACGACGTTAGCTCATTCTCGGCTACAGTCCTCATCTGCATCTTCAATCGAGCCGCCGCCCGGAGCCTCCCTTACCATATTCACATGGAGCCGTCCCCGGCCGAACGAACCTTCACCTGCACCCACTGCAACAGGACATTCCGGCGCCTTGAGCATCTTCAACGGCACACTCGCACCCGTATGTATGGAATGGCTCCTGTCCCTGTTGCTTGGCTCGCCTTTGACTTGGCCTCTATGGGCCGGAACCCGCATGCCCCGTGTCTGTATGTGAGAGAGCAAAACTGATTGGAGACAACTGCAGACACGAAGGACAAGCCTTTTACCTGCCACTGCGGCGCAGCCTTTACTCGCACCGATCTCTTGAAACGACACTCTCGCATCGTTCACCCGCCTTCACCTGCTCACACAGCCCATATAGTAGACGTCGACGTAGGCGATCTACTCCTGGGTAGCCATGTTAGCCATACCGAAACTTCTATCTTGGAAGGCAATCTTAATGGCACTGCCATAGTTGGAGCCTCCCTGCCTGACCAGGACCGCACGAAAAGAGTTCTCAGCCTTCCTCTGCCTCCAGAGTACCTACATGTCGGTTAGTATAATGATGAGTCCTGATGTTCTAGAGAGAGTTTCATGCTTCATATTCACACACTGCAGAGGAAGCATTTCGGGATGAGAGTTACGGAAATGCTCTCCATAATCTGCTTCAAGATGTGCTGGAAGATGCCAAATTGCCGGCAGACCATCCTCCGCTGGATCAAAGCGCCTCTCCTGCCTCCGGACAAGACACTCCTGCCGCCGTACACCAGGATTGGTTTGATCAAGAGCCGTCCTGGAGACCTCACGCAGGATATGTGATCTCGGACGAGCTATGGCACGATCCTGGCCCGCGAGGCACTGCCGGTATGCGACAGCAGTTGGTGCAGTCGCTGCTACTCCATGGACGAACCGTAGAACCCCTGCCGTCAGCGCAGAGTCTCTCTCGCTACGTTCGTGCATTCTTGGATGGTTTCCATGAAAGATACCCCATGTTCCACATGCAAACCATGCCGCTTGCCGACTTGCCCGCCGATGTGGCTTTCTCCCTGCTTGCGGTTGGTGCAGACTCGTGCCTCGAAACCAAAGCTGCCATCTATCTTTTCGGATCGGCAGTGGCGGTTTCTCCCACGCGGCTAGGCCTTCGCCAAAGTGACATCGACGCGATGTTTGCAACCCACGACGCATCCTCTATGGCGACGACTCCAAATTTGTCTTGCGGTAATACATGGCTAGACGAGTCATCACATTTGCTCTGCGTCCTCCTTCTACTCACCGTGTTCGCGCTTGAGAATCGCAGCTCACCCGCGATGCAAGCCATGTGGTCCGTTCAGGGCATCTTTGCCCACGAGCTGCGTCAAAGCCTAATTTTGCTACCTTGCGAACCGAAAGATGATGTTCCTGACCATCCTATGGCGTGGTCGGAATGGGCAAGGCGCGAGTGCCAGTTGCGAATCAGACACGCAGCATTCTGCGTGCTGAACCTTGTGAGCATGACTTTCGATTTCCCGGCCGCCGTGCCGTTCGCACAGCTCCGTGTATCAATGCCGTGCGCGGCGGAGGAGTGGCATGCGCCGAGCTCAGATGAGTGGATGAAGGTGCGCACCAAGACCCGGTCCAAGCCGGCATTGTTATCCAGCTTTGTGGCATCCTGGCTTGCCGGTAGCAATGATGCAGCTTCGTTTTCTGTCCTCGGCCAGTTTACTATACTTCACGCCATTTTGCAAAGAGTTCAGACCCTCCGTCAGGCACTTCCCATGATACCTCAAGATATATCGACGAATGTAGAGTAAGTCATCCTCATGGCAATTTCTAACACATCCCTTACTGCTCTCGGCCTCATAGTTTCATTATTTGTTACATTGGCTGAAGTCACACCACAGGTCGGCTTTGCGTTCCGTCACGAATAACCCATCATTACGAACCTATTGGAACGATTCCGGGGTCTCTCTCCTGGCAGGCGTGGCTCGCACGCGACTGCATCTAGACATCGGACACTTTCCCATGACGTCTCAGGATGCTACACAACTTGCAACATGGCTTCAGGACTTTCCCCTCCCGGCCCGACATCCCCAACTGTTTCCAGTACTTCGTATTGCGGTACATATGCTGGACGACCAGATGTCAAGAGGTCTTGTTATGAACAATTACCCCTTCAATATTGGCGCTGATCCTCACGGCTTCCTCTGTGCGGTGACACTGCCGATGTTTCTGATCAAATGGCTGCTGCTGATGGCCAGCAGCACTCACGAGCAGAGCGCCACAGGTAAGGAACTTGACCTCTGAGCTAGACGTTCTGCTGATAACATGTCGACAGAGGACGAGCAGCAAGTCATCCAGTCCGCTGGGGATGTCGTGTTAGAAGCTGGGCGATGTATTGAACTCCGGAATCAACAGAACCACAGACACCTCGCGAGCATGGCCATCGGAGTTTCAGAAATCATGAGCTATATCTGTCAAAGAATTCCTAGGGAACATGTCAGAAATTTTGGGAAAGCCTTTGAATTATATGCCACTACGCTCGAGGATTCATTAAAGTGCCTCGATCACCAACTCATTGTTGATTCCACAACAGATAGAGTCAGAGAAAGTCGTTGACTCTGGCTGCCATTACCGCTGAAACAGCGCTCAGATTGTGCGAGAGACGGCTCTTTTAAATAAGTGAGAGCAACACATTGTCGGTTACCTACTGAACACGGCACAACATTTTCGCTACAAGTATAAAGATGCCGGCTGGGTGCAGTCATCTCAGTGGAGTATTTTCGCTGATGGGCGTTGTGCAGGGTCATAGGGAACATCACAACCCTACTGGGGGGAGGGGGAATTTTTGACCACAGATTACTAGTATGGCAACTGCGTATCTAAATACTTTTAATATGGAATTTATATTTTACATAAGTATTTTATTATTATCTCCAAATTTTGATTAGATATCAGTATTGTTGAAAAAGATGATTGCACTTTGTGATTCAGTCAGAAGCCCCCCCCGGGTGGTAGGAAAAAAAAGTCTGAGTGCCATCCCATGGGATATCTAAGATGTACAACAGCATTATTTGGAGAGACATAACTGGCATCTTTTTCAACCCTGCCCCGCTCACTACGCCGCGCGGCCGCTTATAACATTGGTTTAGGGACTTGAGATAAAGAAACAGGACGTCTTGATACAGGGTACGTAAGATGCGTAGTGACAGTTGCCCCTGCGCCGCACCAACAATCCTTCTTGTTGAAGATGATTCGCGGCTCAGGGTACCCACTTGACTGCGTAGCATTAACCCCGCACAACTCTACGTTTACAAATAAGTCAGGTGCCATGCACAAAGACATCCAATAAATATTCCGCCAAGTGTTCCCCGTTCTGACCACGCGAATTGAGCCGATGTTGAGAAGAGCCAGAGTCTAAAGTTATTCAATTCCTCGCTTTAATCTCATCATCATTCTTGCGGCGAAAGCCACTGCAATGGACCATTCCACCGCTAGCACGAATCTTTGCGAGCGTTGTAGTCTTCTCAGATTTGATGATTCTGCCACTGGGTGCCGCGAGATAATAGACGGGGAGGGTGTGGCGCGGCTTTCATTCAAGGACGCTGAGGTCGAATGGCGTCCATGCGACTACAAAGAGCGAGAAGGAGATGATGACTATGAATACAAATTGATCAAACTTGGGTGGCATTTCGACGACAGCCTTCCTAATATGCCGCTGCTGTCCACTTCCAGCCAAGCTGGTTGTGACTTTTGCAAGTCTCTCCGCCTTAATCTGGAGGAATACCTGGGTAACTTGTCGACATATCACTCTTTTCCCGATGGGCGTTTTGTCCTGACCGCGTATCTTTCGCTTCGCGAGGAAAGAGTTGAAGGCGTTATGATAGAGGGAAGGTTTCGTCTATCTGAGACAAGAGTGCGGGAGCAAAGGATGCTCTTCCCTGTTGAAGCATCTCCTGGTAAGTCTATGAGTATACTTAGCTCTTGTACGTCCAAAGGCTGACGCTGTCTTCCAAGGTTGCCAGCAATGGCTCGGGGCTGAGCCCGTTCGCTCTGACGGCTACTTGACTCCCGAGAATACAAACCAGATATGTCGAATCCTGGCCGAATGCACAGGAAATTGCCACACTTGGCAAGCATCATTCCTACCCACGCGACTCATTGATGTCGGCCCCGGGGGCACAAGCTCATGTGATAATCCTCGGCTCGTGTTATCTTCTGAAGTCATCGACACCGCAGAGACCAAGTATGCTGCCTTAAGCTACTGCTGGGGCGACGAAGAGGACGCAAAGACACAACTCAAGACCGAAACAGCCACATTGGAGCAGAGGTTGAAATGTATACCTCGCGATACAATGACCCCGGCCATCAAGGATGCAGTCGAGCTTACAAAGGCAATCGGCCTTCGCTACATATGGATCGATGCTCTCTGTATCATTCAAGACGATGCAACCGATTGGTCATATGAATCAGGCCAGATGAAACACGTCTTTCATGGTGCCTTCGTCACGTTCTGTGGTCTGAACTCGACCAGCTGCCACGAATCCTTTCTCAAAAGGGCTCGTACGGTCACGATCCCTTTTCAGTCTACACTCCGACCAATGATCAAGGGACATTTTTCGGTGCGGCTACAACCTCTCGATGGAAGATGGATCTCTCGTGATATATATCGTATAGATCGTGCTACGTCCCAGTGGCACAAACGAGCGTGGACCTACCAAGAAGAGCAGCTGTCCAACAGGATTCTGCTTTTTGGGGGCTCGAAGATGCATTTCAAATGCGGTACGCACAAATGGTCGGAAGGAGATGACAAGCTCAGCCGTTTACATGAATCATCTGTTCTACTCCACGACCGCATTACTGGTATCTGGCAAGGCGAGTTCCCACTGAGCACCTTGTATGAAGTCTGGGACTCATTGGTTATGGATTATACCTTTCGATCGTTGACACACGATGAAGATCGTCTCCCCTCAATATCTGGGCTAGCACAGCTTGTGGGGGAGACTCTCGAAGACCGCTATCTTGCTGGATTTTGGAAAGGTAATATTCTCACCAGGTTGGCCTGGTCAAGTTTAGCCCATTCGCACGGCCTCCAGAATTACCTCCAGAGTATCCGAGAAAGGCATTCCGTCGCCCCGTCTTGGTCTTGGGCATCAAGCGTTGGTAGTGGCAATATGAGATCCGACGACTGGCAGACTGTATCGGAGTGTACGCTTCTAGATGTTAATGTTGAGACGGACCTACAAAATCCCTTTGGTCGAGTTTACGGCGGATACCTCCGGATCCGCGGCAAGGTGGCTCCAGTTCCATCTCCTATGCGAAAACGCTCGAACGATGAATGGACGAAATTCTGGTTGCTCGTACTTGACGAGAGAGATCAAGAGGCAGACGTTCTCGTGTGCTTGGACTGGCTTCAACGGGATGACGAGGAAGGCCTAAAGAATCTCGTTATGCTGCTGCTTCATCATCAGCAACCTGCCGACCAACCTACCAGCGGCCACCAAAATCATACGGCTTCCACTCAGGACTGGGTCTTGACGGCGTTAATGCTCTACCCTACCAATATCCCAGATGAATATTATCGAGTCGGGTCGGTATGCTCCAGCAGTCAAGCTGGGTACAATCTAATGAGAACATGGTTTCAGAGTGAAGGAGACGAAAACGTCTGTACTATTATATGAAGAATTGCGAACATAGGAAGCTATCTTCAGGAAACTTGGATGAATGAGAGCAAGCCAGGCAGGCATTTTGACCAGGTTCTGGTCAGCAATATGACTGTCATCTCCAGTCACCTACATTCATACAAGACCTGATGACGTCGGCCACCATGTATCTCGGCTCGACGCGAGCCTCGATCGTGATGAAGCCTAGGCAACGACTACTTGAGTAGTAGGTGTAGGTAGTAGGTTCTAGGTATAGGTGTTGCGTACAGGTGTGGTTGGGTGATGGTGAGTGTGAGGTGTTGTGAGAGTCGGAGTGGGAGTGGGTATTGGGCATGGTTGTATGGATTTCTACCTTGGGTTTATTTGTGCTTGCCATGTACTGGTACACCCTCGGTTTTTGCAGGTACGAACATCCACTGTCTACATTTGTGTCTTCTCCTGCTTAGTAACGTCGGTGGAATAGGCCACAGGCTGGTCCGATCTGGTTACTGGGCCTACTCCTATACCGTACTCATTCACAGAATACATATCTGGGTATGTTGTTTAGCTGCGGAAGAGTTGTGGTTCATTCGGCGTGATTGTTTCATCAGCCCGTTGATCATTGTCTGGACTCATAATTACAATTCAATGCTCCTCTCAAGATCCCCCGCAGCAGTCAGCCGACCTCAACTGCAGTTCCCTCTCTGACCTGGCAACCTCAACGCTCTTGTTCACAGCCTGTCTGCTAGGCGGCACATCCAACGCCGGGTTCTTCTCGAAGAAGTTCACAGGCTTCAACCCAACCCGGAAGACCTCCACCGGCATCACCGGCCAGTCCTCGGGCCGAGGGACGTGGGTGAACCCAAACGTGCACCAGACCACGCCCTCGCCCGCCCTGATGTCCCCCTTGCGCGACGCCCACGTCCGCAGGCCCGTGCCGCCGACGCTCTGCCAGGGGAAATCCCCCGCCGGGTACAGCTCGTCCTCGTCCTGCCTGGTGAAGTAGAAGTGGTGGTCGGCGAACTCGGCCCTCATGCCGTGGAGGGACCCGGGCTCGGCGAGCTGCAGCTGGGTCGGGGGGATCATGACCTTGTACCCGGGGGACTTGTGCGACGCGCCGTTCTTCCGGGCGGGGTTAATCATCTTGACTGCGCGGTTGAGGTTCGCGTCGAGGTCGAGGAATGACTCCTTCTCCACGGGTGTGGACTCGACGCCGAAGGCCACGCCGTACGGGTTCGTCGCTGCGTTCCAGCCCATGCGTTTGACGTCCTCGTACACTATCGCACCTTCGTTGTAGGAGTCGATCGCTGGGTCGAGGCGAAGGCAGAATATGTGCTGGTGGATGGGCGCCATGACGCCAGGGGACACCATGATGCCGTAGTTGAGGCCACTGTGGTTTGCGTTCTGGTCGGCGGGCACCAGGGACATGATGCCTGTAGCCCGGACTTCGTAGTGGATGTTGGCAGCTGTGTCGAACACCCACTGAAGGATGTACTCGTAGTTGGAAATGGTCATGATCTGCATTCCTGGTCAGTGTCTCAAATGCCATGGGTACGATATCTCATAAGCTCACAGTCTGGACGACAAGTTCACGGTTGCGAGTCACCTCCGCTCGCCCAGTGCGGTAGTTTGTGTGCTTCCACCCGATGCCATTGTCGACCTCGTGCATGCAGATTGCATTCTTGAGCGCCATCGGCTTTCCTTCGTGGTCATTCATCCACCGGTCGAAGTATCTGATAGCACCAAGACAGTCGCACCCCAGCTCGAGGTTGTTTGATGTGCACCCTGCACCCCCCTCGCCCAGGTCGTACGCGCTCTTTCGATGATAGGGGACCCGTGGGTCGCCGTATGGAACAGTCATCTCCGCAAGAGAGAGTCGGTAGAACACCGGCCTACCGTCGTAGGTAACATCTCGCAGGACCACACCCTCGCGCCAGTTGAAATCGAGGTGGAACCGCCATTTCTGCCACTCGACCACCTCATCCTCCGATACGCGGAAACTAACACCCTCTGGCTGGCTGATATTGATAGGCTTGAGATCCTCGCGCAGTTTGGGCTGCAGCTCCGAAGCATACTCCGCGTCAGGGTTGGGCTGCCACGGCCTGTTCTCGGCGGCCTCGTTGTCGACATAGATCTCATCTGGCTTCATCGGCAGTCTGTCGATTCGGGTCACCTTCATGGTGAGGTCGTCCACTACGGCTGAGAAGTCTAGGGGATGAGCGAAATGATTGCCTGACGGGTGGTCTCGGGCCTTGGGATCGACCGGCTTGAGGAACATCCAAACCTGGTACTGGCGCCTCTCAGGGGTCGCGGACTCGGTCCCATAAGGCCACGGCTCGGGCTGGACGACGGTGCCATGTGGGAGCTTCAGACGGGCGATCTCGGCTTGGACGAGGGGGTCGCTCATGACGATATCCTCTAGGCGGTGCATATCGATGTTGGTGGCTGGTGGGTAGCATGCTGTGCCCATGTTCCGTGTCTTGATGGTCTCGCCGCTCGATAACTCGACTATGTCCTCGAAAACAGTCGCCTCCCCCTTGACCTGATAAGAGACATAAGTCCGCCGCGGTGGGGTCGGACCTCTACCCTGAATGAAGGCGACACATTCTGCCTTGGGTGGCTCTTTGAGGCCGACGATCCGTATGAGGAGTTCCTTTCCAGGGTGCTTGGCATGGATCGTGTCGGTGGTGAACTGAATCTCGTCTGGCTGCAGACTCAGGAATGGGTGGCGGGCAGCCATGCTTGGCTGATGGATGGCTGTTGAATGTCTTCGCTGTCTGTCTGCAGTGCAGGAAGATGGTTGAGTCTTCGGTTTCGGTTAGGATCGGAGCGAGCGTGCCGTTCTAGCAACGGACCTGAAGTCAACACGAATTCGGATGACTGGATACTATAACGAGCACCGTGTATGACAATCGGCTGACTGCCTCTATCTTCTAGAATTCTTGACCCGAGGACCTGAACTCTGAGGATGACACGAGAGAGACAACGCCTTTGCAGTCCATGTTTTGGAGATTAGCATGCTGATTATTTGCGGTAAGTTAGCGCTTGTTAGCCTGTCACGGTTGACTGGGATGCGGTTCGAATCGAAGAGCCGCATTCTCCATACAGGGGTGCAGCAACTTCGTATGGTTCGTTTTCAAGTGGGACCGGCCGCCCTAGCTGCCTCCGAGACATGCACTTCTTTGCCAAATGAGGAAATAAAAGTGAGCGGTCGACCGAGGCCGTATCAAGTGGATGACGACTCTGAACACCTTACTCCGATGACAGTCTATGGTCAATATAGTTGCGGATTTATACAGCACACGATACGACCCTAGAAGGTCGGGGATGCAGGCCCAACTATTACTGAGAGTGGTCCTTGATTAACAAGGGCCGGAATGCCCCGTGCAAGAGTCCCGGGGCCCCTCCTGAACCGATTTAATACTTCCGACTATCTGGTGTATTTAATTTTATTATATGTAAATCTGCTACTGTGTTCGTGATTTACAATTGGGCACTCTCGGAGTGAAATGGTTGTGTTGAAATATAATACCAACGCAAATCTGATACGCGTTTTTTCCAAAACAGCCTCGCAAATACCGAAGCACTAGATTGAAAAGGATATTTGAAAGGGGAAATATATCACGGCCAAGCCCCTGCCTCTAAGTTTGGTCCGCCTCTGTCTGCTTAGTCGTGGCAGAAGCACCCATCCGAACCAAATCCGCGTTCGACAATATTTTTTTCTCCAATCCATGCATCACCTGATCCAGCAGTGCGGCAGACAGTTCCGCCCGATCAATTTTCGCGACGGAGCTGGTGATGTAGCTGGTGGCCCGAATCATGTTGGCCTGCAAGGCTCTCCACGAGTTTATGGAAGACAGCACCATCCCGGGGCGGACTATTTGAACTTGAACCTCCTTGTGGTCGCGGCCGAAGTCTTGAACCATTTTCTCTGTCTCGCCCTGTTGGTCAATGGAATAAGTCAGGGTTCCGAAACTCGCACTGGAGAAGACTGTAATGGCTCAGATTGAGAGGCTCGACTTACGCGCATGGTCCGATATTCGCCCATTAAGAGAGGTTTGGTAGTGAAGTCCTGTGAGATCCCATGTCCGCTTAAATAGACAAACTTGACAGGCTTCGGTGCGGTAGAGTTGGCCTCTCTCAGCGCCTCAAGTCCTGCGATAGTACAGTCCTGGCACACGTGCCTGACCTCAGAAAAGTTGTAGGTGCTGGCCCGGCCCGGCGTGATTCCCACAGTCCTGTACAGTTTGTTTCGTTAGCCGCACCGACGGTGCTTCGTGGCAGATACGTGTTGATAGCTTGAGATGTCATACCAAATGCATGCGTCTGCTCCAGCCAGCGCGACCTTGACCGAGTCTGGATACTGAGCGTAGTCTTGGACAACAACGCTTTTCAACTTGGACGTGTTGGCAGCATCAACATCGAGCTGCACTAGTCGCCGTGCCAGGACAACAAGAGATTTAATCTCGGGCAGTTTCAGGCTCTGTCTGATGAGCTCTGTAGCCACCAGGCCGGTCCCTCCTACGACAACTAGCTTCATTCTGTGATTCAGGATCGATTTTGGTCCCGAGTCGCGTCGATTTTCTTCAGATGTGTGTTACGATCGTTTCTCTCTTCTTGCATCTTGAAATCCTTTTCTCATTTCTCCTCTCTTTTATATGAGTGAGACGGGATTCGGAACGAAGTCCAGACCGACATCCCGTCTTTGTCAGATCTTGTGGGCTTATCACCCAGTCGACCGCACATGAACCTACCCCCAAGCGAGGGCCGAGATTGGCACGATCAAGCTTGATTTGAAAAGGGAGAAAGCAGATGGCAGGCCAAGTATTGGAGGAGTCTGCTGCCGTGGCTCCTTCTGAGCCTCCGCCAAGCCACATTCAATTACTCGGCTTACTGTTCGTCCCGAATTCGACTAGCAATTGTTGACTGCAGGAAGCCCTTGCTGTCCTCCAAAGATAATCTGTACATTGACGTCACATAGTAGAGATGCCTGATGTAGCTGTGCCTACAAATAACTTGGTCTGCCTCGCGCCGCATCCTCTGCTTCGGCGGTCAAGGCAGCAACTTCCTGTGACCTCCTCATTCTGACCTGATTGCCTGAGTTCCAATCATCAGGATACCTAGGGCCGGCAACGACATGCCCATCATGGACCGAGGTCGCTCCCGACATATCCAATCCAAAGACCATGAAGCGCATCAACACAAACCACCGCTGCCTCTGCCTCATCCCATCAACTTGAGGATGCGTGGCACTCACGAAGAGGACAAGGCGGCTCAAGTCTCTGCTGGTAATCATAATGGCTCTACACCACTATCCCAGCAGAATCACCCGTTGGTTTCAATGCCAATTCTCGCCATCAAGAGCTCAGCTTTGGCCATCAGAACGGCAGCATCTAAACCAAACCTCCGAGTTGTTTGTGTACATGGGAGCATGCTAGCCTTATTCTGGGTCATCCCATTCTTGATCGACCAGCGCGTGGACGCACTCTTCTGCCCAGGACTTTGGTTCTTGATTCTGTGGACTGCTCTTTGCTGTGTTGAGCTCCTCTTCGCCGTATTGATATGTGTGGCATTCTGCAGGCATTTGATAAGTGGGGGGAGGCGGATGAGTTTTTCATATTTGCTGCCCGTGCTGGTATGGTTATTTTCCCTGGTACTCGTCTTGGTAGTCATGCGTGCAAAGTTTTCTGAGCCCAGAAGAGCAGTTTCAAATCATCTTGGCCATTCAGATCGGGGTGTTCTTGGCCGTTTCTTTCAAGGTGTGCATATTTCAGGATGTCCATTCCACGTAAGAGAGATAAGGTCCCTATCCCCCTAGATTGAACGAACCAAAAGCTGATCTGCATCTCAGTTTCCACATGTGTGAGGATTGAGAAGTAGCATTTCGCACGAAGGTTCTCGACACGATCATGTATAATAGCAAAACTGCCACGACATGTTGTGGTCTAGCAGGAATGTTGGATATGTTGTTGCTGTGATCTCACGAAGACTCGGCCTTGCTTCTAGGTGGGCGGCAAGTCTGTCATCGATAGCCCTAGTGGCGATATCTTCACTCCATCACTTTTTCTATTTTGTCCCGGTATTGTGATACGATGTAGCACCGACGACCTGAGGTAATGAAAATGGTCTGGAGGGGCCATATGCTTGTGAACCCAAGTAATTGAAAGCTTTCTCTCCGAACATTGAATTAATCACCATCTTGACGGTATCTTTTCAGTCTCTAGGGGTTCGGTAAGAAGGGACCGCCTACGGCGTCAAAACAGCACGTATACGGATTAAGAACGAAACCACTTGGTAAGACCAGGCTCGAGGGACGACTCAACTTCCAGGTTACACCAACCTCGTTGCTCTCTAGACCTAACAGTCCTCTGCTTCGTTGGTAAGCATAGAATTCGATCGAACAAACAACCTCACTGCTGTCGTCCACAACTTCCACCTCGAAAACACAATGCCGGCTTGTCTTCGCCTGGGGCGGGACTCGCACCTGTCACTTCGTCCGCCTGCGGTGACGCCACCTAAAGAGCGGTTCCTTAGAACTAGCCGGCATGTGCCGTAATGGCCCTTATGCATTGCCCGCTTGGTAAGAGATCTAGACCAAGTGAGTATTTGGCTCGGTCCAATGGGTAAACACCAGATAGCTCGCTCAAGCTGATGTGACAGATCACGTGAAGCAGCAGAGTTAGCGCGTCTCACGCGAAGCGCAGACTAGGTGTCCGACTTCACTGACGTCGAGCTATCTCATTTTCCGCCTGGGCGGGACGAGATATCCATTCATAGTATTCTCCACCTGTGGCCAGTGGCTTGGTGACATGGTTTTGCAGTATGAATAAGGATAAATGGATTCAGCATTCAGACTTCATGTGCCAAATTCCGGGGTCTGCTCGAGGCTAGTGCCGACCTTTCCGTTCTTGAAATCGGACAGAGACGTCACCATACGCATAAAGCAATTATCACGCTGGCCGGAATGGCTCGGGATGATTTCCATCCACACGGAGAGAATCACAATTGGCCTTTTCATGCCGTACATGTTGCACCATTCGCTTTTGCCCTATAGACCTATGGTGATCTACATGCAGAAATGCATGTAGTTGTGAAGCGACGGCAGAGGCAATTTGGTTCAACGCGGACAATGATGAGTTATCCATCATATAAAGAGGACAACTCCTGAAAGTTCTGTTCGATTAGACTACCTACCTTCCCCTGGAGATTCTTCCCCTTGGGCGGTTTTCCAGAGTAAACCGTTTTACATAATCACCAAGCGCGGTGGATGTCGCCAGCCCATTCATCTCAGGCCCATAACTCAACCACGTGGAGCCCGAGCGCCCAATGCCTATCATGGTGAACGAATACGATTAGGCAGAGACAAACCCGAGACAGACAACGAACAGAAACACATGCAGACGATCACTTGGCGTACCATGGTAATAGTTCTGTGTTTTGACCAACATCAACGGCGTGCGTGACGTCGTTCCCGTGTGCTTGGACCGACCGCAAAGGGCAACGAAAATCACAGAATCGCCACATAGTAGCTCGAACAGGGCAAGGGAGAGTGGTTCGCGCAAGAACGGCTTCTTTTGGCGCTGGGAACCGACTTTGTCCTCTGGGTGGTTCGCACGGACTGGGCTGCATGCCGTCGGGCGGGACCCCGGGATCGTCGCTTGTCCACGCGGCGTCTAGTAGACGTTGCGCCCCAGCTGAGGGCACGAGGCGATGCCTCGTGCATCCGGAAGACTTCAATTGAGTGGTTCTGCATCTGCCATGGGGAGTGGGACAAGAGATGTAATACCGGGGATGCCGCGGAGATGCATACAGTTGTGGATACTTGTCTGACATCCGGGTGGATTTCATTTCATTTTGCGTTGCCTGATACGTATACCCTAGAACGACTTGTATGCTATCTTGTCTGTGCAGCCCGGGCCGCACGTCATCGTGTCAAAGTCTCGGGTCAGCCCAGTGATGGAACTATGAGTTGTAAAGACTCGACGCGGACAAAAGCCATTGATGGCCCAGCGCCACGGCATGCTAAATCTAGGACCGATGGCTTGAAAGCCACGATCCTGCTGTCCAACGCTGCCAAGAAGAACAGTACACGCTGGGCTGAGCCTACCTTAGAAATGACCAAGACTGGTCTATCTAGTGCTATCACCTGGAACTTGGAATTTCGCAATCGGTAGTGGAAGAACCACTTAGCAAAGCCATACATTTTCACTCACAGCATATTTGTAGAGTTTCTTCGTCCCATGTTGTTATTGGTGCGGGCCGGCGATGGAGCACTCCAGGGGACAGTGTGCTGACGATCAATCTAACACAAGCAATTCGAAGCCTGGCACCCTAACGGCTTGGCTAGACTGAGGCTAACGCTGTGACCACGGGTAAGGACCTCAGTGATTCGAGAAGGCTGTCAGGCCGTACCTAAGCCAGACCCTACTAGGCCACCGGGGCTTGCCCCTAGCTGCAGCTGCAGGGAACGGAGACGCTTAAAATCAGACATGGGCCATCGCAGGGGCAACGCCCAATGGAAGGATGCATTCTGGCGAGAGTAGCTTGCCTCATCGTCCAATTCCACTTGCCCTCTAAGAACGCCCCCCGTTCCATGTGGGATGGGTGGCACCTGCTAGGCGTTCTAGGCGTCCTAGGAAAAGCAGTGCTCCGGGCTCATCGACGTTTGACAGGAAGTCAATCTCGGGAATGAGGAACCTTGATACGTGGGATCGGAGAGCTGGACCTGCAGCCCCTGCAGGACTGCTACGCTGCGCACCACCGTGCCTTGTCCTGCAGTTCGCTGAGGGCTCCAAGCCTTCTCCGCTTGTCGTCACAGTCAGGATAAATAGGATAAATTCTTAGCAGGAGAAAGAAGCTCTCGCATTGTTTCACCATGCATATATGCTCCAGCCAACCTTATTTGTCGTGAATTAAACTCCCGTCTATTGTTTAGCAGCACATGTGTGTCGCGTGTGTGACTGCATGTGGAGAACCCGACGCGCAGGATATCCTCGTGCAGGCTAGGCTAGCTCTTGATCCCGAAGGCGTTAAGGGTCCGTACGTTAGCATTCGCCTATTTAAGCGATATCCCGGGTATTAATAGCTACTTAAATAGTAAATATACTAACATAAACCCCCCCCTTCTTTTTCCTACCTTAAATAGTAACCTTTTTATAATAATAAAACTAAAACCCAATACTATCTAAAAAGTATATTATTTAGAAAAAATTAACCTTTAAATTAAAAATTAAAAATTTACTTAAACTATTATAAATTAAAGATATAGTAAGAAAAAAAGATAATACTAAAATCCTAAAAAACTATATTAAATTACCCTATATTTAGCTATCTACTAACTACTATATAAAATACCTACTATTATATCTATAATATTAAAACCTTCCCTAAATTTAATTTTACCCCTTTAAGAAATTTTCCTAAATATAAGCCAAATATATAGATATTTACAGCTAAAATTTATACTATTTTTAAAAATTAAAATTTAATAAATAAAATCCTTTATTTACTTTAGCTAAATATACTTTTTTTACCTTTTAAATAACTAAAATTATTATATATTACCTATTAAAACTAATATACCTTTTCTTAAATTTCTAATATAAGAATATCTAGAATAAATTATCTAATATAGCAAATTAAAAACTAATATTAGAAGATAATAAGCCTAAATTTAAAATAGGGTATAAAACTATATTAAAGGAGTATATTTAAAAAGGTATTTAATATATCTAAAAAAATATTAAAGCTATAATTACCCCTTTAATTTTAAGATATTTAAAATAAAATACTACTATTAATATATTAAATTTACTTACCTTTCCCTTTAATAGCACCTTTATTAATTATTATTAAGAAAATATTTTAAACCTATTATTACCTAATATAATTATATCTATAATTACTTAACTACCTACCTAACCTAATATATTAATTTAAAAAGTAAAAATTAAGATAATAAGCTAAATTATCTTTAATAATACCTTTTTAAAGCTTTCTAAAGAAAACCTATTAAAATATATTAAAAACTTTAAAATCTTTAAAAAAAAGTATAAATAAAATAATAAATAAGCTTAAAAAAAGGAGATATAGGTAATATTCTACTAAAAACTTTAAAATAGTATAAAAATTAAGTAATATTTATAGCTATTATTAAAAAATTAAAAATAAAATATTATTAAACCCCTTTTTAAAAAGTAATTTAAGATTTATAAGGTAAATATTAAGTATAATATTAATATATAAATATTTAATTTAAAATATTATTTAATTAAAAATATCTA